>JANAVB010029219.1:312500-866368 GCA_029216955.1 Iris pallida
ATATATATATTATATATATATATATATATAGACAGAAAAATAGATAAAATATATAAAAGATAAATATATATATATATATATATATAGATATATATATATTATAATATATATATATATATATATATATATATATATATATATATATTATATATATTATATATAATTCTAAAATATATATATAATATATATATTATATATATATATATTATAATATATATATATATATATATATATTTATATATATTAATATATTATATATATAATATATATAATATATATATATATATATTAAAAATATATATATACATATATATATATAATACATCTATATATATCTAATATATATATATATATATATATATATATAGATAATATATTATATATATATGGACAAAAGAAAAAAAAAAAAAAAAAAAAATATATATTATATATATATTATATATATATATATAGATATATATATATATATATATATATAATTATATCTATATATACTATATATATGTATAGACAGATACATAGATTATAGATAGATAATTATATATATATATATATATATATATATATATATATTATATATATATATATATATATGTGTGTGGGTGTGTGTGTGTGTGTGTGTGTGTGTGTGTGTGTGTAACTAAAATTTCTTATTCTGATTAGAACAAAACCAAATCGAATAAGAATAAGGAAATTTTATTATTTTCGAAACCGAAACCGAACCAATTTTTTTAAAATTGAACTGAATCTCTTTTTCGGTGCGGTTTAATTTTCGATCAAAAATTGAACAATGCTCACCCCTATTACTACTTGTCTACAAATACATGTTAGACGAACGATGTAGTATAATACATTCAATGAACATTTTAGGACAATGCTGTATTGAAGTATCAATAATATAGTGATTACTGAATACTAGTGATATCATAAAGTTATAGTACTTATTTGATTAGTCATATTAAAAAACATGATACAATCATTGGGCAACAATCTTTCCAATTTTAGTATGACAAATCGGTGAAGTTTAAGACATATATAATAAAGTCTCATATAATTAATAAGCATATATCGCTAAAATATAAAAAACATAATCATCATAATGCTAACTTAAACTTGCTTCATCCCCTTGACATGATCAAAAAATAAGGTCCCCATAATAATATATAAAATGAATTCAAGCTAAAGTAATCAGAGTAGGAGAAAGTCATAAATAATCATGACCAAAGATTAGGGTATGTTTGGAAAATATAGTATGTAGAAATCCAAGAAGACATCCAAAACAGAATCTGATAAAAAATATAACTATAGTTTTAAAAGAGAACAGTAAAGATTTTAATAAAACCAATATAATACCAATATAGTATATTTAGAAGATACAATAAGATTTTAACAATGATCAAAATAGATATGATTCATAATCCGTCCATACAAGTGGTGAATCAATTCCATAAAGAGTATAATCATTAAAAAGAAATCAAGAATCTTTGAATATTTAAAATCTCCCAAGTTCATGCATTTGACCTCAATATCCTAGCATGATATGTAAATATCCATTAGATAATCATAAAGGTAAAGAAGAAAGAATACTTGAGAATGAGATATTTAGTCGACATGAATGCTTCCATGCAAAGTATTACCAATCTAAAGCCAAATCAATAAAATATCAATAATCACTAAGAAAATCAATATAATATAGGAAACTTTTAACTTATAAACCAATAAAAAATTAAGGATAATCATATATTCTCTCATAAGCTAAAATATAACGAACATAATCAGAAAGATAAAATAAAGGAATATAGGTCCATGATGAACTAGGTATACCACATACTATGGGTATTTAAGAATTGAAATAATTAATTTTCTCCCCTTTGAGTATCAAAACTAATTTATATGCAAAAAAAAGATATATTAAATAATCATAAGATCTAACGGATGTCCAAGATATTAATCTTTCTTCCCTTTGATCAATGGATACAAAGTTCCAAACTTATCATAAAGCTAGGCAATTAGAAGGAATACTCAATTAATAAGCGCTTAAAGATGAATAATCAAAAGATATTTAAATTTATCATATATAATTCAAAAGATGACATCCAATAACATACAAAGATCTCATATATCAATATATGTTACTTTTTGTGAAAATATTATCAAAATAATATTATCCATCAAAATAAAGTGCAGCGTCTAGAATCAAACAAAAATTGTAAATAGACCTTAACAAATTTTTTGTTTATAAAGTATTGATCAATGCTGGGTTAGCTGTACGGGTCGGATCCTAGCTAGCGGTTGTCCGAAGACGCTTAAGTACTGTAATGCCCCGCTCCACACGGTGCATTACGGTGAGTCATTGACTCGAAGAGTTATGTTGACTGATGAAGTATCGATGCGAATCGATGAAAAGCATAAGTTCGATTTGAACAAAGTATTGACTTTGATTGATCTGGTGTGTAGGCTACGCTTTTACGATAAATCATAGGGTCGACAATTTGCCTTGTTTACTAAGGTGTTCGGAAAACCAAATCGTCGCCTTACAACGGTTTATGGCATGGGCGCAGTAGGCCAAATCAATCGAATAGTTCAAAGTTAGCCGTGCAACAAAGTTATGGAATCGAACTACATCAGCTCGGCGGAACGACAAGGCGTATCGGCTTATGGTGGGCGAGTTCTTGACTCTCTCTCCCTACTCCTTCATGTCTAATAAAGTGTATCCTTATATGCGTAAGTTGCTATCAAGTTAGCGAGCGTGGCTTAAATGGTTAAAGGTCTTAGTGTGTGTTGACATTAAGATAGAACATGGAACATTGAATAATTGGGGCGACGTGCATCAAATGTACGGGTTGCGGTAGGACGGTGGTGGTAGAACATTGAAAGGTAATATCGAGATGTGCATCACGTGCACGACTCTGAGAACATTGAACACTAGGCCTAGAATACTGATTATGGCGTTAAACGTGCCTTTGCGCACGAAAGCTACAAAATGACTGAATAAGCAAAATAGGGCAAGTTGTGGTACAATGCCACGGAACCTATCGTAACATTGAATGATATACTTCGTGCATCGAGGTATGCAGTTGTGGCATAATTGCTACGGAACTGCTATTATGTAAATAACTTATGAATGGAATGCGTTGGGTATATGATACGAGAAGTGTTAAGCCACTAGGCGTCGTGCATCAATACGGATGTGTTAGGACATAATGCCGACGGAACTTGAGATAGAGATGTGGGATTATGTTTATGGAACGTGAGATTGGTTGGAATGATATGACTTATTTGCTATGGCGCGTGTTGAATGGTCAATGGACTCAGATGGCCCATGCACGGGTGTGGCTTCCCTCGAACGATTACGACCGGGGCACCGGGACCGATCGGCCTAGGAGAAAATTATGTATGGTATTTATGGTGCACATTATTAGGACGGGTTACGACTGACCAATGTTGTGATAAGCTATAATATCAGTAAGTTTGGGATGCTTCAGATACTGGACTAGCAATCCGTACTGGAGCAATCATAGGCTTACACATAAATATGCCAAGTCCTTTACGGTATGAAACACCGTGACCTTCATGTAGATAGGGCCGGTAGGCTGAGATTAGAGTTGGGTGCAGATGCAGGGCCTGCCACCCTTATGCATATGTCTAAGTTTGGTTGGTTGGTTGCAAAAATTGTATGGTTGGTTATGCATATTTGTAACAATTGTAGGCTAAGCGAACGAGACGAAAACGTACACGATCACTATGATTATGTTCATATTATGTCTAATTGTATCTGCTATAGGGACATAGTATTGGACACATTTATAATAAGTTGCTATGTTTCAATATTGCCATGAAACTGATTCTAACGCCAAATAGAAAGATCACCAAATTAAGATGCATGTTTCACTAAATATACTTAGTGTTGGTTAGGTACGAGTGGGTCTTGATCAGTGCAGCAAGGACGAAAGCACTAATCCCTCTCTAGTTTGCTTGCAGGTTCAGGCTATGTTCATCTCGGGGCGCAGCTTAGCTTGGACGCACCGAGGCATGGAGTCCTTAACATTTCAAGAGAAGCTACCGCATTGGCGTTCAGACTTGCAATATGGAGATGTTTGGCAGAAGACTACTTATTGGCTATAAAGAGACATAATGTATGGAACAATATAATCCTTTGTGAGCTAGAGAGATCATGAGCGTTGTAGCCAGTTGGCATATTCAGTTGGGCTATTCAAGCCTTGTAACCTTCAGTTCAATATTAATAAAAAAGATTCTTATTGTATATTCTGTTTCCTTCTGCTGCTTATGTTATCAATTTGAGATAAACTCATGTGAACCGGTTATCTTGCCTTGCACGAGCAAAACTCCAGGCTCGTGCGACATCACGCCCCAACGAGAACGATGATTCGGGTGAAGTCTAGCGAGGACGAACGATTTCTCGGGTCGGGGCATGACAAGTTGGTATCTGTCATAACCCGTACCCGCTTTTCGGATAAGAAACGTGTCCAAGTCCAGCCTATACTGCAGTATCGGCGGTAGTACGTTGTCTATACACAAGTCACGGCAATCTAGAATCTCATGAAAAATTATATCTCATCCACAGAATAATCATATCACAATCAAGATTAATGAAAAAGACAAGAACTGAACAATAATGAATATAACTGAATATCAAGAATCAATGTCACGTCCGGTAGACACAAATCCAGTACCAATAGACGGAAAAAAAAAAGTACAATAAAATACACTAACTGAGTACCACCTGCTAACCAAGCAACCTCAAACTGTAAAGCACTGCGGACTGATGCTAACTCAAATCTATTTTCCTGCTCCTGAGTCAAACTCGGCTAACCTGAGAAGATCATCAGGTCCTCAGAGGACATAGCAAGATACATAATATACATGCCTATCTAGCAGTTTTAACATGCGCAAGAAATAAATAAGAAAGAACAAGACCAATGACTACGAACACGAACACACGAACACACGAACACTAGAACAACTACGCATAAATGAACTGCCGGATGAACGATACACGAGATCAGTGGAAGAACCAAACCCTCATCCCGAGTGTGGACTCACGGGTTTGAACTAAGCACTAACTCTCGTCCTGAGTGTGGACTCTCTGGTTAGCTCACGGCAAGACACCCTCGTCCCGTGTGTAGACTCTCTGGTGTAATTGGTCAACCCTCGTCCCGAGTGTGGACTCTCTGATGCCAATGAACACGACAAACACCCTCGTCCCGAGTGTGGACCCTCTGGTGCACTAAACAACCCTCGTCCCGAGTGTGGACTCTCTGGTTGATCTGCTTCTGGGATGTGATCGAGAATTCTATTTTAGGGTTTATAAGGGGAAACGTAGGAGCAACATCACATATATATACCCAGGTGATATGGATAGGATCAAGGGAAACAAAAGGGATTCAAATAATTTGAATTGATCATATTCTTATCCAATGTGCTGGTGAACAAATCTTAGTGCTCGATTTGAATCAGGGCTATGGATTCTATCCTGATGAAGTTTGAATTCGAAAATTTTTATTAAGGCCCCTATGAAATCTTCTATTGCAAGGAAACCCCCCTTTATGCAATACCTATATTTATGTTTATAAGTGTATTGGAAAGCAGATGTCTAATTAAAAATGGAAATTAAATAAATAATAGTTAATAAATAAATAAATAAAAATTTAAGCATAATGAAAATTGATCAAGGGGTTTACAAGTCTACCCCCCTTAAATAAATTTTGTCCTCGAAATTGAAGGAACCGTGATACACTAGAAGGAACAGTCTAGATCAGACTGCTATAAAAGAAATTTAATTCCTCTTAAATAATTCGAACATATAAGTCTATCTATACTACTACTGCAAATCTCTACTGAAAATTTCCACCATTAGCTCTTGGTGGTGTTGTCGTATCCACCGTGTTCATGGCATAGGCTTTTCCTCCCTGTGCGGCTGGTAGTGGTGGCGCAGTCGCGTTCTTCTTCGGACAATCTCGAGATAAGTGTTGGTTAGATCCACAAGTGTAGTACAACCTTAACCATCTTTGGCAGTTTTCTTGGACGTGGCCTCTTTTCTTGCAATACTGGCAGGTGGGTGCATCTTGGAATTGTTGTGGGGATACTTGTAGTTGCTGCTGATGTTGCTGCACTGAGGTCTTCTCGGGAATGTTGGGGCATTTTGTCGGTGCTGATTGGTCACTGCCTCCTCCGAATGCGTCTCAATTCCTCTTCGACTTGTGACTTAGCTCCTCCTCTACAGCTTGGGCGACTTCTAGAATCTCCTCGTAAGTGGCGGCTCGACTGGTGGTGATGGCTAGACAAATCTCATGAGATAGTCCTTTTCTGAAATGCCGCATCTTGTCTTCAGGGGTGCTAACCAAGTTCTCTATGAAACGGCTGAAGCGAGAAAACTCTGATGTGTACTCGTCGACGGTGTAGTTGCCCTGCTCTAGGTGCTCGAACTGTCTAATCAATGCCTCTCGAGCTACGTATGGATAGAATTTCCTCTTGAACAGTCACTTGAACTCCTTCCAAGTCATGTCTGAAGCAGAAAATCGGGGTTCGCCTTGGTACCACGTTCGCACGATATCGAAAAACTGTCCACTGGCTGACTCGATCTTCAGATCTTCTGGAACTCGGGCCATCTTCAGGTATCGCTCCACGTTCTCTAGCTATTCATCAGCGTAGATAATCCCCTTTGTCCCGTGAAACTCTCTGGGCCCAAGGTTCATGAAGTACTTAGACGTCCCAGGGCGCTATCGTAGAGCATCTCTAATCTGAAGTGCCTCCCTCAAGGCGTCGCAAAACATGTTGGCCTGCTGCTGGAAGATCCCCAATAATATGATATTATCCAATGCTGGTGGCGGAGGCAGAACATGTGCTGGATACGTTGTCGGAGCTGGATACATTACCGGCGGTGGGTGCATAGCAAATGCTGGATGTATTGCTGGTGCTGGGTGTATGGCTGGTACTGGACGTAGAACCCCTAGCGGTAGGACAGATACTGGTGGCAGACCGGGTGCTGGTGGTGGAGTCTATAGAGGAAACTATGGAGGTGGTGGAATATCGCCTCTACAGAATCTCGAGAGTTGCGGTTGATTGCTCATATGAGTGAGCTGGCCTTCTTATGTCGATGGAGTCATGTACGTGAAAAAGCCTCTTGTAGCCGGTGGAGTGTTCAGTAGAACATTGTTCCTGTCTTGAGAGTCCATCTTAACTGAAACAAAGAAAACACTTTAGCCGTTGAAGAGATTTTCAAGCAAGATGCAACACAAGGATTCAATGAAATTATGAAGAGATTTCAACAGCATGCAAATCAAGGATTCAATAAAATCAAGGACTTCAGACCAATAATGAGTCAAGACATGTGGATGAGATCCTAAGTGTCTAATCCTATTCGCAGGCTCACGACGGTACAGTGACGTAACCGAAGTGATTAACGATGACCTGCATGGGCCACCAAAAAACTTGTCACGATCTATACCCGCTTTTCGGATACGAAATGTGTCCAAGCCCAGCCTACGTCGCAGTGTCGGCGGTAGTACGCTGTCTATACACAAGTTACGACAATCTAAATCTCATAGAAAACTATATCTCATCCACAGAATAATTATGTCACAATCAAGATCAATAAAAAGACATGAACTGAACAATAATGAATATAACTGAATATCAAGAATCAATGTCACGTCCGGTGGACACAAATCCACTACCAATAGACGAAAAGAGAAAAGTACAATGAAATACACTAACTGAACCTGCTAACCAAGCAACCTCAAACTGTAAAGCACTGCGGACTGATGCTAACTCAAATCCACTCGCCTGCTCCTGACTCAAACTCGGCTAACTTGAAGAGATCATCAGGTCCTCAGAGGATATAGAAAGATACATAATATACATGCCTATCTAGCAGTTTTATCATATGCAAGAAATAAACAAAAAAGAACAAGAACAAGACCAATGACTACGAACATGAACACATGAACACACGAACACACGAACACTAGAATAACTACGCATAAATGAATTGCCGGATGAACGATACAAGAGATCAATGGAAGAACCAAACCCTCATCCCGAGTATGGACTCACGGGTTTGAACTAAGCACTAACCCTCGTCCCGAGTGTGGACTCTCTGGTGCTAATGAACATGACAAACACCCTCGTCCCGAGTGTGGACTCTCTGGTGCACTAAACAACCCTTGTCCCGTGTGTGGACTCTCTGGTTGATCTTCTCCTGGGATGTGATCGAGAATTCTATTTTAGGGTTTGTAAGGGAAAACGTAGGAGCATCATCACATATATATACCCAGGTGATATGGATGGGATCAAGGGAAACAAAAGGGATTCAAATAATTTGAATTGATCTTATGCTTATCCAATGTGCTGGTGAACAAATCTTAGTGCTCGATTTGAATCAGGGCTATGGATTCTATCCTGATGAAGTTTGAATTCAAAAAAATTCATTAAGGCCCCTATAAAATCTTTATTGCAAGGAAACCCCCCCTTTATGCAATACCTATATTTATGTTTATAAGTGTATTAGAAAGCAGATGTCTAATAAAAAATGGAAATTAAATAAATAATAGTTAATAAATAAATAATAAAAATTTAAGCATAATGAAAATTGATCAAGGGGTTTACAGTATCAGAGCGGTTCCATCCTCTAGACCATGAATGAATCTCTTTTACCCTCAGTTGTTTCGATATCGAAAAATCAGTTGACTCGAAGTTGTTTTCGCAACTGCATGGCTCATGGATCTGCTCGATGCTACATTGGATGTTCCATACAATAAGTCTATATTAAGTGCGTATGTCTGCCATAAGTATGTCCTGACTATCACGCTATCTTCGATTGCCATCGGAGAATGTTGGTTGTACGAAGTGCAACGAGTTATAAAATTTTGCATTTCCTAAAGCACGAGAAAGTTGCGAGTCGTTGGTTGCACGAAGTACAATGAATATGGTGACGTTGATTATTCGAAGTGCAATGATATACGTATCGTTGATCGCACGAAGTGTGAGGAGTTATGTATTATTGGTCTCACGAAGTGTAAACGGTTATGTATTGTTGGTTGCACGGAGTACAGCAAGTCATGAATCGTTCGTTGCATCAGTGCAACGAGTCGACGTGGTATGATACATGTTGTATGGCTATGCGGATGGATAGCGATATGTTGAATGAGATTGAGTAATGACCTTAAGTATCGAGAATAAATCGTTGTACGAGTTGCAACGAGTGAGATTAGAAGATCGCGGATGCGATTTGAACGAGTCGAGTTGGTCGCTAGTCGAATTTGAGTAAGCAAACATTTATGTTGGCCGTATGTCGTGCTGAGTCTTGAGTTAGCGAATGTGGCGTATGTGATCGATATGATCGCCAAGGCACGGTTAGATTTGAATGTATGTCAAACTTGGACGAACTACTGTGCATGTTGGTCCAGTTGTTGTGCCAGCTCGAGTAAGCGAACGCTAGGGCTGAGATCGAAAAAGATCGCCATGGGATAGTTAACTTGAAATAGATGTCGGACTTATGCGGAGTGTAAAGTCGAGTAATGACTCAATTTCTAGTGGTATATGCAATACCACTTGTGCGATCAGTGTAGCAATGTATTGTATCGATTACGATAGGCTCGATTTCTGAGTGGTATATGTAATACCACTTAGCGATAGCTATGTTAAACCGTTTTGTGACTTGTAATAGAATACATCGATACGATTGTGTCGATTACAATAGGTTTGTCCTCAATGGACGGAGTAGTGTCGAAAGTCGAGTGGAATGACACAATAGAAGTCGATGCAAGTATGCTTCAATGAATTTAGTTGAACGATTATGCGCAAAGTCATATTTGTGGATGATATATCGGACGAGAATTCGTTAAGTGTAAGTCAAAAGATAGGCTGAACATAGCAAGGGAATGTTGTGTTGAGGATATAGTTGACTCAGTCAGAATTGAGTTAAGTCAGTACGAAAACTGTTCGAAACGAGTTGAGTAGGTACAAAGTAATCGTGCAAACGAGCTCGAGTGAGCACGAAGACTCGGTAGCACGATTTGGAAGTGCGAGTTAGGAATATAAAAATAGATATATGAAATAAAAATCGTGTCTCGGTGATGATTGTTAGTTACAACAGAATGGATTTTGATACGTGTAAAACTTGATTCATCTTCGAGTTTAGATGATAACAATGATTACAACAAATTGGAGCTTATGAGAGAGAAAGATGTTCAAGTTATGCATATTGACGATGGTATTTAGGCGTATCAAAGACGATATGTAATAACTCGAGGATACTCTGATCGAATGAACAAAAATTATGTTGAGCATTATTATTGGATGAATAAGATGCAAGTTAAGTTGATGTCAGTTTGGATAACAATGATAGGAATGCTTTGGAGAATTTAAGAGTGGATGTAGATTACTTGGATGAAAACAAAAGTGTCTGGATTGCTTCGTGGATAACCACTACATTGACGTTCTTGTCTTGTACAAGCGCAACACCAGCCTCACACATGTATCATACCGATTAAGATGACTATTCTGCGTGAGCGCTGGTATGGTGATTCATGTCTAGCGGGGATGGTCGGACTTACAAGGCGTGGAAAATTGGATTTAAACTTGTGGTTTGATGCGAAGGTGAATTGAGGATTGTTGCGATAAGCATAGAGTGTGTTGGATATTGATCATGGGTAAATAGACTCGTACCCAAGGCGAACAAATATCGCTCGGTTGCGATAGTGTTAACGGGAGTGCATGAGTGATTCGAGTAGTAACGGCGCATCAGTTGCGCGGGGGTATATAAATTATAGATTGGTAAATTATGTTGGAGTGGACAAAGTCTCATAGGAATTGTCGAGAATTGATTTGGCTCCGCGATAGGATATAACATGGTTCGTAGTAACTGTCCCTCCTTGATCATCTTCAATTATCAAGCGTAGTTTCGGGGCAGATGACCCTAGAAGACTTGACCGCCAAATCAAGTGAATATTGAAGTCCCATAGGATGACCAAATGAAGTCGCATAAGAAATTTCATCGAGGATAAAGGATGATGTAGTGCATGCTGAGGATAAGTCTAAGCGAGTGAGTATCGTGTTTCGGAAGTTAGCGAATAGTCTTCGACTAGAATGATATGGTCAGAAAAAAAAATTTATGATCGATTGAATAAGTATGTAAATAGACTTGGTTGATCGATGATCAAATAGATGTTGAGGAACGTACTTAGCATAGTGATACAGTAAGGCGATTGCAAGAATTCTACATTGTGCGAGAGTGACGAATAGTAGAATAACTCTAAGAATTGTGTCGTAGATTGGTTTAAGTAACGATTAGGTTATATGTGTTGAGCACACATTCTATGTTACGAAACTAACTAGTCGGAATTGATTTGAAAATTGAGTAAGGAATACCGATTCGATCAAGAATCAGAGGTAGGTGTATCGTAAGAGACCTTGGGTCGAAAAGATTGTTGCCTTTGATCATCGTAGACTTAAGTTGACCTCTTGTGTCGGGAAAGATTAAACATGATGTCTGGATAAGTTACCTAGCGGGGGTAGCCCAAAACGCGATGCGTAGATAGTTCGAGAACATGAATGGTGTTGGAATAGTTGCGTATGACGCATAGTACAGATTATAGGCGAAGAAAGTTTAGACATGTTGGACTTAGTCTATGTCGTTGAGGCCATATCTTACGAATGATTTGATAAAATACTTGAGTTGTGTGCGAGAGAGAAAACGGTTGGACGATTAGGCGTTACGGAGAATTGTTGCGATCAGATGCGTAATGACTTAATACAATACGTGCGTTAGATGACCGACGAGAAACTTATGAGATTGCAGTAATAGTTTTGAGTTAAGTTATATGGAGAAATGTTTGGAAGATGAGTACGTGTTATGTAATAATGCATAAGAGAAGTATTTTGGGCATAGGCGCTAAGATCTGACCAAGTCGAGTACGGAATAGCTGGTGCTTGAGGATTTAAGTTGAGCTTATTAACTTTGTTCCGATATCCTACAACTGAGCTTGGCTGAAATGTATATATTGGTGGAACGCCTAAAATATGTGTATGATCCAAACTAGTTGTATGATTCAAACGATAGCGGCACGAGATTGTGAAATGATCTAGAAAAACACTTGGTTTAAGTATTAGTTTCGGTTCGAGGACGAACCTTGTTTTGAGTGATATATTATGTAATGCCCCGCTCTGCACGGTGCATTACGATGAGTCGTTGACTCCAAGAGTTGCGTTGACCGATGAAGTATCGATGCGACTCAATGCAAAGCATAAGTTCGATTTGAACAAAGTATTGACTTCGATTGATCTGGTGTGTAGGCTACGCTTTTACGCCGAATAATAGGGGGACAATTTGCCTTGTTCACTAAGGTGTCCGCAAAACCAAATCGTCTCCTTACAAAAGTTTGTGGCATGGGAACAGTAGGCCAAATCAATCGAGTAGTTCAACGGAGTGGCTAAGTTAGAAGAGTTAGCCGTGCAACCAAGTTATGGAATCGAGCCGCATCAGCTCGGCGGAACGACAAGGCGTATCGACTTAAGGTGGGAAGGTTCTTGACTCTCTCTCCCTACTCCTTCACATCTAATAAAATCTATCCTTATATGCGTAAGTTTCTATCAAGTTAGCGAGCGTGGCTCGAATGGTTAAAGGTCTTAGTGTGTGTCGATATTAAGATAGAACATGGAACATTGAACAATTGGGGCGACATGTATAAAATATACGGGGCACGGTAGGACGGTGGTAGTAGAACATTGAAAGATAATATCAAGATGTGCATCACATGCACGACTCGGAGAACATTAAACACTAGGACTAGAATACTGATTATGGCGTTAAGCGTGCCTTTGCGCACGGAAGCTACAAAATGACTAAGTAAGCGAAATAGGGCAAGCTGTGGTGCAATGCCGCAGAACTTGTCGTAACATTGAAAGATATACTTAATGCATCGTGGTATGCTGTTGTGGCATAATTGCTACGGAACTGCTGTTATGTAAATAACTTATGAATGGAATGCGTTGGATAAATGATACGAGAAGTGTTAAGCCATTGGGCGTCGTGCATCAATACGGATGTGTTGGGACATAATACTGACAAAACTTGAGATAGAGATGAGAGATTATGTTTATGGAACGTGAGATTGGTTGGAATAATATGACTTGTTTGCTATGGCGCGTATTGCATGGTCAATGGACTCGGATGGCCCGTGCACGAGTACGGCTTCCCTCGAACGGTTACGACCGGGACACTGGGACCGTTCAGCCTAGGAGAGAATTATGTATGGTATTTATGGTGCACATTATTAGGACGAGTTACGACCGGCCATTGTTGTGATAATCTATAATATCAGTAAGTTTGGGATCCCTCAAATACTGGACTAGTAATCCATACTGGAGCGATCATAGGCTTACACATAAATATGCCAAGTCCATTACGGTACGAAACACTGTGACCTTCATATAGATAGGGCCGGTGGGCTGAGATTAGAGTTGGGTATAGGTGCAGGGCCCTCCACCCTTATGCATATGTCTAAGTTTGGTTGGTTGGTTGCGTGAATTGTATGGTTGGTTATGTATATTTCTAACGATTGCAGGCTAAGCGAACGAGACGAAAACGTGCACGATCACTATGCTTATGTTCATATTATGTCTAACTGTATCTGCTACAGGGACATGGTATTGGACACATTTATAATAAGTTGCTATGTTTCAATATTGTCATGAAACTGATCCTAACGCTAAATAGAAAGATTACCAAATTAAGATGCATGTTTCACTAAATGTACTTAGTATTGGTTAGGTGCGAGTGGGTCTTGATCAGTACCACGAGGACGAAAGCACTAATCCCCTACTAGTTTGCTTGTAGGTTCAGGTTATGTTCGGCCCGGGGCGGGGCTTGGCTTGGATGTACCGAGGCATGGAGTCCTTAGCATTTCAAGAGAAGCTACGGAATTGGCGTTCGGACTTGCAACATGGAGATGTTCAGCCGAAGACTAGACATAATGCATGGAACAATGTAATCCTTTGTGAGCTAGAGAGATCATGAGCATTGTAGCCAGCTGGCATATTCAGTTGTGCTATTCAAGCCTTTGTAACCTTCAGTTCAATATTAATAAAAGAGATCCTTATTGTATACTTTGTTTCCTTCCGCTAATTATGTTATCAATTTGAGATAAACTCATGTGAACCGGTTATCTTGCCTTGCACGAGCGAAACTCCAGGCTCGTATGGCATCATGCCCCAGCGAGGACGATAATTCGGGTAAAATCTAGCGAGGACAAGCGATTTCCCGGGTTGGGGCATGACAAATACCCTGTCGCTTTGAGTTATTTACGCCCGGTTGAAAGAAGGACCCTTTCGCCTTGTACCAAAAAATACTCTCTGCTTTAATAAACGAAGATTTAAAAGGAATTTATGCAATCTGAATCGAGTATATTCTTTGGATTTGGAAAATCTCAAACCATTATAGCATACGGTATGAGGTATAAGAAATATCAATTACATATATCCATATATGCTAAAAAAAATCATTGGATGACAATAAATATCAAATATCAAAATCATGATGCGAAAGAAGATATTTTTGAAACAGCTTTCATAGTGCGCTATATAGATATATAAAAATATATACTAAAAATAGACACTAATGATAAAAATAAAAAAATAGGATGCAATAGACTAATGTGACATGCATACTTTATGAATAAAGACAAAAGAAATGCATATATAAAAGTGCCAGACTAATAGAAAAATGAATGAAAGGCAACTTAGTGTGCCATAACATTTAAGATTAGTAACTAGCCATGCAATTGTATTTCAAGAACAGTAAACTTAAGCATGCTAGTGGCATGTATCACACTAATTTATATAAGAAAAAAGCACTTCTAATGAGATCTAGTAGTAAAAATGTTCATCAAAATATGCTAGATTTTATAAAATTATTTTGAAAGAATTGTTTAGCATATAACCAAAGTGGTTATAGTGACAACACTTATGCTGGTACAATTGCTTGGAAGATGACCTTTGTAGCTTTGCAATCACCAACATATTCCATGGTTCTGTGGCCCAACGCATGACACTCCACCTACAATTTTAGGCGAAGACTTTGGTATCAAAATATACTTGGATCCACATTTCTTAGCTTAGGGAACCCAGGTATATACTTTCATATCAACCATCTTTCTAATTCTATATTAATGTGAAATGTTTCCTTTCTGTCCACATAGTGACATGTAGTATGTATCTTAGTGCTCAGTATAACAATATACAAACTTGATGTGGTATGATATTTTTTGTGTTGATACTTGTAATAGAATACATGATTGTGTGAAGCTTTAGCTTTGCTTGTTTCCTTTGTAAAAGATCTTTCATGTGTGACTTTGTAATGTCTCATGTGTCTTGTGTTAGACTGACTCATGGTTGTATTACCTGCTTTCCTAGTCTAATCTCTAACTTTTTAGAGTTAGTATGGATCTAATCATATTTAGCACCAAGAGCATCAATTCTACATGAAGCAAAAGAGTGCTTCTTCTTTTCTGATTCTAGTTCCTACTTAAGTTCAACATTTTTTGACTGCTTTTTTTATTGCATTCAAGTGCCTCATGTAATCTAAACTTAACTGTGGAAATCTCAGTAGAATTATCGGAAGTAGAAGTGTCTCTAGTATATCTGATAAGCAAGTAAACTTTTCATTCTCAAGCTTATAAGATAGAAAATATGTTCTAACTTGTTTATACTAATTTCTAAGCTTCTTGTACTCATTAAATAAATCATCAAATGCATCAGACAATTAATCATAAGAAAATTTATTCTTTTCAAATAAAGGATTATTTTGTACCTCATTTGTGACTATTACCGTAAGCCATGGATATTTAGTTTGATAAGTGCTTTCTTCTTCTTCGTAGTCGCTTGTATCGTTTTCACACCATATGCTTGTATTTGTATACTTCTTTGATGATGTCCTTCTGGATGAGCGATCATGGCGATTCTTTTTTTTTATTGTTGGACAATCCCTTTCACTACAAAAAATAGGCTTTTAGCGACGACAGTATCCGTAGCTAAAAGTCGTTTTTTCCGTCGCTAAAGCCAAATAGCGACATATCAGCGACAGAAACGATTTGTCGGAAAATCACATGTCGCTAATTTCAATCAGTCGCTAGTTTGTCAAAAATAGCGACCGATTAGTGACGGATTTAGCGACACACTATTTATTACAAATTGCAACAAATTAGCGACGGAAGTTCCGTCGCTACCTTTACCAACTAACTACCGACGGGTCTGCGGCATATTCCAGGATTAATGTTGTGACGGTATAGCGACGAAAAAGTACGTCGCTAATGTGTTTCTGATACGCTATTAGTACCGGACATGCTTGTAGCGACGAACCGGTTATGTCGCTATACTTTAAATCTATATTTTCCAGAACCTTAGCGACGAAATATTCCAGATATTCCTTCCTCTTCCGTTTCTATACTATAATTTTCCAGATATTCCGTCGTTGTCCCGTCGCTAAATACAATTTTGTGTCTATATTTGTGTTTCCTGCACTCCACATCCATGTTGACAGTTACACACACAATATACAGTCATATAAACATTTTTCAATACAGATATATAAACAGTTACACACATACCAAAAAGTTTACAAACAGTTTCCAAATACAAACAGTTTCCAAATACAAACAGTTTCCAAATATACATATACCAAAAAGTTTACAAACAGTTTTTAAATACAAACAGTATCCAAATACACACATACCAAAAATGTTCCAAATTGTTCCCAAATACAAAAAGTTTCCAAACAATATCTACGTCGACGACGATGGAGGAGGCTGTGGGTGGGTGTAGCTACCCAGCACATTTTGCAATGCGTCTTCGAAATCCTCCCGAGACAGAGGAACTCTCGGGGTCGGTGCTGGATCCGTCGGTATTGTAGTCGGAGGTGCTGTAGCCGGATGTGCTGGAGTCTGTTGCGGAGCTGAATCGGTCGAAGTCTGAACCGTCGGAGCCGCAGTCGGAGCTGGAACGACCGGTACTATAGGTGTCGGAGCAGAAGCTCCTGCACTACCATATATGTAATTTTGTAAATCCCATAATATACGAATAATAGTGACCTGGTAGTAGACGACAACATCGCCGATAGGAAGTACTGGTACAGGTGGAGGTGGAGGTGGAGGTGGAGCTCTAGAAACGACGGACGACTGGGATGCAAACGATCCAATACCGTATATGCCACCGCCTTTCCCTACTCCGACCATATCTACCCATAGTTTGTTTCTATCCGTCGGCTGGCTAGTTCCAGTCCCCTCACCTCCCTCACCCCCCTCACCGACCCAACTCTCAAACTCCTCCTATATTATATAAACGTAAATAAATTTAGAGTTAATATAAAGACTCATAGTAATGTACCGATATCGATATCAATACTCATAGTAATGGGCCGATACTGATACTCATACTCATATAGTAATAAATCGATACCGATACTTACATAGGAATGGCCCGATACCGATACTCTAAGTATCGGACCATTCCTATTAGTATCGGTATCGCAATCGAAATCGGTATCGCCCAATTACTATATGAGTATGGGGTACCGATATTGATACTCGTAGTCCGATCATCTACAATTATAAAAAATGTAATACATATAAAGAATAAGAAAACATACATAAGCTTTGGCGGCCCGCCCATCTATGAGTTTTCTATCGCTCTTGCGCTTGTGGGTATGCGTAAAGACTGTGGGGAAGTCGACGGTGTATGGATCTCCGCCTTTCCCGGCGACCTCCTCGCGCTTTTATAATTAAACATAAATTAATACTCATTTTGTAGAGTTTAAGACTTAAAATTTTGACAATTTAATAGAATACTCACCAATCGGTGCATGTGCTCCGCACACGGGATTGAACCACCAGTGTGCTGACCAGCCTTAGCATGGACAGCCTTCGCCTTCTCAGACATGGCCTGGGGTCTCCATTTGCTTCTTCATCTCCGCCCAGAAATCTGCTCTGAGCCACTCCTTGTACCCATGTTCTGATCCACTACCTTTCAGTCTCTCCAGCGCCTTCTGGTCGTGGATCATGTCACGTACCCTTTTGCTGGATACGGTCTTGTAGCACCTCCGGATGGCCTGGTTCCAATGCTCCGGCCACCAGTACGACACCTGTAAATAAGATAAACGCATATGAATGAACAATATTTTGATACATATTATAAAGAAGACCATTATACATACCCTCAGTACGTCAAACCAAACGAACCGCATCTCCGCCGGGATGTCGCCGAAGTTCAGGTACGGCCCATGGAAATTATGGCGAATCGTGTCGCCTAGATCTCGCCCGACATGGATCGAAAAAACCCTGAGATAAGAAAAAAATATACAACATCGGCTACTATGAAGAATATATGAATAAATATATGAATTTACAATAAACTAAAATACATATACTTACGTCTGCCTATCGGCCTACAGCTTTGGAAGATGGACGTTGGATGGGCGCTCCGGTAACGTCGGAGGATCTCCTATGCATCATTTGTAGACTCCGTGCTCGACCACCAAGTCCGGATAGGGATTGGCCGCAATGGGAGCGGCCGTAGGGGTAGAAGCGACCGGAGTGGTCGTAGGAGTAGTCGTCGGAGTATTGGCCGAAGGAGTAGCTCCCACGACCGATGAACGGGCTGCGCCCAGAGATAACCCATCATGAACATCTAGAAACTCGTCCTCGTCGACAGGTGGACGACCTGGATACTCCAAAGGAGCCGGACGTGAGCCAGACCCATGCTGCAAACGTCCACATCCACGTCCGCGTCCCGCCATAGGCAAATCTAAAAAAGCATATGTAATACACATATTTTCAATTCTATATACTTCACACTTGCTATATGTAACCTAGAACTCACAGTAAGACTACTACTCTAAAAATGTCATTTTTGTTATCTAGTTAAGCTTGGAGAAAAGTATAAATACCAAGCAAAAAAATAGAACATATAAACTATACAAGCATGTAATAAAATGAATAGTTGAACAATATGACTAGTATAAGTAGTACAACCAACATATCTATAAATACTAGACGATAACATGAAACTTGAATATTAAACTAGAATATGAATGATGATAAAAATGGAAACAAAGTACTGGTATGTGTGATTGAGGGAACAACTCTCGACACATGGATGGGATGGATAAACATAGGTATTACCAATTTATACCTGAACTAAAAGGGTAAAAGATCACAAGTAAATACAAAGCTGTATTCTTAATGTAGTCCACGTTTCTACTTACTATTCCCGTAAATCCCTACTAACTACTATATTACAAGAGTCATGAGAACTAATAATTGAAACACTTCAATGATATCAATATATAGAAACACTAGAATTTTTCGTTCACCTTTTGTAAAAACATGCATCAAATCTCAATATACCAGGGACGATAGGGTGAATATTATATGAACTAAACATGACTCATATGGAAATTATAATAAGGAAAAAATTTAATTAGAGTAATTAGATAATGTACTGCATATTGATCGCAACTGAGTAAATCGAAATCATGAACTATCATAATGCTTGTATAGTTACCTATTTTCAAAAATGACATATTCTATTAATTGGCCCCCTGAGCCTGATACTCAGTCCTAACTCGACTCCTAGACACACACACACCCTGACACATGATACTATCTAATTTTTTATACTTTCTTAACCTGGATACTATCAAATAATTATACACACAAACTCGACCCTTAGACGTCCTCTGCGTCCTCAGAAGGCCCCCTCTCTGACCCCCCCTCTACTTTTCTGCTTCTCATTCGACTCTCTCATATGATATCTGTCTCAACCAAAGAGTAGAGAAGTGTGAAAATATTAATATTAACCAAGGATCGGTATCGAAATCGGTATCATCCTGAATCTCATGGCTTGTTCTACCAGAGCATAATATAAAACCAAACGTGTGAATCAGAGCTTCACATTCTAATATTGTGAATGTGGAGCTCTGCTTCACGTTTGGTTTTATATTATGCTCTGTTAGAACAAGCTATGAGATTCATGGTGATACTAATTTCGATACTGATATTTGGTTAATATTAATATTTTCACACTTCTCCACGCTTTGTTGAGATGTATATCATTTGATGCAGAATAGCTAGGATGCCTCATGACCCGAATGAGAAGAAGGGGAGTATTAAGGCTCACTCTATACACTCATCCGCCTATGATATACACTCTATACACTCTTAGTTATGCAAGTCTTTTGAGGTAATCAGCATTATACTATATTTTCGAAAAGATCTATAACTCTGATAGGCCCAATAGACTTGGCATAAGTAAATTTAATTTTCAACACTTACCTATCTACTACTAAGATATCTTATATATATCCTTCTAGGATACTCACTCTATACCGATATCTTAAATTTGATTTTCAACACTTACCTACCGCCTAGACACCGCCTAGAGTAGCCAATTAATTAAGAGTACTGATGTCCTGTCCACATAAGTATTAATCTATATATGGAGTATACGTAACTCGTACAGTAGTGCCCTAGAGATGGATACAACTTAAGATGGATACAACCTTTAGCTATAGGCAGTCACCCCTCACCTTAAAACCTATCAGACCCTTCTAACCACATTTCCTTCCTCAAGCTAACTTATGAGATTAATCTAGGATACACATTCTAAAATGTAAGTAACTCATCTAGTTCAAATCCTAACTAACATGTCACCTCCCCTTAATCCTTTCTCACTAAACCCCTTGTCTAGTCTAAAGGGGATCAAACCCCTGCTGCCTAGTGCAGCAGGGCAACTAGGCTATTGCCCTAGGTTGTTGCTGCATGCTGCTGCTATGAGCTAAAGCTCAAACCAAAACCCAAGCTAATTTAGGATACTCTAACATCACTAAGGTTAACCCCAAAACTCAGGTACATATAGCCCCAATCCCTGGAACCAAGCCCTATACTAGCAACCAGACCCAAATCTGATACACATGCCCAAGCCAATAGCCAAACTCAATGCCACAGGTTCCAAATCCTCTGCATGGATCATGGCCAAATAAAGGCCATATTGCTCTGTACATCTTGGGGCTATTTTCCCTTCTACTGCTATGTGACTTGAATTTACAGCTGCTACTATTTGTAAAGCAATTACTTTACCAAGAAACTACTACAATGCCACTGGCCATGCCCAAAATCCAGGTCCAACAGACCTGTTCACCTGCCTGTGCACCCTCTCCTCTACTTAAATATACACTAATACTATCAAAACTAACCAAGCTAACAATCTCTATTACTCTCTGACACTTCAAGCCAGGGGCCCAAACTTGACCCCTCTGGGATTGGCTTGATGGCCAAGTGCCCCTCTCAATATGACACTCAAGACACTACTAATACATGACAGAAAATTCCCAAGGATACATGGTTGATACTCCTAACTCTAACTCTAAAGTGTCATATATATATATATATATATATATATATATATATATATATATATGATAGACTAACACTCTACTGATACTTGGTTTTTCTTATAGGACACTTACTAAATCACCATCCCACATCATCTAGCACATTCAATAACTAACCAAATTCCTAATACACTAACATCCTAATACATGGTATCTATATTCTGACATCTGATACCAACTCCTCAACCTAACTCAAGCCAAGTGGCCATATGGCCTATGCCAAACCTGGGCCATTTGGACCCTCCCATGACCACTGCTCTCTTTATGCAAAATGTTCTGTACACTACACAAATTTACCTCTAACTGACATACTAAGCACTCACACATCAAACCAAAAGTCTGATACATTTCATTGATCTGATATTCACTCTTCATTCTATATATCATTAACATTCTCTCATAGGCTGAACCCAAATCCTAGGTTAATAACTGATACTAAGCCTCTCCCCCTCTTTCTAACATAGTACTCCCCCCAACCTGGCCCATGGCCATGAAGATATAGCCAATTTGCCAAGCCCTGTCCTGCTGCAAATACTTTCCTTCTCGAGACATACACATATACTCCAGATACTAGGCCTAAGGATCTGGTACAAAAGTATCTTACTGATACTCACACATATCCTAATCCCCTTTATTTTATACTAACCTCTACTAATCTAAGATACTAACTAAGACACTAACTTATCAAATTATAATATCCTAATCACTAATCCCTTACAGAAGCCTATGTCCAATCTGCTAAAAGCCCGACCCCTCTCTCTCTTCCTAACATGTCTTGCTATAGCATACATGTTGTGTATGCCCTAGAAACTGCTGTCACATCTAACATTTGGCCAAGGCCACTGCCTAATAGCCAGACTCAAGGCCACACTCTGATACTAAACCCTCTACTGATACACATAATGCCTAAAATCCTTTTGTCAAACTCCCACTTACTCTATAAATAGCAGTGGCTAAAGCCAAAGCCTAAACAACACACATTACACTTTATTACCATATGCCCTGTGGCCTTCACCCTCTCTAAACCACTCCTAAATACCTGGAACATACACACACAGGCCAACACCTACTCTCTGATACATCCTTATCTGATACTCTAACCTCTTAGGCGTACCACCACTCATCTAACTTCCTCACATTCGCTCATGCTCCCATGGGATACTTATACAATTCCACATGAAAGAAAAAGAAGGGGTCCCTTCAGAAAATATAACCAACACTACTCTCTGATACATCCTTGTTACTCTAACCTCTTAGGCATACCACCACTCGTCTATCTGTAGTAGGGATTCCCTCCTTGTTGTTGGTCAGGTGCCAGGGCAAGGCATTACCTGTACTTGTCGAGGCAATATGGGCCCAATCCCCTTACTTATTTCTGGCCATTAGCCTACACAGAGGAGGTAACTCCCTTACCTAGATGCTGCCAAGAGCAGCCAACTCTTCCCTTACTCAACCAACTCTGATACTTAACTATTGAACTAACTCTTATATTTAGTATCAATTATTTAGTATTAGTTCAATTATTTAGTATCAATTGAATCCAATAACACAAGTTAGCACCCTACCATTTGAAGACATAGCAACAATACATGTAGAGAACATGTGCAGCGTCTTTGAGTACTTAGTCGAAACCCTTCGCCCATAATCGAAACCCTAATAAGCAAAAAAATGCAAAAATCCAAAAATTAGGGGAAAAGTGAGAGGGAGAGGAGGAAAAAAGAGTACCTGAAGGGGGGCACCGGAGGGCGGGTCGACGGAGGGGGGGTCGAATGAGGGGGGGTCGCCGGAGGGGGGACGCCGGAGGGGGGGACGCCGGAGGGGTCGGGTGATCGGGGAAGAGAGGGGGGAAGAGAGGGAAGAAGACGGAGGGGGGGTCGACGGAGGGGGGGACGCCGGAGGGGTCCGGTGATCGGGGAAGAGAGGGGGAAAAATTTTTCAGAATGAAAATAAAACCCTCTCTTTCGATTTTTACTGAAACGTAGCGACGGATTCTGCCGTCGCTAGTCCGTCGTTAGACATGATCCGTCGCTACCATATCACTAGTTAGTTGCTAATGTTATGATATATTTTAATAAACTACGTCGTCGCCTATCAGTCGCCTTTCAGTCGCTAATAGGCGACTGAGTTGTCCGTCGCTAATAATTCAGTCGCTATTTGCCTGTATTTTGGTAGTATCTTTATGTGACCTATCTTCTTGTCGTTATAGCATATAGGTACTTAATCACTGTTGTTGTTATGCTACTTTTTTTGATCTCACAAACTTTAGATTTTTTTGAAGTTTCTAGTGACCAGAGTAATTTATTCATCTTGAGATTCATCATCGTCGGAGTCATCGTTGGAGACCTTCTTATGATATGCCTTGAATGTAATTGTCTTTTCCGTTGGCATGTCATCTTCAAATTCCTTGAGATCTAGCTTATGTGTCATTAGCTTGCCCATAAGCATTTCGAAGGTCATTGCGGTGAGACCATTCCCTTCAATTATTACAGTGGCCTTGGGATTCCAATTCTTGGTGAGTCCTCTGAGTACTTTGTGAATCTTCTCATGATAGTTGTACTCCTTGCCAAGAGAGTATAGAGGGTTGATGATGTTGAGGAATCTTGTAAACATCTGAGTAGTCATCTCATTTTGCTTTATCTTAAATGCTTCATACTCATGTGTCAGTCGACTTATTTTTAATTCCTTCACTTGTGAGGTTCTTTCACGAATGACCACAAAAAGTTTCCAAAATTCATGTGAAGTGCCACAAGTGGAGATTCTGTTAAATTATGTTATGTCTACAGCACAAATTGAAGAATTAATAGCTTTAGCATCAAGGCTAGCTTTTTTCTTTCTGTGTTAGTGTACTTATCATGGAGCTTCTCTACAAGGTTGCCATCTATGACTATTAATTCTAGGTGGCTTCTCGTATCCATCGACTACAACAAACCATAGATCAAAATTAAGGGACTGTAGATAAAAGCTCAAACATTTCTTCAAGTACGTGTAGTTGGTACCATCAAATACGGGTGGCCTATTTGTCGATCGACTTCCACAATTGTTGGTATGGATAAATCTGACAGTTACTATAAATATTTAGGGATGTTAGTCCGGTAGTAAATGAATTAGCTTTGATACCAATTGTAGGACTGTTAGACAACTTTAGAGGAGAGGTGAATAGTGTACAGCAGAATAATCTATCCAATAAAAATATTGTGTGCAGTAAAGTAGCTAACAACTACTGTGTATAAATAAGACAATATGTAAATAGTAAGAGTAAGAGAGAAAAAGAAAATACATAATTTTATCCTATTTTCTATCTGAGAGGACTAGTCCAGGCCTGAGAACTCTTACTTGGAGTTAATCCACTATTGAATAGCTGTTCATAATACGTTCTTTGATTCTAAGGTCACGTCAACTTCTTATACCACGTGCTTTAATTCGAAGGATACAATGACTTCAACCACGAGCTTTAATATGAATGAATATCGACTTTCCAACTGGAGAAAAACTTATTGAGCCAAGCTCTTATAACTCTGATAGACTTCTAAACTGAGATCACACTTGGCATTAGAAGGATGGGGTTGATCATGGAAATGAGCATGTTTAGGCTCACGGTAAAGCTCATTATAGGATAGAAAGAATGAAATTTTTTGAGTGAGTAAGAACGAGAAAATCCGTGTCTATTTATAGGGTTTTTATGGATAGAGTTCACCGGGGTTTGGTCTAAATATTTGAATTTTCTGACCATTGGAACCACAAAAAAAAGGGAATTCCATAACTAGACAATTTTCCAATTTAGGTCAACAGAGGTCGGTCCAAGTTTGGTCAGAGCTTGGTCCGAGTTCGGTTAGCTTGTTTTAGTATGGACCATGGTTTGTATGGGCTAGTATTTCTTCGGTTTGGTTTGGTTTATGTGGATAGGTTTCATGCTGCATTTGAGTGGATTTTAAGTATGTAGTGCGACTCGGTGTGCATAAGTCCTAGATTCAAATGAAATGGAAGATTACAAAATAAAGATGAAAATCAATAGCCCTTGATGGTGCCTTTTTCCTTGACGGCAGTTGTCCAAAGATAAATAAATCTGAAAATCTGAATACCTTTCGGGGACTTCGCTTCCGAACCACCACAGGAGGCGTGTTCACCATAGACAAAAGTTATGTGAACTTTTTATATTTATCAAACGAAAAGAGTACAAGAGAAATCCTAAACAGAAGATCTAAGTACAAATTGATTTTGGAGAAGTGTGGCAATGTAGATCGAACGCTATAGTGGTTCATTTACTCCGTTGACAATTAGACGACGAGACGAGAGAAAATTGAAACTTTTTCTTTGCGATAAGGTGGACTGCAATTCATCTCTCTGAAGTTTTCTTAAACTCTCTGAATATCTGTGTGTATGAAATGAAGGAAGACTCCTTCTATTTATAGATGGCTGTAATAATCCATCCATGCACGCATATGCGATGCACACATGGATTCTGGCACGCAGGAGCACTGCACGTATGAGATTCTTCATAATGTGGCACTTCTGAACAGAATACAGTTGCCACTACACGTACAGAGCGCAGCTAACCTCTACGTGGCCATAGTTGGGATATGACTGTTACGGAGATCTTGGGCTGTTAACACCTGTTCATAGGCATGACTAAGTAAATAACACATGACACATGTACATTGCTCAAATATCTCGTTCTATTTGAACAAAAAAGATTTGATGCACATGAAAGAATCAGCATATGTGGGGACTTGGTGCATGGCTTCTGGGGCGCTTAGCATGTCTAGGCGTATTGAAACATTGGCGTAGGGTGAATCCCTATGCCTGGGAAGGAATCATCATGTTGAGTGCCATGGCATAGGGGAGCTTTGTCACTCGTTAGCCACGTGACCATGCTCAACTGTAACTAAAATAAGTAATTATTACGCTGATGTAAGCAATGACATTTATGTTCAGCTCATTATTCGAAGTATTTTGACTTTTAGCGAGCATGGTTTTCCTATGCCTATATCACCCTACAGTAGCTACTAGGCATATGGGTTTGTGAGAAGAGTGACTCTTCAGTTCTTGTGTTGTTGTCGTCTGTACCAGATTCAAGGCGTGCACTACACCAAGCTCGAGTTGGCAGTTAACATCTGACATATTTATTAGTATTGCATTAAATACAGGGGAGCGAAAAACTTAGTACAACAAGATTTAGCTGCAAAAGTTTTATTGAGACCTTTGAGCACATGGTTCCTGATGCGCATGGTTTGTCATACGTATGGCCATTGAGGCGCATGTATTTGGTTAAATTTCCGAAGTGTTGCCGCCTCGAAGAGATGGATTTGAGCATAGACTTGGTCGAAAATCTAGGTGGTAGATCTATTGTCATTAATGTGAGCTTTATCCCATTAATTTTGAAGCTTTGACCGTTGGACACTTGATGGATAGGTTTGACCGCATATGGCCTATAAATAGGGGAGTTTTGGAAGAAACACTTGCTTATTATCTTCTTTTCTCCTTGGCAAGTCTGGTGAGTATTGAATCAACCATGGGCTAGGATCGTAGATCTCTTTCTTTAACGTAGCAACGACCTTGATGCAAGAACTTGTCAGAAGTTCAAAATGGGATTGGCTGATAATAGATAGAGAAACCCTTTTCCTGCTGCGTACTAGCTGTATTCTATCTGAGATGATGTCGACTGCCATCAGTGTGGCCAAGATGTTGAATACATGGTTTGGATTGATTGCCAGTCGAAACTCTATTCTACCAGCGTCTCATCCATATGGCTGAAAAGAGGCCTGCGCATGTCTTGAATAATTAAGGCAGACCCAATTATGTAGTGGATTTTCTATGTAATCATAAATATTAATGAAAAATCCATTTATGTAATAGGCTTCTATTGTATGTAATCATGAATACATGAATATCAATAAGAAATCCTTATGCGCTTTTAATAGTGTAGTAAGTTTTAGGCGCATGATTCTGCTGTCTGAATGTGCCTATTTGGTTGCGCGCACATGATTGTCTTTTTGTTGGGATGTACCAATTAGCTATGCGCATGTTGTTTACAGCGCATGCTTCTAATTTTTGTATGCTTCTACAAGACCCTCTTCAAAGTGTTCGAAACTTGAACAAGTTTTGAAGTGCTTTGAACAAGAAGCATGGGCAACAAAGTCTTTTTAGTGCATATGTTGTTATACGCATGAGGCTCTATAGCGCATGTGTTGCCGAATGCTTTGACTGTATTTGATAGGCTATCGAATCTGTATCGGGATGAGAGCACCTTGATTTGTTTCAACCTACAAAGAGATGACTGCATGTACTCATTCTCATCGGGCCACGCACCTTTTTGGGCCATAAATAGGTGCTTAGGTTGAAAGAGAAACTTTTTACTTTTCAACACTCAAGAGAAAAACCTTTCATTTTCTTCTTCTTCTCTGACTCTCCTCCTTAAAACCCTAGCATCTTTATGGCCCCAAATCTCCTAAGCTCGCTACTGCTAGTTCAAGCTAAGGAAAAAAGCCATTTATTGAAGCCACTATTAGGAGCCGCTCGATATTGACATGAAGCACCCCGACGTTCGAAAGAAAGTCATAGGTGGGTGGTTGTTGTCTGTGATTGTACTTTTGGACACATAGACACTTATGCACGGTCAGTGATGTGGATGAGTAACCATGAGTATCATGTGCTAGCAAAATTTCTCGTCGATACGTATGGACGTGGCTGTGAAGCTTCGTCCTGATGATGCGCTGAAGCTTCACAAAACTAATATGCATGGACTTTGTCCAGAAGATGCGCTGATGCTTCACACGGCTAATGCGCATGGACTTTGTGCAGAAGAATCGATGATGCCTTGACTCTGCGGACGCATATGGATGTTTTTTTAGAAGATACATTGAAGCACGGTCTTGCGCATGGGTAGTTGTCCATCATGTGCATGTTGTTAGTACGTAATTGATCGAAGAAGCTTCGTCGTATACTGTTCAAATGCTTGTCTTTGTTAAATCCATACACTCTCGAGGGACGGTACAAGGTTTTTAAGCTACTCCTTGCTTTATGACTTTTTCCAACCTTCTGTTCATTTTTCGTGTAGTCTCTATAATAAGGCCTCTACTAGACGATATCTTCTTCGGTTCCTCCCTCTGCTTGGGTGTGATATTTGAGGAAGATGTAGTGAAGCTAGTGCTGGTAAAGATCGTCGAGGGTCAACCTTCAAGGAGGATGACTCGCATCAAGATGTAGCACTTCTCCTTCCTTTAGAAGCAGACTCATCGCACTTGGGTAGCTCAGGCTAGTGTACCATGCCCAAGAATTATGGGAGATGCACTTGAAATAACGTATAGGCAACTCTAGAGGAGGGTAAATAGAGTTTGTGTCAATAATCACCAAAGAAAAATTAACTCTATATCACCTCCACAAAACAACTATCAAGATAGTAAATAAATCAAAGAGAAATACAGAAGTAAATAAAGATCAGAAGAGCATACGCAAACACAGCGATATAACCTGGTTTCCCTCGTGGAGGACTAGTCTAGGCCTGATAACTCTAGCTCAGGATTAAAATCCATTATTTGTGAAATAGTGTACAACCACGTGCCTTTACTCAGAAGAGCACGCCAACTTCTTACAAACACGAGCCTTTGAAGCGCTCGTAACTTTAACTTCACAGTGGCAAAACTTGGAATTTTTCGAGTGACTTCTTTTCAACTCTTGCACAAAAACTTCTAGCTGAATCGCACTTGAGCACCTTGGGGCTTAGGAAGTTTTGTAGCTAGTAGATTGGAAGAGTAAGGCTTAGGTAGTATAAGTATTAGATGATTGAGAATGGGAGATTAAAAAAGATAATATGAAATGAGAGAAATCAAGCCTTATTTATACTACTCTGGGGAGGCAGAGTTCGGCCCGAATTCTGTTCCAAGAATTCAAATTTTTGAACGTTGGACAACTTATACCAAGCAGGCCCTAAAAATTAGGGTACTGAAAATCAGGAGACAAAGTTCGGCCCAAACTCTGTGTGGGGTAGAGTTCGGCCCGAACTCTGCCTCCTAGGTGGCAGAATGGCCTTTGGGCTTTGTTTAGCTTGGTGGAGCTTGGGCTTGGTTCAGGAATTAGTCTGTTTGTATGGTAGAGCTTAGAGAGATATGTCTAGGGGTTGGTATGACACAGTGCGACTCAACATACACATTCTTCTAGACTCAATAAATTAAATATTACATACTTGGAACAAATAAAAAACTAAGAGCCCTTCGATGACACCTTTCTTCTGATATTTGAGCAGACCTGAAGACGTCTTTTTCCTTGACAGCAGTCGTCCAAAGATAAGCAAATCTGGAACCCCCGAAGCGAGGCCTCGGATAGGTCGCTAGGCGGTTCAGAGAAATCTTTTTGTATGATACCGTCTTTGGTTCATCATTAGTTCTTTATTGCCTGTCCTGGTTTGATCATGTTAGATCATGCTTACTACATGTCTACAAATGCATGTTAGGCGAGCAAAATATATTATATTACGATACAAGCATAGCAATATGATATAGGACAATTAGGATAATACTAAGTTTAACAAGCAACATGATAGTGAGTATATGAATATTAGTGACATCATTATGTTAAACTTAACTGATTAGCCATATTCAAAACACACGATGTAATCATTGGGCTAATAACACTCTCTATCCCTGTGGCCAAAGGTGTTCATTATGTGCCTCTGTAAGCTGCTGCTGGTGGAGGATGTGGAGGCTGTGGAGCCTTTCTTCGAAGCTTTACCACTAAGCATGCTGAGGTCCCCACAATCGAAAGATTCACCTTTGGTAGTTGCTTCGTCTTTCAGAGGTGGGCCACCACCGGCTCTTGGGCCTTTCTTGGGAGTTTAACCATAAGTAGCTCTTGGTCTTTTCCATGGAGTTTAGCCACAAGGGGTTCCAAGGCCTTCCTCTGCAGCTTGTCCACCAAGGGAGTTGAGGTATTGGGAGCACGTCCTTTGAGACGGACCTTTAAAGGTTCATAGGAAGATGCCTTCGCTTCCGCTTCACCATCAACATCATTATCTTCATTCTCAGGATGGGCGATTGGTAGAGGTATGCATCAACATAGTAAACTTCGATCCCCTGAAGGGATCTACATCCATAAACTCTGTTTGGACCACCCTATTTCTAGTGACATACTTCATGCACTGGTGGAGTATGGAAGGCACTATCATGTATGCATATATCCATGTATGCCCGAGCAAGACGTTGTAGGATACAACAACACCATGACAAAATATGCCACCTTCGTTTGCAAATCGCCCATTTAACAAATGTTGAAGCCACTGATAGTTATGCTAGAAGTAAACAGACGATGCGTCGATATGCCCAGGGTATGGAGCAGGCTTTGGGGGAGGATGCTGAGAGAAGATACCGGATCGATGTCCATCCAGTCGACCTTGATGGTACCAATATACCTGTATAGTACAAAGGTCTATTATGCATGTTGTTCTTTACCAACATGTCTTGCTAAGAGAAAGTGATATTGTTATTGTTTCGACCATACTATGGCAGTGTTGGCAAGCTGCAGGGTCCTCATGTAACCTCGGTTATCTGAATTTTTGGACTTTTTCAAATTTTTAAAAATCGTGAGTCTTAATATCGACTATATTTTCTATTGGATTATGTTATTGTTATTTCGTCGGGTCTTTGATTTTGAGAAAAAACATAATATGTGGAATATTGTCCTAAATAAATTTCTTTCCACTTTCTAAAATATTTTTATACGATATAGATATTTCTTTTATATAAGAAATAATTTGTCAAAAATATACTAGATACACTTTTATCACTAATTATTATCCTAAGGGTTTACGACAATTTGTTGGTTATTCGATTTCTCTCATGTCGTGCTAGGACATTTCGGTCCTAGCTCTAGCCTACCAAGTTAGCACTTGGATTGTGGCTACGGCTGTTGACTTAGTATTAACTAGTCATTGCTAGCTAAATTGTAGTTAGCTAGAGATTAATTAGTATTAATTAATTAATTATTAGCTAGTATTTATTTTAGTACTAATTAAATTGGTATTTAGCAGTTAGTATTAGTGGTTAGCATTTTTTTACTATTTTTTCCTAATTTTATTACATTTACAATTGTCCTTTAGGGTTTCACTTCCTACCCTATAAATATGCATTCCCAAAAGTTACATTATAACAATTTCCTAAAACTAATCCCCTCCTAGCTGCCAACCACATCTTTAGCCTGTGGCCGACCACCCCTACTTCCCTGTCACCACTACCATCTTCAACACTATTCAACAACCACCAACACCTCGATGCTCCGGCCAACTTGGCAGGCCCAACACAAATACTATCGCCAATATAAACACACATCACCACCACCCTCACCATTACTGCCCGACCACCCCCGCCATACCCAAAACCACCACCACAACACATCCTTCCCGACTCCCTGCCTCCTCCTCCGTGCCCAACCCGATCACAGTCATCCCTGCCACCATTGGTTGTCACCACCACCAATGGCATAGCCATCCCGCCACCACCAAAACACCATACCGTCGATCACTCCAGTCCCCATCATCACCGTCACTGCCATGCTCTGCCCCAACCTCCCTAAATACCACACACCACAGAGATAAAGAGAGAATATAGAGAGAGGAAGAGAGAAACCTCTCCCGTATCCCACGACAACTGACCCATCGCTAGTGTTCCCCGTATCTTATCGCGCATTTCCTTCGCAGCTGCCACTGTTCCCACTTACTGATCTGGTTCATAACGCCGCTCTCACGTGCCGGGACAACCTTTTACGACCCGCCGACTGCTGATCCGCCGCCGTCCTCGAAGCATCTGACCTTTCCAGTGCGACACTCAGCACTACGACCGTTGTAGCCGCATCTGGCACCGCTCCGCCCGCCACGGGGTGCTTTTCCACCGTAGTTGCCCACTGTGAGACCCCCTTCCGCCCTTCTCTTTCCCCTTTTTCGAATTAGGTTTGATTTGGGGTTTGGATTGAATGAGGAAACTGAGAACAGACTTCTCCTTTCCCTTTTGACTTCCTATATTTTTTTTTACATTTGGAAAGAGAGATGACTATTTTTTCTCCTTCATATGGCCAAGGGAATTTGAGGAAATGGACAACAACACCCCCTGTGTTCACTAATGTATGTATTTATTTAATAGTAATTGGATTTAGGGTTAATTTACTTAGGGTTTAATTAATTTGTCATTAATAATTTATTTACAGTAATGGAAATTGGTTAATAATGGGTTATGGGTTGGGTTTGTAAAGAAAATAAGGAAGAGTAGATATTGTTTTGGGTGATTTGATATTGGGCATTTAGCCTATGCCTATATTTTTTTAGCCTATATATATATATATATATATATATATATATATATATATATATATATATATATATATAATATATATATTTTATATAGTTTGTATATAGTTATATACCTATTAAAAAAATACTTTGTATATAGTTATATACATATTAAATATAATATTTATGTATATGTAAATATGTATTGTATATCTAATTCTGGAATAGGCATATATTGGCATATTTATATATTGGCTATTTATGATATAATATTTATGTATATGTTTTGTATATTGGTATAAATATTGAATGCTACCATCTTTACTATTGAGTATGTATTGTATTATTTATTATAGTCTTATTAAATAAAAATATAGTAAATTTTCCTAAATTTATGTTGGATCAAACGTACTTGGACTTGGGCCTATTTTGGTTACACAATTTGTATTAAGCCTTAAAAGTAATAATAATTATAGTATTAATATATATATATATATATATATATATATATATATATATATATATATATATATATATATATATATATTTGTACTTGCTAAATTAAAGGATTCTCTCTAGAAATATTTTTAAAATTTGTCGTAACAAAATATACTGTATGGGCTTCTATTTATACTTTGAAATGAAGTATATAAAGTATATTTTTAAGATATTATAAATAAGTACTTTTTAGATGTAAGTATATGTACACTTACTCTTGCCCTTGTGATAAATTTCTTAATCATTTCTCCTTTAGTTTAATTGATCCAATCATATCACGACTAATATAGTCGTTTCTATTTCTTGATCCGATTATCATACCAAACTCTAATTTTTGGGATTCTATATACCAGATTAGGCTATTTGGACTATTTTAGACTCAATGGAACTACATGTGCCGTCGTTTGGGACTATCTTGTGGAGCATAGCATCATACCTATCACGTGTCGACATGTTCGTGTCGTGCACATCGACTCCAAAAAATTAAGGCGACTACATTTTTTGATTGTTTTCATCATGATATTATCTATATTGCCTGCTCTAGATTACTTCATTTGATGCTGATACATTGTTACACGGATTGGTACTAAATGGGTCTTGTCAGAAGATGTTATCCGTTATCGGGTACATCAGGTACTTTATGTTCCTGTACTTTATCATATACATCGTATACTCCTTGTATTCGTATTATTCATGTACTCTCATGTTCTCTCATGTACTCTCATGTGCTCACATGTGCTTTATGTGCAAACTAGCAATCATGTACGTAATATGTCGTGATTAGATCCATGTGTATTGATTGTGACGGGGGAGTAGAAGTAGTTATGTGATTAAATCCTTCTAGTGTACTCATGTATATGTTAATTATACCTTCACGTATAATCGACTTACCGTAGAATAATCATGTGCAACCAAAATCAATCACATAACTGTCTTGTGCTCTAAATCACTTATATTTATTATAGTTTAAATGTTCTCTATCTTATTCATGTACTAAGTTTCCTTATATCTTTATGATGCTATTTCTCTATTTCTTTGTAATTTCTTTCCACCATGTCATGTATTTTATTCTATTACGAGTTTTATATTTTCTACCATGCAATGGAATTGCTTTTAGAGTTATGTACTTCGCACCAATCCTGAATGGATAACTATTTTTTAGGTAATGTTATGCCCCACACCTTGGACTTCATCATGACAGATCTTAATGTATTTTTAGATCATGAGTTGACCTCTGGAGAGCTCTATGCCATTGTATTTTTGCTTTATGTTTCGTTATCGAATTTGTCTCCGATACAGTCTGGTTATGTATATTTATTTGTAGATTTTAGTTGCTTCAGAATTATTGATATCTTTTCTATTTTATATCTTTCTTAGTTGTTTGTGATGTGATTTTAGTACATTTGTTATTATGGATCATCTAGATGTTGTAGGTATTTATTGGGTACTTGACAATGTTCTACCGTCGATACTGTGGCATAGGCTGGGCGTCGCCCACGCACTCGTGCCCGAATATCCGGTCGCGGATCGTGACACATTTTTATGGTGGACCATGTAGGACAGTCTTCATAACTAATGCGAAGTCGTGGTACTACATAGGCTTAGTCATACTACTGCGAGCCTGCCCTAGGATTAGGATTGACTCATAGAATATTTTTGGAGATTTGGTACTCAATAACATATTAGGAACTCTTGATAGATTCCAGGGATGACCCTTGAGAGGCTTACTTTGTAAACTCTGTTGAGTCTAATTTTACTTTCTTTTGCTCCTTCGATTTTTTCGAAACACCTGTCCGTTGCCGAACCCTATTCTCGTATTTAGATGAGTTTTATGGACTCTTGAAGAAAAAGAAGAGTATATACCATTTAGGTCGAGGAGAGAAATGATTAGACAATCTTATATAGGAAGGTCAAGAATTATTTTAGGTCATATTCAAGGAATTTTGAATTTTGACTAAAATAGTACCTTGGGACGACCCCTGAGAACCTCACTCTAAACTCTATCTCGAAATATGTTTTCATTTGTTTTCGTCTGCTATTTCTTGTTCGTTGATTGAATCTTCATGTTCGTTGTTAACTTTGATTTGGTAATAAGATGAATTATATGGACTAAATTAAGGTATATTCTGATGACATATTTGATGAGGACAGTGTGAAAGATAAATGTTTGTTTTAGTTATGGAGTCTAAAATTTATCGTAGCCATACTAGTTGGTATGACAAAAATATAGAGCCTGATTTGGGGTATACCTATCATGGTTATGGCTTTTAGAGTTCTCGCAGCCATACCTGTTGGTGTGGTAAGAATTCTAGATAACATGATTATAGGGTATATGCCTTAGTTATAGACTCTATTGTTTATTACAATTATGGTTACTGGTGTGGCAAAATTTTTAGGTAACATGATTTCGGATAGACGTGTATGGTTATCAGATCACATCTTAACTTGGTTTAGTCCGTTATGACCAGATGAGCAAGATAAACTTATATCATCACTTTCTTCGTCTTGGTTACTCTGTCCTACTTACATCCATCAAACTATCTTATATCTAAATCTGTTAGCTACACTTTGAAATCTTTTGAATTCTCGTATCCCTTTACTTAGGAAAGATTGAGGAATTATCGAAATCATCTAGCTTGGAAGGGACGAAAATTGTTATCATGTGGTAATCTTGGTAGAAATATAAAATATTGGACATTTAGATAAATTGGTGGAAGAAAGATATGACTAGGATTAGAAACAAGAAGAGGTCGGTAGTATCAGTTTAGAAACGATTACACTAAAGAATTATTTTGAGTATGAATTATTTGGAAAGAACGTAGGAGAATTTCAAGTAAGAAGGGCAGTAGAATATATAGAACGATAATATTTCGTAGATGTACTTTAGAACTGACGAGGATATTCGTGGTCGATTTGTTTTTGGAAACTTGGATATTTTTAAGTTTCTGGTTCGTGAGATATTTCATATTCAAAATAAGCCAAGATACTGAAATTAGGAATCCAAATACATGGAAGGAAGCTTATAACTACATGCGATGATCATACGAAATTGAACAAGATATTGGTAAGAGAATGACTAGGAACCAGAAGAACACAAAAATTTTGAGTTATAGAAAAATATAGAGACTTTGGGGAATTTTTAAGTTTAAGAAGGATAATATTGAAGGTGTAAAAGTTGAAGGAAATATGAAAATTGATATTTAGAATAATGGAGAATATTTTTATATGGTAGGGTGGTATTATATTTGAGTATTACGGGGTTGTGATTTGAACAAATTCAAGGATTTTCATAAACCTTGATTCAAGAATTTCGGATCCAGGTTAAAGACATAGTGGAGGAATTTGGATTTCAAGATGATTAATTTGATGATGGAGTACAAAGTGAAAACGAATTGAGGAGTTCTGACAAAGAGTATGCTTCATGGGCACTGCCTTGGAATAAAGGTCAAGCCTATAGTATTTATAGAAAGGTTCAATCTTCATGATCGAAGATTTTATTTTTGTTACTAGTCGTATAAAGGGTTAATTTTTATGATTGGAGATCATGATTTTGTAGTTGTATGTTTGGACTTGTAAGATAAAGACATAATTGGAAATTATGACCAGATAATCTAGTAGTAGTCGAAGTATAGTGAGATGACTTGACTTCTTTCTGCAATCCTATCTTTCATTTTCTAATCATAGTAGAAGAGATTGATTTCTCTTTCCTTAAATCATTCCTTAAATTCAATAACACTAAAATTTTGATCCCCTTGATCGTGACCAACCGATTTTGGTCATCTTCCTTATCGTGCCAAGTTCTTGATTATTGACTATACTCATGTGACCTTAAATTCGATCGTGACTTGGATTTCAATCCTTCACTGTTCATGCCTAGCCTTCAATTATATTCTGTCCTTTCTAAATATTGTTTGGATCAAGGTTAGACTGACCTTATCCTTGATCGTGTTAAAATTCAATTATGATCATGTTTGGATTTAAATGCCATTATCGCTCATGTCCAAACCTTCGATTAAAATTCTTAATAATCACTAGTTCCGTGCTGATCATGATTTGATTTAGCCACTATTCTTCATGTTGGTCATTGTCATGACCCGCACCCGTTTTTCGGGCGTGAGCTCGTGAACAAGCTAGCTATGTATCGAGCGGACTCCAGCCCAACCCGAATACGTAAATGTTGTTTGGACTATGTAATGGGTATAATCATGGCAAGGCATTACTATATCTCAATCCACAAGATGTATATAAATCAAGAATGAACAAGTATGGTTCATGGTCCGCAACCCACTAGCATATTGTCCAATTAGACTCCAAGAATAACATGAGTCTATGAAACTAGGCTAACAATCAGGATATATCATAAGAGCAAAAGAAGATAATAAAGCAATATCACTAGCAAAATACCTGAATCATGCAGATGTAATCGACTACCACATGCTCAGCTAACTAACTCCGTGCAACCAGCTACCTGAAGAGATCATCAGGTCCTCAGAGGACTAGCAAGATACATAAAATATGCCTACTAATATAACAGTAAATAACATGTATGGAAGATAAGCACGACGCAAGAAGGACAACTAAGACACGACAAGTCATATGGAAATGTAATACTAGACTTGGCTATCAATCAAACGATTAACCCCTATAGCTTGTAGTACAATGTAAGATACTTCCAATCTATAGTAGGTTCCGACTGTAGGACAAGGCAAGATACTCCCAATCGAGAATAGCCAATTCTAATATTGATCTCCTCTCCTAAAGGAATACAAGGTCAAGTAGACTCCTATAATCGTAGTATAATACAAGATACTCCCAATCTATAGTATGTCATAAGTCAAGTCAATCAATCAATATCAAGATCAAAGAATCTGCTATAGGTCGTAGTATAATGTAACATACTCCCAATCTATAGTATGTATCAACTGTAGTACAATACAATATAATTCCAGTCAAGAATGGTCAAGTAAAGAACAAGGTGTAGAACTGGAAACTCTATCACAAGACACGATAACATGAAGAAGAGCAATAGACAAGCAATATCGAATATCCTATATGTGCACGTAAATCTAGAAACAAGTAAAACAGTCGATGACAAACCAATCACAATATGAGAAACAGGTAACCATATGGCAGAAGTATAATATAAAGAAAACAATATAAATACTGCATATGTTCGGCAATGTATACTTGCCTGGTGGTAGCACGAAGAACCAATAATATATCGTCAACTGGTAAGCCATAAAGTCCAATTCTCACAACTGTCTCCGAAAGCTGAAACAGATATTGTCAACATTCTTAGAATAGTTAAATTAGCTAGGATTGCCTGTCCTTAAGTCCAATTCTGGACACAGGGGCAAAACGATAATTTTGAGCCAAAACGATATCCATCGTTGGACCCACTTTGCACCAAAAAGCATACCAGTATCTACGGTCTCGAAAGTTATCAAACTACATATCTACGGATTCATTTTAATGATATGAACCCAACGGTATATCTAATTTTGGATTTCGGTGGCCCGTGCACAAAATCGTCCGTTGAGTCGGATCGTGGGGCCAGTAAAACGGTGATCCGATCAACTGTCTCAGAATCGGACCAAACTTGGCATACAGGACCAGAAAAACGATACGGTCCTGTTGGCGCAAGTTTTGTCTCGATCTGATGAACGTGCACAAAGAAATTAAGAAATTTAGAAAAAGGTCGATACGATAAATTTCGATGGATACGCATCAAATACGTCGCGCACACGCAACCAATTCGAATTCCGTCAAAGCCCACACGTCCACGAAGTCGATACGCACCTTTCGATGCTTTCGATTCGCGACCAAGTCATCCAATTTAGCGGGACGCAGGTGGTATCGGAGGTTTTTAAAGTTTTTAAAACAGATTTTTTTTGGTATTGGAACTTGATTTAAAACAGAATTTATTGAACAAAGTTAAAACTAAAAATAGTGTTACATAGCAGTATAGGTTGGCTTCAATATTATTCAATTGGACATAGAAATCGGTCAACGGTTTAACAGGAATTGACCCTCAAAGTTGAGGGTCTGGGACTAATTCATTATGTAATCTTTCTGAAAACTAAGTTTTTCGTAAATTTCAGAGGAAATTTCTGGACAGTATAGGTTGATAACATAAAAACTGATAGAAGGGATTTGTTCGCGATTATATAGGCTACGTCTAGGAATTTATAGATCAGAATTTCGTCCAATGGGGGAAAAGTTTTGTACCTACAAAGTTGGAGGGTCGGGCTGCTGCTGTCGCTGTGTCCGGATGCTACTGCTGTTGAGCGCGCGGCCTGTGGTGGCTCTGGATGGTCGGAGACGGCATTGCAGAGGTGTATGGGTTCACAGAGAAGGGAGGAAGGGTGCTAGGCTAGGGTTTTGCATTTTCTTCCCGCGACACATATATATACGTGTGTGTATCGAAGGGAAAATAGGGAGATGGCTTCGGCTGGGCTGTGTTAGATTCCATTTCCTTTTGTTTTTTCTTTCTTTTATTTATTATATCTACACACACACACACACATATATATGTATGTATGTATGTATATATATATATAATATATATATATATATATATATATATAAAATAATCTCCATAAAACCCAAATAAAATCTCAGCATATATATATATATGCTTATATATAATCTCCATAAAACCCAAATAAAATCTCAGTAACATTTATTCCTAGTGTAGGGCCTGCCTATATAAATATGAACACGTATATTATAACATTTATTTGACAAAAATAATATAACCAATAATAATAAAGTAATATTATATAATAATAACCTCAACAACATTAATAATAATACTAATAATAATAATAATAATAATAATAATAATAATTACTTACAATATATATGTAATAGAGCTTTTAAGGTAAAATACGTACACAAAAAATATATCTACACGAACATCTTTGGCCACCCTACATGCCTACACGGGCTTGAGCTTGGTTCGGGTCCAATCCAGAATAGTTTGGTATAACCGAATTTCCTTTATGTCAAAATATTAATAAATAACTAATTAAATCATTTGTAGGGATTAACTCGCAACTTGGTCGGGTTTTCTTAGTTAGAACACACCTATGGCTCGGCATTCCCCTACCACGGCTAAACACTAGTCAAAGCACGCCACTGCACTATCCATGCTATGATTCTTAGTCGTCTTGTACTTCAAAACTCAACCATGGCTAAAGCCATCTACTGTAATGATTAACTAAATAATTATTTATATAAAAAAATCTAAAAATCAACATTTAAAATAAATAATAATAAAAAATATTTCAAAAATTTTCGGGAAGAGGAGTTACAAATCTACCAACCTTAAAATAATTTTGTCCTCAAAATTCTAATTCATAACTATTCCTTAAAATTCAAAAGTAAGTCCTCGAATTTTATTTTCTCTAGAGTAGTTTAGCCACTATTCTTCATGTTGGTTGTGCCTAGATGACCTGGCATGACTATATGACTTTGATTTCAACGATCATGATTCTAATAATCGTGACTGTACGTGTTAACCTTAATTCACAATTTGTGCCTAAAAGTTTTGATATTTGATCGTGACAATCCGATTTGATTATGAACTTAGTCGTGTCAGAATTTAATTGATCGTGTCTGAATAAATTTTTTGTCGTACCTAATTCGATTCTCTAGTCCTTCGTACTCGAATATCATTCTTAATCATGACAAGGTTTTAAATTTTTCGTCACTCTATTCTAAATCATGACTAAGTTGTAAAGCCCCAGTCCCAAAATACATAAGACTAGGAACGTAGATATGCCAGCCGTATAATAAATATACGTAAGCTGTAAAATATAGTAAAACCATGGCAACTAATCTCATCCACAAGTAAAGATAAAGCTTTTATAGAATTAAGTAAGAAATTTTCTTTTGTACAAGATGTTGGGCGGAGACAAATCCACTACCAACAAATAGAAAAAATAATACATAAACAAAAAATAATTTGGCAAGAGTAGCATGGGTGATCCGGAGCAACCATCTTCGAAGGAATAGAGAAGATCATGGCCTTGGCTAAAACACCTGCGAAAAGTCAAGAACACACACCTGGAGGAATCACCAGGTCCTCAGAGGGGCGTAATAAGATACAGGATGAACATGCCATAAAGCTGAATATAAATTGCTTAATAATAACTCAAATTGGATTATAATATGGTCTAATACTTCACCCTTGAATTAGCATACGTACCATCCCCCCAACCAAACAAGGACAGGATATGACATCCTAATCCATGATGAAGTATCTTTCCATGCCATGAATCCAATATAGTATCCGGAGCACAACAAGATTCAGTACCTTCTCATCGAAGCAGTGAACCACACCTTCGACCAAACAAGAACAAAGTGTGGCAAACTAGTCCATGACAAGTTACTGTTCCAAGCCGCGATCATATATAAGTACCCATACCTAACGGATAAGGTAGCCTAACCGTTCTAAGTGAGTACAGTTTAAGATGAAACCTCTAACGTATGGGCTCTTTGGCTAAAACAGGATCGACATAGTCCTCTCTTTGGGCACCAGGGGCCCAGTAATAATATAAGAGCATAATGCTCCGCAGAACGTCAGTAGCCATTAATAAAATAAAGGGTCGTCCGCATGTCCGACTGAGCATACTTTCACAAAGGTAAAGTGCATAGCAGCCCATACGCTAAGAAAATGTCCTCTCCATCCCATGCCTATATGTTGTCTTCACAACACATAACCTCTAAGGGTGTCAGGATAGGTTTTCATGTTAGGTAAAAATATATACTTTAAAATAAGTAATAATCAAATAATTATTTAGGGTTTATAAACTTATTTTGAAAATAGACGTAGGCTACGCACAATACTTTATATATATATATATATATATATATATATATATATATATATATATATATATATATATATATATATATATATATATATATTTTATATATATATAATCAAACTATTTTAATTAAATTTTTTGGAATTATAAAAAAATAGTTGGGCTAAAAGTCTAGGTTTGTGAAAAATAATTTTTGTTAGTATAAAGCACTGTATTTTTAATAGTCAGGAAATATATTGATAAATATATACAAAAAAGTAAAGAAAATTGTTTTAGGCTAAAACCCACATTTTGAATTACCTAGATAGCCTTAACCATTCTACATTATACATACAGTTGAAAATAATAATATAATTCTCGAAAATAATAATTTTAATAATAATAATTATATAATGAGTATATAAAAACATAGAATAGATAAATAAAATTGAGAGCAATCATAACTGAAATAATGCGCTGATAATAGTATAAAATAATAATAATAAATAAAATAAAACTAATTATAAAATCCTAAATGTTACTGTATTCTCCTTCTCGAGAAGAACAAGCAAGAAATAATAGCACATAAAGTCAAGTCATCAACATAATGTCAAGAAGAAGAAGTAGGAGTGAGAATATTGAGAGAGGGGAAACGAGGACATTGAGAGTGGAGAGGGTGATGAGAAAATAGCAGAAGACGGAGGGACGAAGAGAGAGGGAGAGATAGAGAGTAGGGAAGAAGGGTTTTCGGGCTGTGTGGGAGTCGGTTCGAGTACAACGTGGCGAGAGCGGCGTCTGTCGCTAAGATCTAGGCGACAAGGTCGGTCATCGACGGCTACGCGTTGACTGCCAGGGGTACGGATCTGAAGGCTCAGGTGAGGGTTTCTTGATCTAATTTTTGTTGGTTATGGTATTGGTGACGATGTGTCGGAGATGGGATCCGGCGATGGTATCATAAAAATTGGTGGCAATAGCCATGGTCGTGGTCGGGGGCTTGTGGGAGTGGCGCCGAGTTGTCGAGGGTGGTGATCGGCGGACGTTGCCGGAGAACAGGAGTGAGGTGGTGCGAAGTTTGGGGATGGTGACGGTGGATGTGCTGGTATTTGGCAGTTGAGGCTGGCTGGCGTGGTGGTTTGTGGCTGAGGTAAGACGGGTCTGCGATGGTGGTTTCGGGGTGTTGCTATGTTCTGGTGGGGCGTGGCACCACAAGGAGTCCGTTGGGGCTTGACGACGGATGAGGATGCGACGAGGAAGAGGAGCATAGGAACAGGCTGGTGGGGGAAGCTGGCCAAGGAGTTTGGTCGAAGTTGGACGACTTGGTGGTTGTAATGGTGGTGATGGGGATAAATCTTACGATGGTGGCAATGATGGTTTGGGAGGCTGTCAGTTTGTTTTGTTGAGGAGGTGGCGACGATGGGGTAGAAGTTAGGATTAGGCTTGGTGTGTCAGGTTGTGTCCTTCGTGATATGGGGATGGGTTTTCGATGGACTGAGACGTGTCCGGGTTGTCGAACACATGACTAGTGTATTTCTAATATAAATAATCTACTGGAAAGACTCCCTGGGTTGGACCCGAGGTCGTCACGGCTGATACGATAAAGATTGGACACCGACACGATACACTCACGTTTGTGGTGGAGGGAATTGGGGAATAATTTTGTAGGGGAAAACGATATGGAGTCCCCTCTATATATAGGGTGGAAACTCCTAGTGAGATAAGAAGTAGGATAAATTTAAATCCCCCTATAGATAGTTCACTATTTAATTTAAATCACATTAAACCAATTCAATCAAATCAAAATCGAAAATCTAATTTAAATCCAAGTTAGATATAGATAAGTCCCATCTTTAAATTAAACTATTTAAATTAAAACAATACAATCTAATCATAATTTAAATTATCACGAATAAATTCAAAATATCTTTGTATATTTTTTAAAATAATAATTAATTTCAAAATTCATAATAAATATTTAACTACTTGAAATACCTTTTAATAAATAAAAAATAATTTTGAGAATTCAAAATATATACATGAATTGAATTTTATGTACTCGCATGTAATTAAAATATTTACAATATAAATTTCTAATTTATTATCTATATTTATACAACCATTAATAATTGGCAAATATAGTGGTATGCACTTTATCGCAAATATTTACATTATACTATTTTTTGAAAAGTATACTTGTTTTAAAACTTAAAAAAATTTAAAAAAATTGTTATAAAAAATATATATTCCTCGCTTATACGTATTCGCACTCGATGTTCCAATACTTAAAAAAAACACTACCAAATAAATTAATTAAAAAAATTATAGTAAAAATTTAGAAGTTTTACATCCTACCCAACTTACAAGAATTTTGTCCTCGAAATTTAGGAATAACTAGGTGGGTAGGGATAAGGAGATAGAAAGAGTTTATCGATAAAGAAATACGATCAAAATTTTGGGTGAGGTGAAGAAACGGTGTTCAACACAAACATGCAATTATAACATCATGATTTAGATAACTAGAAAAAATTCACGGATATGATTTGGGTCATGAGGGAGGGTCGCTAGTTAATGCAAGAATAAAAGATTAGGGTTACGAAATGAAGATAAAATAATTAGGTATCAAAATTACATGGTTCCTTAGAGAGAAGATAGTTATTTAGGTTTAGTGGTATGGTTAAGGAAACGATTCTAATCATTCCTAAGTTTCAAATGATTAGAAGGTCATGACGATACATCCAGGGTTAAAGGAAAAGGGCGAGTAACTCGAGGCGAGGTTGTAGTCACATATCTTGGTTGATGGCAAGCTATACCCGTATTTATACAACTATCTCGGCAGTAGGTGGTAGGGAAACTAAGGGGTACAGTGTCTATCTTAAGCACGAGGGTTTCGTCTTTCTAGAATAGGGGAAGACGAAAGAAAATAAGAGTACAAAGAAGATGTTACCGAATACAAATACGTGGTTCAAAGGCGACAGAATAATTCAAACGAGAATTGTCAAGGCAGTCACGGATGAGATTCTAGAGGACAAGTATATTTGTTAACTATATCTTAATCCGCATAGAGTAATCATAGGTAGGGCAAACCAAGTGTACTAGGTTGATCAGACCATCATGCACCAGTTCTGATTAGACAATGTGTTAGTTAGAGCTCCCAATAAAACATGTCATGATCAAGCTCGATAAATAAATAAGCTTGCAAAACTAGGCTAAATTAGCAGCATTAGTTAAGTTAGTGATAATGATTGTAAGAAAACATAAATAGTTCAAGTTCCTTAAAATCAAGTCTCGTCCGGTGATTGTACCTATACAGTCGTCCTACTGTCTTCTTATCTAAGGCCTTGGTTAAGGTCATAGGGAATGTTATATCGTAAGGCATTCTACCCAACTTACAAGAGTTAAACTAGTAGCGTAATAGAATAATGGGAATACAAGTTGTCTTCCTAACCTCTATTAGGCAAGAAAGAAAAGATTTAAGATAAAAAAAGATCAAGCAAGATGCAAATCAAGGTAGTCAAACGGGAGTTAGAAAATAGAATCAAGGAAGGAGGTCAAGTATGTGGATTTGATCCTACATTCTAATCCTATATGCAGGCTAGCTTGGTACTATAAAGTAACCAAACAATTTATCGTAGACCTGCATGGGCCACCACAAAAATATGTAACGCCTCAGATCCAAAATACGAAGGACTAGAAACGTAGACATGCCAGCTGTATAATAAATATACATAAGCAGCAAAATACAGTAAAACTATGACAACTTATCTCATCCACAAGTAAAGATAAAGCTTTTATAGAATTAAGTAAGAATTTGTCTTTTGTACATGATGTTGGGCGAAGACAAATCTACTACCAACTATGTAATAACCGTGGTTCGTATTACGTATTTGGTATACGTGTACGTATCTTGACTCATATTGCCTGTCTTCCTGCTTGGTTTATCTTGGCATTTCATTTCTTGGTTTATCTTGGTTTGGTTCGGCTTGGCTTGATTTGCTTTTGGGTTCATCATGAACCAAAATAAAACCACCTACCTACCACCACCATCACCCTTTATATCTCACCTAACTTTTCTCTCTCCTCATAACTCCACAATTACTTCTTCTTCTTCCTCCTCCTGCATAAAGCTCCACCTACCCATTTTCTGCCGACAAGTGCAGCTTGCTTTACGAGAGAACTCCATTTTTATTGTCTTAATGTCTTCCTTTCTACATTCTAAGACACCTTAGTACTTAGCATTTTTAATTTCCATGGCTAAATTCATATAGATGTAAGTTTATTTTATTTTTTGGATTTCTTAGATTTTGATCTATTTAACCTTGTTATTTCCAGGTTCCATGTTGTAGAGAATTTTATTCTGTCCTATTTTGACCTATGGAAGTTCAGATTTTGACCTCGGATGAAGGATTTATGGAGCTTGGAAGCATGGCCTTCATGGTTCTTCTTCTCGGAAAATTGGAGAAGAAGAACAGTGCTTGACCGCATGGCAATTCCATGCGGTAAGTTACTCCTGGCCGCATGAGCTTTCCGAGCCGCACGCGCCTTCCGCACACTCCTAGCCGCATGAACTCGCTACTTTCTAGCCGCATGAGACCCGATCTCTCAGCCGCATGAACTTCTAATCCCCTGGTCGCATGAACTTAAGCCCCTGACCGCATGGAACCTAGCCGCATAAACTTTTTTGGCCGCATGAACTTTTTCAGCCGCATGAATTCTCAGCCGCATGGACTCAATTCCATTGTCGCATAAGATCCATTTTTCCGGAGCCGCATGGACTCGATAATCTGAGCCGCATGAGAATCAGTCCCTCCAGCCGCACGAGTTTTATTCTTTGGCCGTATGAGGCCCATCCTTTCCCTGGCCGCATGAGATCCTTTCTCCAGCCGCATGCGCCCCTCCCTTCATCAGCCGCATGAGTTTTATTCCTTGGCCGCATGAGCCCAATTACCTCCTGGCCGCATGAACTTATTTTCCTGAGCCGCATGACTCTTCTCCCAGCCTTGCCCCTTGTTATTTTAATTATTTTATTATGCTCATGTCTTATGATCCACTGTGTAACTTTGTTCTCTTGGTAGAATGCTTGTACTATGTTATCCTGCACATGTACTATGAACACTGACAGTGACCCGTAGTGGTACACTCTTGACAAGTAATATGAACATGATTGTGGCGCACTCTTGACAAGTAAACCTGACATGATATACCTTAATATGCTGTTGTAATGGCTAACATGACATGACATGACAAGTATGAATGACCTGGACACCATGGACGATTGTGTTTGTACAAATAAACCAGTATTGTCTTGCATCATGTCTAGGAGGGGGACCCCTGAGTACCACGATCAAGGGTACCTACTGAAATTGAATAAGGCTAATAACTAGAATAATCCAGTAGTCATGAAGAGATTTTTCCCAGCTACAGGAAATCCTATTATCTGGATGCCCCACCTGGGATCTGTCGCCTGCCGTTGAGTAGGTCACATTTCCAGCACACGGTCATGTGGTGCACCCTTTAAGCTACTTAAGGGTACATGCATTTCTTGGACGATGTACCCACCTGAACTCAACCCCTAATTGCGTTCAGATAGCCTTGATGGTCTGCAGGGCTTGTGGCTGTGGAATAATCTCGCTGCATCTTGTTAGTAACTAGGTCTGTGATAACCCTATTTAGTTAAAGTATCAAGCCGTACTTATTGCTTGGCCGTGCATGTTGGATGGAGTATAATCAGTCTAGTCTTTTCCTGATCTTGCACACGAATGTTACATGACCGGATTGCTTGTATTTACCTCATCGATAAATGGTGGGAAACCAAGTTTCGTTCAGATGAAGGGTTACAACCCCGATCCTTGTTTGGTTTACGGGTTGTAACCTGGTTATCCGAATAGTTCCATGGTTATCTCATCGTATATCATCCTGATTTTTTCGTAGTTCCAGTTCTTATTGTTTATTTTATTTTTGTGCTAATTGCTGGTTTTAGTTCTTAAGTGAGGCCTCCTTTGTGGCACTTGCTCTTTCTGGGATCTGACACAGCTGGTTTTGTATGGCCAGATTTCGGAGCAGCTCCAGAGGATCTACCGACCTTTCAGCCAGATGGTGACTACTAGACGGAATCCTAGCAACGAATGGATTTATTTTGGCTCTCCCACTCTATTGTAAAAATATTCTCTTGAGGCGTTTAGCCGACGAGCACGTGTTAGCTCGATTGCACTTTACTTACTGTCTGCCTACGGGCTGTAACATGATTGACAAATCCTAGGGTTGATCATGTATGACTGAAACTCTTGCTAGTTTTCACATTTTGTAATAACTAGCTTTATGATCATCCAAATATGTAATGTATGGCACGCCATACTATTGTATATTTGATGCTCTAAAATCTTGTGACTGTTATTACTTGCTTGAGATTGAGACAATAGGCTTGTTCATGACCATAAGGGACTGATGGCTTGTAGATAAACCCTCATATATCTAGACAGCCGTGACCGTATAGTGAGGTGGATTACATTTCATTATACGTAGCTGGCTATGTATGCTTCCTCTCTCCAGTATTCTGGTTCTGGGGCGTTACATGGTTTAAGTGGTAGCCCATGCAGGTCTTGTGAATCAAGATATGTAAGAGTTTACCGAATAGATGTCTCAATCAGCACTCGCCCTTGATCTCTGCTTGAATCCTCTAAATTTCTGAAATCATGACCTGATCACATGCTTGTATCTTTGATCTGTCATGGTCCTTCCTTATTGTTCCCTATGTCGTCTTCTTCAGCGGCATTGTTCCTGGTCCTACCGATCGGCAAGGTGGAGCACCTCCCGTGGACCCATAGCAACCTGGAGATCAAGTCCAGTATTCAGGAGTAGCCTCCAAAGTCATGCCTACTGGGGGTCAAGAGCCACCAGTCCAGCCAGTCCAACCTGTAGAGCCTGATGATGGCACCTTGGTGGGTCTTATTTGGTCATTGCTAGCTTCTCAAGATCGTCGAGGGGATGCATTGCACCAGGCAGTACAAGATGCTCTAACCAGAGGCGGTCATCAAGGTAACAATGCAGCCAACAGTTTCAAGCGCTTGAACCCTCCTTTCTTCGATGGCAGTGAAGATGCTATTGCTGCTGATGCATGGCTTCAGGACACTAAGGTTATTCTAGAAGCGGCGAAGACGCCCGAGAACGAGAAGGTGGCCATGGTGCGCCTACAGTTATTGGATCTTGCCCGCAGCTGGTGGACGGCGCAAGCCTTTGAATTAGTGGCGCCTATTGTCTGGACAGTATTTCGTGAGAGATTCCAGACCAAGTATTTTGATGCTATAGCTCGGTATGATCTACAAACGAGGTTCACCAATTTTGAAGCAGATGGACAGAACGGTCGATGGATATGCGGCCGAGTTCTCCAGACTTAGTCGGTTTGCTCCCACCTTGGTAGCGACCGAGTTCGATAGAGCCCAGCGATTCCAGCAGGGGCTCCATCTAGAGATTTTATTGGCAGTAGAGCAGTTTGAGTATCAGACTTTTGATACGGTATTGAGAGCAGCTAGGAGGCATGAGTATACCTCCCAGAGGATCGTAGACAGGACAGGAGGTCGAAAGCGATATCATGGCTACATGAATCAGTCTTCAGCACCAGCCCCGACAGCTAGGGCTTTGACCATTGGAACCCGAGGCGGGCGGCCTCAGAGACGTCGGTTCAACATTCAACCCCGACGAACCCTTAGTAGCAGAAGCATAAGAACTCTTCCGTAATGGGTTGCACTCATTGAGGGAAGCCAGGACATATGGTAGCAGAGTGTCGCAGAGCACAGGGATTGTGCCTGGCTTGTGGAGCACCGGACCACAGGGTTGGAAACTGCCCAAATAGGGGTAGTTCATCATTGTCCAACTTTTCTAGTCCTTCGGTGAGGGGACCAGCCCCAGTACCAGTCCAGCAGCAGCAGCAGTACCCATTGCCGAGGCCCTTGCCGCCTCTGACCCAAGTATTTCAGCCGTAGAACCCCCAGCAGTATACACAAGTCCAAGCCCAGGTTCAGAACTGCCATAGAGGTTTCCAGCAGAGGGGACCCGCACCCAGAGGGCATGGTCAGGCGATGGCGATGACCGTGGAAGAAGGATTGGCACCAGATGAGGTAGTGGCAGGTACTATTTTCGTCAACTCCTTTCCAGCATCAGCGTTATTTGATTCTGGTGCATCGCATTCATTTATGTCTGTACGATTCGCGACACGGATAGGACTGGAGCCCGAGTCATTATCAGTAAGGCTCAATATACTTACTGGTGGGAGTAGATATGTTGTTTTCCTCGTGTCGGATCATAGTTGGCGGTAGAAAATTCCTCGCTAGATTGATAGAATTTTCGATGGCCGATTATGATGTGGTCTTAGGGATGGATTGGTTGAGGAATCAGTATGCTAGGATAGACTGCCATATTGGCAGGGTTGTTTTTAGCATTCCAGGCGAGCCAGAGTTTTCCTTTTTCTCGAGGCGAAGTTGAACCTTCTCCTCCAGTATTGCGGATGGCAGTAGCAGCAGTGCAGTTATCCCGGATAGTCGAGGAGTTTCTAGATATTTTCCCAGAAGAGCTTCCAGGTATGCCGCTAGAGCGAGAGATCGAGTTTACTATAGACTTGATCCTAGGGATAGCCCCAGTGTCAGAGAGAGTTTACAGGATGGCGCCATCAGAATTAGAGATATTGTACAAGATGATTGAAGAACTCAGGACCAAGGGATTCATTCGTACAAGTGGATCGCCTTGGGAAGCTCCAATGCTTCTTGTAAAAAAGAAGGATAGTACGTCCAGATTATGTGTAGATTATCGTACCTTGAATTCAGTGACAATCAAGAACAAATATCCTCTTCCGAGGATAGATGACTTGTTTGACCAACTCAAAGGGGCAGCAGTATTCTCGAAGATTGATTTGCGGTCAGGATACCATCAGATCAGAGTCAGAGAGCCGGACATCCTGAAGACAGCTTTCAGATCAAGATATGGGCATTGGGAGTTCCTTATTATGCCATTTGGAGCAACCAATACGCCAGGCGTATTCATGGACCTCATGAATCGCATCTTCATGCCTTACTTGGATCAGTTCGTGATTGTGTTCCTAGACGACATCCTGTTCTGTAGCAAGAGTGAGGCAGAACATGAGTAACATCTCAGAATTGTCCTCCAGATTCTCAGAGAGCACCAGTTATATGCCAAGTTTAGTAAATGCGAGTTCTGGCTCGATCGCATTTCGTACTTGGGACATATCATCACTAGAGGTAGAGTAGAAGTAGATCCCTAGAAGATCGTGGCTATTGAGACGTGGCCAGTACCTAGCACAGTTGTAGAAGTTTGCAGTTTTCTTGGATTGGTCGGCTACTACCGACGATTTATTTCAGTCTTTGCTCAAATTTCAGCGCCATTGACCCAGTTGACCCGCAAGGATGTGCAATTTGTTTGGATAGCAGAATGTCAGGATTCTTTTGAGAAGTTGAAGCGAGGGTTGATAACGGCATCCATTCTCACTCTTCCAAATGGGACCGGAGGATTCTCAGTATATTGTGACTCTTCAGACAGAGGTTTAGGATGTATTTTGATGCAGCATGGGAAGGTGATAGCTTATGCTTCGCATCAACTTTGTGATCATGAGAGGAATTATCCAACCCATGACTTGGAGCTAGCAGCGGTAGTTTTTGTACTTAATCTTTGGAGACACTACTTGTATGGAGATAGGGTAGAACTTTTCACCAACCACAAGAGCCTGAAGTATGTGTTCACTCAGAAGGATCTCAACATACGTCAGAGGAGATGGCTAGAGCTGCTTGTGGATTATGATGTCAACCTGTAATATCATCCTGGGAAGGCCAACGTCGTTGCAGATGCATTGAGCAGAAGAGCCGGAGTTTATTTTCTAACAGCACAGCCAGAGTTGTTAGCAGATCTTCAGAAGATGGGTATTGAAGTTGTCCTTCCTACCAATGTGGTGTTGATGGCAGGCAGCAAGTTCAGTCCAGTATAGTGGAGTGGATTCGGATGGCGCAATCAGCAGATTCTAAGCTTCAGCGACTCAGAGCAGAGTGTGAGACAGGATGACGACCAGAGTTATGCATTCATGAAGATGGTGCACTTTGATATGATAAGCGTCTTTGTGTACCCGGTAGAGATATCAGACAGGAGATCATGGCAGAGGCTCACAGTTATCAGTATTCGATTCATCTCAGCGGTACGAAGGCGTACCGTGATATCCGTCAGCACGTTTGGTGGAATGGTATGAAGAGGGAGATTGCCCGGTTTGTCTCTCGGTGTTTGGTTTGCCAACAGGTTAAGGCTGAACATCAGAGGCCAGCTGGACATCTTCAGCCTTTATCGACTCCAAAATGGAAGTAGGAGCATATAACCATGGATTTCGTGACTAGATTACCTAGGTCCCCGGCCGGTAGAGATGCTATTTGGGTTATAATTGACCGACTCACGAAAGTGGCTCACTTTCTTCCATTCAGAGTTTGTCAGTCGACGGCTCAGCTAGCAGAGATGTACCTCATGCAGATTGTTAAACTTCATGGTGTACCAGTCAGTATCACATCGGACAGAGATTCAAGAATTACGTCACACTTTTGGCATAGTCTGCAGGAGAGTTTGGGAACTCACCTCCAGTTCAGCTCAGCTTGTCATCCGCAGACAGATGGTCGGTCAGAGCGTACCATACGAACCTTGGAAGATATGTTGAGATCTTATACACTCGACTTCGGTGGTTCATGGAAAGATCACCTGCACCTGGTGGAGTTCTCGTACAACAACAGTTTCCAAGCCAGTATCCAGATGGCACCATTCGAGGCACTGTATGGTAGAAAATACAGATCCCTACTAGCATGGGATGATGTTCAAGAGAGGCAAATGCTCGGTCCAGAAATGATTACTCAGACAGTCGAGGTGGTCAGAAGAGTCAGGGACCATCTTCGAGTTGCGCAAGATCGCCAGCGCCGTTGGGCCGATTCTCATCGGCGCCCTCTGGAGTTTTCTGTCGGCGACCATGTATTCCTGTAGATTTTGCCTAACCCTGGCGTCATTCGTTTCGGCATACGGGGAAAGCTTAGTCCTAGGTATATAGGGTCGTTCGATATCCTCGAGCGAGTAGGAGATGTGTCCTATCGTCTCGCTCTCCCGCCGTCGTTACGTGAGGTGCATGATGTCTTCCATGTATCCCAATTATGACGGTATATCCCGGACCCTAGCCATATCCTGGATCATTCGAAATTGGTTGTTGGTACCAACCTTTCGTATGAGGAGAGGCCCGTATCCATATTGGACCGAAGAGAGAAGATACTCAAGAACAAGACTATCAAGTTAGTCTGTGTTGCTTGGGATCATCACTCTTTGGAGGAGTCAACGTGGGAGCATGAGGATGATATCCGATCGCGATATCCCGACCTGTTTGACTCGTAAGGTATAATGTCTTTTCTTATACCTTATGCTCGAAATTCCTTGCTTGAAATGAATGATTGCATGGTAAACTGCTTAGTATAACTTGTCTGTGATTAGTATAGCTTGTCATTATTTATTTAGCCTCTTAATTTAAATTTTGAGGACGAAATTCTTTTAAGGTGGGTAGAGTTGTAATGACCGTGGTTCGTATTACGTATTTGGTATACGTATACGTATCTTAACTCGTATTGTCTGTCTCCCTGCTTGGTTTATCTTGGCATTTCATTTCTTGGTTTATCTTGGTTTGGTTCGGCTTGGCTTGGTTTGCTTTTGGGTTCATCATGAACCAAAATAAAACCACCTACCTACCACCACAATCACCCTTTATATCTCACCTAACTTTTCTCTCTCCTCATAACTCAACAATTACTTTTCTTTTTCTTCCTCCTGCGTAGAGCTCCACCTACCTATTTCCCACCGGCAAGTATATCTTGCTTCACGAGAGAACTCCATTTTTATTGCCTTAAGGTCTTCCTTTCCACATTCTAAGACACTTTAGTACTTAGCATTTTTAATTTCCATGTCTAAATTCATGTAGATCTAAGTTTATTTCATTTTTTGGATTTATTGGATTTTGATCTATTTAACCTTGTTATTTCCAAGTTTTGATGGTTTCATGTTGTAGAAAATTTCATTATGCCCCATTTTGACCTATGGAAGTTCAGATTTTGACCTCGGATGAAGGATTTATGGAGCTTGGAAGCATGGCCTTCATGGTTCTTCTTCTCGAAAAATTGGAGAAGAAGAACAGTGCTTGATCGCATGGAAATTCCATGCGGCAAGTTTCTCCTGGTCGCATGAGCTTTCCGAGCCGCATGCGCCTTCCGCACACTCCTAGCCGCATGAACTCGCTACTTCCTAGCCGCATGAGACCCGATCTCTCAGCCGCATGAACTTCAAATCCCCTGGCCGCATGAACTTAAGCCCCTTACCGCATGGAACCTAGCCGCATGAACTTTTTCGGCCGTATGAACTTTCTCAGACGTATGGACTCAATTCCACTGCCACATAAGATCCATTTTTCCTGAGCCGCATGGACTCGATAATCCGAGCCGCATGAGAATCAGTCCCTCCAGCCGTATGAGTTTTATTCCTTGGCCGCATGAGGCCCATCCTTTCCCTGGCCGCATGAGATCCTTTCTCCAGCCGCATGCGCCCCTCCCTTCCTCAGCCGCATGAGTTTTATTCCTTGGCCGCATGAGCCCAATTACCTCCTGGCCGCATGAACTTATTTTCCTGAGCCGCATGACTCTTCTCCCAGCCTTGCCCCTTGTTATTTTAATTATTTTATTATGCTCATGTCTTATGACCCACTGTGTAACTTTGTTCTCTTGGTAGAATGCTTGTACTATGTTATCCTGCACATGTACTATGAACACTGACAGTGACCCGTAGTAGTGCACTCTTGACAAGTAACATGAACATAATTGTGGCGCACTCTTGACAAGTAAACCTGACATGATATACCTTGATATGCTGTTGCGACGGCTAATATGACATGACAAGTATGAATGACCTGGACACCGTGGACGATTGTGTTTGTACAAATAAACCAGTATTGTCTTGCATCATGTCTAGGATGGGGACCCCTGAGTACCACGGTCAAGGGTACCTACTGAAATTGAATAAGGCTAATAACTAGAATAATCCAGTAGTCATGAAGAGATTTTCCCAGCTACAGGCAATTCCGTTATCTGGGCGCCCCACCTGGGATTTGTCGTCTGCCGTTGAGTAGGGCACATTTCCAGCATACAGTCATGTGGTTCACCTTTCAAGCTACTTAAGATTACATACGTTTCTTGGAAGATGTACCCACCTGAACTTAACTCCTAATTGCGTCCGGATAGCCTGGATGGTCTGCAGGGCTTGTGGCTATGGAATAATCTTACTGCATCTTGCTAGTAACTTGGTCTGTGATAACCCTATTTAGTTAAAGTATCAAGCCGTACTTATTGTTTGGCCGTGCATGTTGGATAGAGTCTAATCAGTCTAGTCTTGTCCTGGTCTTGCACAAGAAAGTTATATGACCGGATTGCTTGTATTTACCTCATCGATAAATGGTGGGAAACTAAGTTTCGTTCAAATAAAGGGTTACAACCCCGGTCCTTGTTTGGTTTACGGGTTGTAACCTGTTTATCCGAATAGTTCCATGGTTATCTCATCGTATATCTTCCTGATTTTCACGTAGTTCCAGTTCTTATTGTTTATTTTATTCTTGTGCTAAATGCTGGTTTTAGTTCTTAAGGAGACATCCTTTATGGTACTTGCTCTTTCTGGGATCTGATCCAGTTGGTTTTGTATGTCCAGATTTTGGAGCAGCTCCAGAGGATCTACCGACCTTCCAGCCAGATGGTGACCACTAGACGGAATCCTGGCAAAAAGTGGGTTTATTTTGGCTCTCCCACTCTATTGTAAAAATATTCTTTTGAGGCGTTTAGCCGACGAGCATGTGTTAGCTCGATTGTACTTTACTTACTGTCTGCCTACGGGCTGTAACATGATTGACAAATCCTAAGGTTGATCATGTATGACTGAAACTCTTGCTAGTTTTCACATTTTGTAATAACTAGCTTCATGATCATCCAAATATGTAATATACGTGACGCCTTACTATTGTATATTTGATGCTCTAAAATCTTGTAACTATTATTACTTGCTTGAGATTGAGACAATAGGCTTGTTCATGACCATAAGAGACTGATGGCTTGTAGATAAACTCTCATATATCTAGACAGTCGTGACCGTATAGTGAGGTGGATTCCATTTTATTATACGTAGCTGGCTATGTATGCCCCCGCTCTCCAGTATTCTGGTTCTGGGGCGTTACAAACTAATAGGAGAAATAATACATAAAGAAAAAAATGATTTGGCAAGAGTTGCATGGATGATCCAAGAGCAACCATCTTCGAAGGAATAAAGAATATTGCCCTTGGCTAGAACACCTACAAAAAGTCAAGAACACACACCTAGCGGAATCATCAGGTCCTCAGAGGGACATAACAAGATACAGGAAGAACATGCCATAAAACTAAATATAAACTGCTCAATAATAAGACAAATCGGATTATAACATGGACCAATATTTCACTCTTGAATTAGCATACCATCCCTCCAGCCAAAAAAGGAGAGGGGATGGCACCCTAATTCAAGATGAAGTATATGTCCATACCATGAATCTAATATAGTATTCGGACCACAACAAGGTTTAGGACCTTTTCATCAAAGCAGTAAACCACACCTACAATCAAACAAGGACAAGGTGTGGCAAATTAGTCCATGACAAGTTACCGTTCCAAGCCGCGATCAGATATAAGCACCCAAACCAAAAGTACCCATACCTAACGGATAAGTTAGCCTAACCTTTCTAAGTGAATGCAGTTTAAGAAAAAAACCTCTAACGCATGGGCTCTTTGGCTAAAACAGGAACGGCATAGTCCCCTCTCTGGGCATCAGGGGCCCAGTAATAATGTAAGAGCATAATGCTCTGCAGAATGTCAGTGGCCAGCAATAAAATAAAGGGTCGTCAAGTTGCATCTCTGACTGAGCGTACGGTCACAAAGGTAAGGTGCATAGTAGCCCATCGCTAAGGAAATGACCTCCCCACCTTATGCCTATATGTTGTCTTCATAACACATAACCTCCATTAACCGCTAAGTCAAACTAATCATGCAAAATACTATTAGCGGTTAAACTTATTGCATGGTTTATACGTACCGGTGGCCAGTCAGCTATGCATGTCCGAGTTCTATATGCGACTTGCAACTTCATGGTACAATTGTGTCAAGGCCTATGAATGCAACACAATATAAGGGTGGTCTCTTACATCTAGGTTTAATGTGCATAGAAATAATTAAGTAGCAGGAGATAGAACTATAAAGTAAAATTGCATCTCAATATAACTATGAAACACAATTTATTTTGCAGAAAAAGAAATAATAAATAAATGCATGAAATATGAGCTAAATTAAATAGACAGCAAATGGCAAGGTATCTTGCATGGTAGTGACACCTGAGGTGGTACGATAATCAAGGTGGCACGAAATCTAATTTCAGTGTTACAACTACTCAAGACGGCCTCCGATGATTACAAGGACTGCTCCATTGGGTCCAGAATAATCAAATTAGCTGGGGTGATAGGGGGATGTACAAAATTGACAAGGGAATAGAAAAAAGGGGTTTAGTCATGGACATGAGGGTAATCGAAGAAAATTGGATAAATAATATATATACAATTTTTGAAAACTATTTATACTAGAAAAATATTTCTATTAGCCAAAATATGCTTTCCAATAAATACGTTGAAAAATTGAAAGTCGTTTTAGGACAAAAAATTCTAAGGGTGTCAGGATAGGTTTTTATGTTATGTAAAATTCTATACTTTAAAATGAGTAATAATCAAATAATTATTTGGGATTTATAAACTTATTTTGAAAATAGACGTAAGCTATGCACAATACTATATATATATATATATATATATATATATATATATATATATATATATATATATATATATATTCCTAAAAATACCTCCATTTATTCAGTAAGGCTCAAAATACCGAAGCTTATACAAGTATATATATATATATATATATATATATATATATATATATATATATATATATATATATATATATATATATATATATATATATATATATATAATTTATGAATCTTCCCCATGTCGAACCCCCCTTTCCCGTTTCCTCTTCATGGCCTGCCCCTTCCTCCCTCAATGGCCTCTCCTAGGCCGGTGGGCGTCCGCTCCTCTCCTACCCATCCCGCATGATTCCTCTCCCCCCTCGGGATCGGTCGGCCGGCCCCCGACCATCCGTCCCACTGGACCTACTAGCCCTCCTTGGTCCTGAGCCCCCATCTCCGCCTCCTCCGGCCGAGGTGTTCCCCTGCCACAGCCGTTTCCCCCTCCCAACCTCCCTTCCACCTCCCTGGAGCTCTTTTCGACCTCCAGTGGTCCTCTCCGGCCATGCTAGCCTCTCCAGCGGACCACCCCCTCTCCGCCTTTGCCCCACCCTCCAGCTGGCCTCGGGTCTGCTTTGGGCGGGCCTTTCGAATTCGAAATCCTATTTTCCCGCCTACCCTCCTCGCGGCACTATTGAGTCGCTTGGAGTGGATTATCCTCGTGGCCTTTCGGCTGAAGGTGCATACCTCGGCCAGGCCCTGGGCGCATACGAGCCTTCGTGCTTGGGCGCATACGGCCCTTCGACCCCAGGCGCATATTGGCCTTCGGCATCGGGCGCATATAGACCTTTGGCCATGGGCGCATACTTCTTCCCTACCGGAGCGGGCGCATACGGTATTCCACCCCCGGCGGCCTCCTCCCTAGCTTCCTTCGCCCCCCTCCTGGTGGACGCAGGTGGTCCACTCTCCGGTGCCTTGGACGTCATCCCCCGGTGGGCGCATACCCGCCGCCAGCTACTAGTGCCCCCTTAGCAGATCTGGGGGCGTCAGGCCCCCCCAACTACCTCCCCTCGAGCGCTTCCGTCCCACGCTCCTCAGGCGCAGTGTCTCCTCCCAACGGCGTCGAGGTCCCCGTTCCTTCTGGCGCATGCGCCTCCCCAGTGCAGCCTCCCCGACCAGAAGTGAGCGTATATCCCCCTCCAGCTTCCTTGGGTCTCTGCGGGGCCTCCCAGGCAGCCGACCTCCCCCCAGTGTCCAGCCCCCCCTCTGCGGGAGTCCCTACTGCTCGTGAGCTCGCATTGGGCCTTGATTCTGGGCCCTGCCGTACGAGCATTTCTACGGCGTCCGCTTCCACACTCCCCGCCCATGGCCAGTCCGTACCCTTGATGGCCCACCTCACTCCCTTAGGGAGCCCCGTCCCCGATGTAACACGCGCCCTAGACCCTTGCAGGGACCCTGCTCATCATCCACCTCCCCCCACCATCCCCCCTTCCCGCGTCCCCACCTCCAGGACGTAGACTCCCCGGGAGAGTATCCTGAGCCGTCGGTTGCGTTCACTGAACTTGAAGTGTCCTCACTGGCAACCTCATTTACCTATACCTTTGTGCTCAAGTTCTCCTCTGGATGCCCCAAACTTTCGCGAGTTCAGGAGGTTATCGCCAGTTGGAAGCTCGCCGACGCATACAGGGTGGCCCCCATCGACCCCAAGCACATCCTGCTCTATCTCTCCTCGGACCTCGATCATAAATCTGTCTGGTCCAAAGGTACCTGTCGGATGGATTCCCATCAGATGAAAATCATCAAATGGACTCCGAGCTTCAACACCAGGGAGGACTCACCAACGATTACAGCATGGGTTACCCTTCCTAACCTACCCCTCATCTGCTTCGTCCCAGCAGCCCTAAGTCGGATCGCCAACACATTCGACACCTATATAGCCACAGCTGAAGAAACCAGCAATCTGACCAAAGCGTAATATACGAAGATATGTGTTGAATTAGATCTCTCCTCTAAGCCCCCCAACCATATTCATATCGAACTCGGCTCCCGGACTCACATCCAACAAATTTTCTACGACAACCACGTGATATACTGCTCCCACTGCCATCTGAGAGGACACCTTGCGAAATATTATTTCCGTCTCCACCCAAAACTTAAGCGGAAACCAGAGAAGCGGGCAGCCCCCATCGACGAAGATCGACATCAGCCTCTCTGCAGATCCCCCATCCTTCCCCAACCGAATCATCACACAAGGTTCCCATCCGATGAAAGGGAAACAAGCCCCTCGGCCAAGGCTGTCATCCCCTTCCACCCACCTGCCCTGCCCCTTACTAACCGGTTCGACGCCCTCGACGATGGAGCCGCGGAACTCACGATCGAGATCCCCCCTTGGAGCCTCTTCCGACAACCCCAACCTGATTCAAGAGTCAACCGCCAACTCTACTTCGGTAGCAGATGAGATTGACCTCCAAGATCAGAACACTCCTCCACTCTGTCCAGAAGAGGTCAACCCGAACCTCAAAAATGACGTCATAGAAGCCCTCGCCATCCTCGGGCCAGAACAAGTCCGTTGTGGAGTCCAAGTCCTCGCTGCCGGATTTCTCCTTCTTACGGCAGGAGACCAGATAGCCGACGAGACCGACTCTGTTCTCTCACCCTCCAATGAACCGGTGATGGATTCGACAGGCGACCCAATCGAGCCCCACGAGGCCACTTCAAACATCATCACCAACCCCAATGGCGATGCATCATCCAGACCATCTTCACCAACTGAGGAAGAGACACCCAACGCCAGTAAACCAAGTCATAAGGTGAGCGAAAAGCCCACGGCAATTCAGACTGGGTCCGCCTCCAAGAGGGCCCACCTTCCTCCCAACGCCTCTATTAATGCTGAACATTCTCTCCTGGAACGTCCGTGGGCTGGCGAACAAACCCACCAAGAGGAGAATCACCAGTCTCAAGAAAATCCACCAGATCGACATCTTGATAATCCTCGAACCAAAAATCACCCATAAAAAACTCAAGTCTACCCAGTTGTAGCTTGGCTTTCCCACGGCTGTTGCTAGCAGACACGACATCTGGATCCTCTGCTTACAGGACGTCCAAATTGGCCTCATCCAGGATTCCTGGTGTCACTCCCGTTTTCCGTTATACGTATTTTCGTGTACGTATACGAGATTTTTGGCATTTATCGGGTGGACCGTAGTTAGACTTATTTTGCTTAGCCTAGTCTTGGTTTAATCTTGACTTGGTTTATTTGATTGGTTTGGTTCAATTTGACTTGGTTTGGCTTGGCTTGGTTTGGTTTGAGATGGAGAGGGTTGATATATAACCCAACTGCTTCTCTCTCTCCTTATTTACTTCTTCATTTACTTCTTCATCTTCTTCATTTACTCCTCCCACCTACCAAGTCCTAGGCAAGTACAACTTACTTCATGATGGATCTCAAGTTTTATTGTTCCATTCTCTTCCTTATTTGATTTTAAGCCACTTAAGAACTTGACATTTTTTATTTTGGTGGATGGATTCATGTAGATCTAAGTTTGTATCATTTTCGGTTTTCTTGGATTTTGATCTATTAAACTTCATTATTTTCATGTTTTGATTGTTCCATGTTGTAGAGAATTCGATTTTACCCAAAATGGACCTTTAAAAAGTTAGTGTAACGTCCCAGTCCCAAATACTTGAGACTAGATACGTATCATGCCAGCAGTATACATACGAGTAAATATATGGCTCGTATGTATACATAAGCTGTAAAATGTAGAAAGCCAAGACACTAAATCTCATCCACAAAGATAAATAATAATATAAAAGCAACTTTGAGTTTGTCATGTATACAATCGTTGGGCGGAGACAAATCTACTACCAACTAATTTAAATAAAAAAAATTATACAAGGAAATGATTTGGTCACGCGAAGGAGATGGCGATCCAAAAGCAACATCTCGAAGAATAGAGCGCAAGACATGGCCTTAGCTAGAGCACCTGCAGAAAATCACAAGACACGCCTGGAGAGATAACCAGGTCCTCAGAGGGACGTAACAAGACACATAATATCATGCCAATAAACTGAATAATAAAGCTCAACAGAAAAGTATGCATGAGTAAAGGTTCCTAACCATTCTATGTGATATGCATTTTGAGGACAACGTTCTACGCAGAGGATGTAACGGATTCACACAAGCAAGTAATAGAGAGTGGCCATCAAGTAGCGCTCATCCGAGACGCTATCGGCCCTGGGCAGAAGGTAGTGCTCATAAGAGTCACCCTCGGCCCAAAATGTGTGTAAAAATAAATGTAGCCCTACGCTAATAACTGTCCCCTCCCCCCAATGATACTATACATGTATCGACTCCACGATACTGTTTTAATCCTTAATAACTACCAAGTCTTCTAAAAAAATCTATTAGCAGTTATATCTTAACGCACGGCCTGTACGCACCAATGATCAGTCAGTACGCAAGTCTGCATCTATATGCGACTCACAACTCACACACAATCCATGGCATAACGTGACAGTTTATGAGATGCACTAAACATATGGTGGTCCCTTAAGTCTAAGCCAATTGCATAACGTATAATAATTTGTATCTATATATAGTTTTGAAAGAATAACATAAAAAAATATGCATGATATTGAGCAAAAAATTAAACAGTAAAGGCAAGGTATCTTGCCTGATGTCCGAGTGAGGTAAGATGATGTCCTGGCGACGAATCAACAGCAGCGCACAAAGAGGAAGGTGTAGGTACAACTTCGGATGCTGAAAATAGTCTATTATCTAATTATAAATAATACTGCACCTATTACATTTATTTAATAAATTCTAAAGTTAGGATATGGCATAGGTTTTTGTATTAGCTCTCCGAAAAACTAAACGGATCGTATTTTTGTTTCCGGAATCTCCCGAAATCGCAAAAATACTGAAATCCGTTTATTTTTGGGACACTAGATACTCAAACAATTTTGTAGAAATCTACAGAAAGAAATTTGTATATTAAAATGTTTTTGGAAAGCTTATCTCGATACGCTTCTTCTAAAAAAAACTGGAGGCAAAACGGAGTTCGGAGCTAGGAGATATCGTCGTTGCAAGTTGCTCTTGCTACTAAAAAGCGGAGCTGAATTCTAATGACGAATTTTAGAGTTTCTATTGGACTAAAAATAATTTTGAATTATGGCTGATAGAAGGGAAATGTATTGGATTTATATTGTTATTTATTTTAGATTTATCTCCTAAATTAGATAGGATTTGATTTAAATAAATTGGAGTTTGCTTTGTTAGGATAGGATATAGATATGGATGCTTTCCTATTAGACTTATGATTATGATTAACTTAAAATATAGTTCATATTTATCTAAATTATCTATAACATTATTTAAAATTACTATAGATAATAAATATAGTTAATATCTATTTAAACAACCTTTATCTAATCTCATTTATACAAGCTGAAATATTTAATAATAAATTGACATTTATTCTATATTATGTAAATAGTGTACAATACAAGTAACATGTAAAAAGTTATAAAAGTTATAAAATAAATCTTAAAAGTTTGAGAATTAATTTGTATAATATAGTTCAGATCCTTAATATACTAGAAAAATAGCTTTATATATTTTTATACTAAATTCACTAATGAGCACTATACTAAATATATGTAAAATAATATAAATTATATAATAAGTCAATAAATAGTTATTTAAAAATCCAAAAATTCCACAAATATTTATTTTGAAAAATCAGGGAATTTACAAAAGTCTTATTTAGATAAGGACTAAGAAGAGTTTTAATTCCCCTTAGATTTTTCCACTATTTAATTCAAATTGATTTAAAAGTAACTCTATCAAATATAATCCAATGTAGATAGATTCTACCTCTAATTTAAACTGTATTTAAATAACTTAATAACTTCTTCTTTTTTCAACTTAAATCACCATAATTAATTACATATTAAATCAACCCATATTTAATATACCTTTTTCGAGATAATATATGATAATAATTAATTTCAAAAAATACAAACATATATACACTCGCATGCAAAAATAATACTTACATAAAACACAGTTTTTCTAAATTACTAGTTATACTAGTACCATAAAATAAGATGACCTTTTTTTAAAATAAAAATAAAGTTTGATAATCCTCGACACAACGCATTTACAACTTCAAGCAATATAAAATATTTATCGTCTATTATTTTAAAATATTTTCTACATCTATATAATTAAAATATTTTATAAAAATATGTACTTCGCACTTATTCGCACTTAACGAGAAATTTACGAAACGTAAACTCGTACGCGACGTACAAATACGAAGTACCAAAATCAATATCATATTTATAAAAAAAAATATAGTTGAAATTTAGGGGTTTTACATCCTACCCAACTTACAAGAATTTTTTTCTCGAAATTAAGAATTAGTAGAGGGGTGAAAAGACAATTCAATTCACAACGCTCAACGAAAGATGCATTAGGATGTCTCGATTTCCATAACGGCGAGAATAATCATGGGTTAACGCGAGAATGAGAGAAAAATGAGCAAGGTTTAAAGTTAGAACATGCGATAAAGGTTAGCGGGGTAAGTAGAGGGCATAGATTAGAGGCCTTAAAATAGGATTTCTTGAGAGCCGGTTGATTAAGGGAGTGAAGAGGGTCACTCCTAATCTTAAGCGATTAGAGGGTCACGATAATAAATATAGGGCCAATAAAAATGGACGATTAGTTAGGACGTGGATATAGTCACATGGAACGGTAATGAGCATAATTGATAGGATCGGCTAGAGGAAATTCAAGTACAAGTTAGGGTGAGCATCGGCTCGGTTCGGTTCAAACCGAACCATATATATGAAAACCGAAATAACCGTAAACCGTACTTCTCAAAACCGAAAACCGAACCGTTTTTATAAAAATCGAACAAAATCGAACCGAATTAATTCGGTTCGATTTTGGGTCGGTTCGGTTTCATGAGCCAATGTGTCGGACCTTATTTTAAAAATATGGTATTATTGTATTTATGAATTATTATATTACATAGTGTGAAAAATATTACTATATATAGATTGAGGGTAAAGAGAGAGATCGCTCAAAGAAGTACCGACAGAGAATAGGAGAAGAGATTGCTCTCTTAGGAGTTACAAAATATTAGTATATGTAGATTGAGGGTAGTTTGATAAATTACTAAATCTAAATCGGTTTTCGGTTCGGTTCGATTACCCGGATCAAGAACCGAAAACCGAACCGTTATTTTAAATTTTTAAATTTTAAAACCGAAAACCGAACCTAAAATCGAAAAAACCGAACCGTTTGTCATATTTCGGTTCGGTTTTCGGTTTTCAACCGTTATATGCTCACCCCTAAGTACAAGCATCTTCGCTCTTCTAAAGTAGGTGAAGGCGAATGCAATATAGAGTTCAAGGATGATATTTTGAATACGAATACGTGGTTCAAGACGATGGAAAAATTTCAAGTAGAATTGTCAAAACAGTCGCGGATGAGACTCTAGGACAAATTTGACTATGTCTCCATACGCGTAGAATAATATATGAAAAGCGAACCGAGTGCACTATGGTTGATCATACCATAATACGTCGGTTCTGATTAGACAATGTATTAGTGGGCGCCCACATTAAACATATGTCATGATCAAGCTTGATAAAGAATAAGCTTGCAAAACTAAGCTATTTTAGCATCATAGGTAGATAAAATTATAAGTAAAGGGTAATGTTGAAAGAATCAAATAGTCCAAGATCTTATAAGATCTAAGTTCCTCCCAAAATTTGGGCCTATGCAGTCGGCTTGGTTGACTAGATAAGTTAGGGTCCACCGAATTCTATGGTCCAAGTGAACCTATCAATGTGGTCCACAAAATGTTGGTTAGGTCGTGAGGTATTCTACCCAACTTACAAGAGTTAAACTAGTAGTGCGATGGGATAATGAGTTAAATAATCAAGGTAAGGCACAAAATTAAGCATTAAAGGAATTCAAGTAGAGCATCATCACATATCGGTTTGAAAGCATTTAGTCGAGATGTAGTCCCTATCTGTGGTCAAAAGAGTATATCGGTACCATGGTAGGGTTATGATTTAGTCTTTATGACCTGAGAGTCGCATCATAAAAATAGAGTACAAGGAAACGAGTTTTAGTGGGACATGATATACCTACATGAAGGTGGGCATGTCTAGGTCTTGCACGTAAAAGTTGTTAGAAGGAAAGTCTAGTGTCGTGCTCCAAATATCCAAGTCACGGTAAGGGCACAAAAGAATTTAAAATAGAAAGTGGGAGATCATGAGATTATCGCACAAAATAAATGAGCAAGTTATAGAATGAAATAAAGATAATTCAGATTTTAGTAGATAAAGGTAAAATAAGTTAGGAATACAGTCATGTAATTTGGTAGATGACTAACAACACTTGTGTATATACTACTACCATGGTTATGAGGGATATGGCAATTAGTATGGAATACTCCTAACTCATTAGAGTTATCTTAGTGGCCTACAATTAAAAAAAAATTAACTGGAGTTTCCTCCAAAAGTTCCTTAATAAAATAAAAAAATAAACCATCAAATTGTATTTACTCAAAGCTGTTCAATTTAATCATGACTCAAATTTAAATCGCATTCAAAAATCTCAAAGCAAACTCTCATCAGGGTACTACTAACTTTTTTTTCTAAAACTTATCGTTCAAATCCAACTATTGAAATCAAGAGTTCATAATTCACGAATCCATAAAATTTTACAATCAATCAAAATTTTAAAACCCAAAAAATTTCAAACAACTATAGAAAAACTCTTAGCATATAAAAAAAACAATCTAAAAATTGAAGTTCAATATTTTAATGCACTTATCAACCATAATCCGACAACATGAATTTAAAAAAAAAAACGTTCAGTCTTTTCTTTCTTTTTTTCTTTTTTTTCAATAAACCATACATATTTTCTAAAATCTTCATAAATAAAACTCGTTTCCTTTTTTTTTCTTTTTTTATAACCAATTTATTGATAATCCTAATAAAAACCTTTTTACTCAAAATCTAAATAGATTTGTAAATCATAAATCACATGACACAACTTAAAATTTGAAAATCTTCCTCAAAAATTATTTTTTATATCTTTCAAAATATTTTAAACGAAAATTTAAAAGTCGCTGCTTCCAATTAAAATTTGAAATTTAAGAAACATACTAATCGCAAATTGTACAAGAATAATTTCTACGGCTACATTTAAAATCTAAGATCATTTTCAAACCAAATTTATAACTGGTCAAAGGCGTATAACTATAACTAATTAAATCATAAATATCACAACTTAAAAATGAAATCAGTTTTATATTTGCTCAAAGACGTATAGCTATAATCCAATAGATAATAAATATCAAAATTTGAAAATCAAACAATTTTTTAAATAAATTGTGCATAGATTCCAATATTTTCCTGCAGTATAATAAAATCCTATAAATCCTCTGGTGATCACTACTTGGAAATCTCAAAAATAAAACTTTCTTTATCTCTCAAAGCTGGTAATATCGCTACCACCAAACTTAGAATTTACTATTTAAAAAATTATACTTTTTAGAAAAAAGTATTTATAACTTGGTTAACGTCTCCGTGTATTCTAATTGCCAATGTAATCCTTCTAGCCATAGGGTTGACCAATAAGTATAAAGTGTAGTCATCTTTCTAACCATGTTTAAGCACGAGATGATAGGGTGTTGGTAGAAAGAGTTCAAGCAAGATGCAAAAATCAAGGGAGACCACGGGAGTTGGAATATGGAAATCAAGGAAGGTGAAGGAAGATGATCAAGTATGTGGAAGAGATTCCTAGATTCTAATCCTTATTGCAGGCCCATTCGGTAAATTAATATAACCGAAACGGCAAACTTGACCTGCATGGGCCACCACAAAAACATGTAACGCTCCAGTCCCAAATACTTGAGACTAGATACGTATCATGCCAGCAGTATACATACGAGTAAATATATGGCTCGTATGTATACATAAGCTATAAAACATAGAAATCCAAGACACTAAATCTCATCCACAAAGATAAATAATAATATAAAAGCAACTTTGAGTTTGTCATGTATACAATCGTTGGGCAGAGGCAAATCCACCACCAACTAATTTAAATAAGAAAGGATTATACAAGAAAATGATTTGGTCACGCGAAGGAGATGGCGATCCAAAAGCAACATATCGAAGAATAGAGCGCAAGACATGGCCTTAGCTAGAGCACCTGCAGAAAATCACAAGACACGCCTGGAGAGATAACCAGGTCCTCAGAGGGACGTAACAAGACACATAATATCATGCCAATAAACTGAATAATAAAGCTCAACAGAAAAGTATGCATGAGTAAAGGTTCCTAACCATCCTATGTGATATGCATTTTGAGGACAACGTTCTACGCAGGGGCTGTAACGGATTCACGCAAGCAAGTAATAGAGAGTGGCCGTCAAGTAGCGCTCATCCGAGACGCTATCGGCCCTAGGCAGAAGGTAGTGCTCATAAGAGTCACCATCGGTCCAAAATATGTGTAAAAATAAATGTAGCCCCTACGCTAATAACTGTCCCCTCCCCCCAATGATACTATACATGTATCGACTCCACGACACTGTCTTAATCCTTAATAACTGCCAAGTCTTCTAAAAAAAACCTATTGGCAGTTATATCCTAACGCACGGCCTGTACGCACCAATGATCAGTCAGCACGCAAGTCCGCATCTATATGCGACTCGCAACTCACACACAATCTGTGGCATAACGTGACAGTTTATGAGATGCACTAAACATATGGTGGTCCCTTAAGTCTAAGCCAATTGCATAACGTATAATAATTTGCATCTATATATAGTTTTGAAAGAACAACATAAAAAAATATGCATGATATTGAGCAAGAAATTAAACAGTAAAGGCAAGGTATCTTGCCTGATGTCCGAGTGAGGTAAGATGATGTCCTGGCGACGAATCAACAGCAGTGCACAAAGAAAAAGGTGTAGGTACAACTTCGGATGCTAAAATAGTCTATTATCTAATTATAAATAATACTACACCTATTACATTTATTTAATAAATTCTAAAATTAGGATATGGCATAGGTTTTTGTATTAGCTCTCCGAAAAACTAAACGGATCATATTTTTGTTTCCAGAATCTCCTGAAATCGCAAAAATACTGAAACCCGTTTATTTTTGGGACACTAGATACTCAAACAATTTTGTAGAAATCTAAATAATGAAATTTGTCTATTAAAATATGTTTTTGGAAATCTTACCTCGATACGCTTCTTTTAAAAAAAAACTGGAGGTAAAACGGAGTTCGGAGCTAGGAGATATCGTCGTTGCAAGTTGCTCTTGTTGCTAAAAAGCGAGGCTGAATTCTAATGACGAATTTTAGAGTTTCTATTGGACTAAAAATAATTTCAAATTATGACTGATAGAAGGGGGATGTATTGGATTTATATTGTTATTTATTTCAAATTTATCTCCTAAATTAGATAGGATTTGATTTAAATAAATTGGAGTTTGCTTTGTTATGATAGGATATAGATATGGATGCTTTCCTATTAGACTTATGATTATGATTAACTTAAAATATAGTTCATATTTATCTAAATTATCTATAACATTATTTAAAATTACTATAGATAATAAATATAGTTAATATCTATTTAAACAACCTTTATCTAATCTCATTTATACAAGCTGAAATATTTAATACTAAATTGACATTTATTCTATATTATGTAAATAGTGTATAATACAAGTAACATGTAAAAAGTAATAAAAGTTATAAAATAAATCTTAAAAGTTTGAGAATTAATTTGTATAATATAGTTCAGATCCTTAATATACTAGAAAAATAGCTTTATATATTTTTATACTAAATTCACTAATGAGCACTATACTAAATATATGTAAAATAATATAAATTATATAATAAGTCAATAAATAGTTATTTAAAAATCCAAAAATTCCACAAATATTTATTTTGAAAAATTCGGAAATTTACAAAATTCTTATTTAGATAAGGACTAAGAAGAGTTTTAATTCTCCTTAGATTTTCCACTATTTAATTCAAATTGATTTAAAAGTAACTCTATCAAATATAATCCAATGTAGATAGATTCTACCTCTAATTTAAACTGTATTTAAATAACTTAATAACTTTTTTTTCAACTTAAATCACCATAATTAATTACATATTAAATCAACCCATATTTAATATACCTTTTTCGAGATAATATATGATAATAATTAATTTCGAAAATACAAATATATATACACTCGCATGCAAAAATAATACTTACATGAAATACAGCTTTTCTAAATTACTAGTTATACTAGTACCATAAAATAAAATGACCTTTTTTAAAATAAAAATAAAGTTTGATAATCCTCGACACAACGCATTTACAACTTCAAGCAATATAAAATATTTATCGTCTATTATTTTAAAATATTTTCTACATCTATATAATTAAAACATTTTATAAAAATATGTACTTCGCACTTATTCGCACTTAACGAGAAATTTACGAAACGTAAACTCGTACGCGACGTACAAATACGAAGTACCAAAATCAATACCATATTTATAAAAAAATATAGTTAAAATTTAGGGGTTTTACAGTTAGATTTTGACTTGTTTTGAGGAAGTTATGGCCAAAATAAGATTTGGATATTTTCTAGTTCATCTGTCCTAATTCTGGCAGGGACGATAAATTGTGATGCATGAATAGTGCTGCAGGAATAAATAGTACCGCATGGATGAATAGTGCCATAGGAATGAATAGTGCTGCATGGATGAATAGTGCCACATGAATGAATAGTGCCGCATGGATGAATAGTGCCACAGGAATGAATAGTACCACATGGATGAATAGTACCACAGGAATGAATAGTACCACATACGTTGCATAGTACCGTATAGTACCGCAGGAGGCCGTATAGTGCCGCATAATGCTGTATAGTGCCGCAGAATGCCGCATAGTGCCTATTTTGGCTGTTTTTTGTTGTTTTATGTCCTATTTGGCTGAATTATGGCCAAAATTTCTCCCAACTCCCAACATAAAAGTTGTAGATCTTTTCTTTGACTTCAAAAATATGTTACTAACTATTTATGCAAGTTTTTCTCATTTATGATAATGTAAGGATATAACATGATAGTGGCCTGTTACGGCGCACTCTTAACCAGTAACAAGTAATATGACATGATAGTGGCCCGTCGTGCCACACTCTTGATAAGTAAACATGACATATAATCTTAAATGCTGTTACGACGGCTATCTCGACATACTAGGTACTTTTATCTTGACACCGCGGTTGAACCTTGTGTATGTGTGAACAAGCTACATGTCTCGTCTTGCATCATGTCTAGGACATAAATTCCTGGTTACCACGGTCAGGGATTCATACTGAATCTGACTAGGATAATGACTAGATTGATCAAGTAGTTCATGAAAAGATTTCCCAGCTGCAGACAGTCTCGTTATCTGGACGCTCTAATTGGACTTATAGCCTGCCGTCGAGTAGGGCACATTTCCAGCACACTGTCATGTGTTGCACCTCCAAGTCACCTAATCCAACTCTCTCAACCTGCAACTGGATAACATGGATTAAGTCTGCAGGGCTTGTGGCTGTTGGAACGTCTTATTGCATCTTGCTGGTAACTAGGCTTGTGATAATCCTGGTTAGTTAAAGTATCAAGCCGTACTTATTGTTTGGCCGTGAATGATGAATGGAGTCCAGTCTAGTCTTATCTAAGCAAGGCATGTACATATTTTTCTTCAGCACATTTCTGTTATGCTTTACTTTATCGATAATTGGTTAGAGACTAAGTTCTGTTCAGGTGAAGGGTTACAACCCCGATCCTTGTTTAGTTTACGGGTTGTAACTTGGCTACCAGAATAGTTCCTTAGTTGTCTTATCATTTATCACCTTGTTTTCTCTAATTCATGTCTTTTATTATCAATTATGTCTTTATGTGCTAATATGCTGGTTTTAGTTCCTAAAAGAAGCCTCCCTTGTGGCACTTGCTCTTTCTGGGGTCTGACCCAGTTGGTTTTGTATGGCCAAATTTCGGAGTAGCTTTCGAGGATCTTCCAGCCTTCCAGCCAGATGGTGAACACTAGACGTAACCCTGGCAACGAGTGGATTTTATTTTGCTCTCCCACTCTATTATAAAATTATTCTTTTGAGGCGTTTAGCCGCCGAACAAGTGTTAGCTCGTGTTGAATACTTATATTTCTTATCTGCCTACGGGCTGTAACATGATTAACAAATCCTAGGGTTGATCATATATGACTGAAACTCTTGCTAGTCCTCGCATTTTGTACGACTAGCTTCATGATCATCTGTATATGAAATGTGTGGGACGCCTTACTATAGATTATCTGATGGTCTAACATCCTGTAACTATTATTACTTGCTTGAGATTGAGACACTAGGCTTGTTCTTGACTATAAGAGACTAATGGCTTGTAGATAAACCCTCACTAGATAGCCGTGACCGTATATCCAGGTAGATTATACTTCTATATACGTAGCTGGCTGTGTCTGCCCCCGCTCTCCAGTATTCTGGTTCTGGGGCATGACACGATTTAAGTGGTGGCCCATGCAGGTCTTGTAAATCAAGATGTGTGAGGGTTTCACTGAATAGATGTCTCAATTAGCACTCGTCCTTGATCTCTACTCGTGTCTTCTAATCTTTCTGAAATCTTGATCTGATCACATGCTTATATCCTCGATCTATCATGGTCCTTCCTTATTGTCCCCTATGTCATTATTTTTTAGTGGCATTGTTTCTGGTCCTGCCGATCAGCCAGGCGGAGCACCTCTAGTGAACCAGCAGCAACCTGGAGACCAAGCCCAACACTCTAGAGCAGCCGTCCGAGTCATGCATTCCGGAGATCCATAGCCCGCAGTTCAACCCGTCCAGCCTGGAGAGCCTGACAATGGAACCCTGGTGGGGCTTATCCAGGAATTGCTTGCATCTCAAGATCGTCGGGGCGATGTCCTACACCAGACATTACAAGATGCCATGGACAGAGTTGGTCACCAAGGGAATAACGCGGCCAACAGCTTCAAGCGTCTGAACCCTCCTTTCTTTGATGGTAGTAAAGATGCTATTGCTGCTGATGCATGGCTTCAGGACATAGAAGTTATCCTGGAGGCAGCTAGGATTCCTGAGGAAGAGAATGTGGCCGTTGTGTGCCTGCAGTTATTTGACTTAGCCCGCAGCTGGTGGGCGATGCTAGCAGTTGGATTACCGACGCCTGTCTCATGGGCGGTGTTCATCAACAAGTTCCAGACCAAGTACTTCGAGGCAGTAGCTCGGTATGATCTGCAGATGAGATTCACCAATCTTAAGCATATGGGAAGGACGGTCGATGGATATGCGGCCGAGTTTTCTAGACTCAGTCGGTTTGTCCCTACCTTGGTGGTGACCGAGTTAGATCGAGCCCAGCAATTCCAGCAGGGACTCCACCTAGAGATCATTCTAGCAGTAGAGCAGTTTGAGCACCAGACGTTTGATGCCGTCTTGCGAGCAACGAAGAGGCACGAGTATACCTTGTAGAGGATCGTGGACCAAACCGGAAGCAGAAAGAGGTCCCATGGGCAGATGAGTCTATCCTCAGCACCAGCCCCGGCAGCTAGGACTTTGTCGATTGGAGTTCCCCGAAGGACGAATTCAGTTTCGTCGGTTCAACACTCGATACCTGTGTACCCTCAGCAGCAGAAGCAGAAGCAGTCTTTCACAATGGGCTGCACTCGTTGTGGGAAGCCAGGGCACGTTGTATCAGAGTGTCGCAGAGCACAGGGATTGTGCTTGGCTTGTGGGGCACCGGACCACAAGATAGGGTCCCGTCCGATTAGAGCTAGTACCTCGTCAGCATCTCAGACTAGTCCCTCGATTAGGGGACCAGCCCCAGCACCAGCACCAGTACAGCAGCAGCAGTTCCAGCCTCCGAGGCCATTGCCGTCTCAGGCTCAGCAGTATGCCCAAGCTCAAATGCAGAACCGACAGAGAGACTTCCAGCAGAGGGGACCAACACCTATAGGGCAAGGTCAGGTCATGGCTATGACCGTAGAGGAAGAGTTAGCTTCAGGTGACGTGGTGGCAGGTACCATTCTCGTCAACTCTTTTTCTGCATCATATTATTTGATTCAGATGCATCGCATTCATTTATGTCTGCATGATTCGCTATACGGGCAGGACTGGAGCCCGAGTCATTATCAGTAAGGCTCAATATACTTACTGGTAACGGTCTTATGGGAGTAGATAGAGTATTTTTCTCATGTCAAATCGTAGTTAGCGGTAGAGAGTTTCCAGCTAGGTTGATAGAATTTTCGATGGCCGACTCTGATGTGGTCCTAGGAATAGATTGGTTGAAGGAGCAATACACAAGAATAGACTGCCATATTGGCAGGATTATTTTTGGTATTCCCGGCGAACCGAAGTTTTTATTTTCTAAGGACGAAGTAGAACCTTCTCCCCTAGTATTGCGGATGGCAGTAGCAGAGGCAGTTCAGTTTCCCAGAGTAGTAGAAGAGTTTCCTGATGTATTTCTCGATGAGCTTCCAGACATGCCTCCAGAGAGAAATAGAGTTTACCATTGACTTGATTCCAGGGACGGCACCAGTGTCAGGGGGAGTCTACAGGATGACGTCTTCAGAGTTAGAGATCTTGTACAAGATGATTGAAGAACTCAGAACCAAAGGATTCATTCGTGCTAGTGGATCACCTTGGGGAGTCCCGATACTTCTTGTGAAAAAGAAGGATGGTACGTCAAGATTATGTATTGATTATTGTACCTTGAACTCTGTAACAATCAAGAACAGACATCCTCTACCAAGGATAGATGACTTATTTGATCAGCTCAAAGGAGCGGCAGTATTCTCGAAGATTGACTTGCGGTCAGGGTACCATCAGATCAGAGTCAGAGAGCAAGACATCCCGAAGATAGCGTTCAGATCCAGATATAGACATTGGGAGTTCCTTGTTATGCCATTTGGAGCGACCAATGCGCCAGCCGTATTCATGGACCTCATGAATCGTATCTTTATGCCTTATTTGGATCAGTTTGTGATAGTGTTTATAGACGAAATCTTAGTCTATAGCAAGAATGAGGCAGAGCATGAGCAACATCTTCGTGTAATTCTTCTGATTCTCAGGGAGCACCAGTTGTACGCAAAGTTTAGTAAGTATGAGTTTTGGCTGGATCGTATCTCGTACTTAGGTCACATCATCACCAGAGGTGGAGTGTGTAACACCCAATTTTCCAGATGAGGGTATTTTTGAAATTCTATAATTATAATTATTATCTATTGGTATTTATTTCATATTATGATTTTTGGTAATTTTTAATTATTTTTAAACTATTTAAAAATGGTTTAAGTCATGACTTATGATTTTGGTGTGCAGCTAGTGAAACCATAGAGACTGCATGACCTAGAGCCTAACCATGTCATTAGGATGATTTAATTATCATTTTTAGCCTAGGGGTATTTGGGTCATTTTGACTTATTTGAATTATTTGATGATTTAGTAAATTGGTGAATTCTAGGTTGACTTGACTTGTTGAGACCTAGTGAACTAGCCTAGAAGCTAACCCTAGCCATGGTGACCCTAGTCTAACTTAGGTTAACCTACTTTTAGTCATTAGAAACTAATTTTAGAATGAGGGGATTTGGTTTAGTGAATTTAAGTCATGGTTTATGGTTTTATGAAATGACTTATGGCTTGATGATTTATTTGATCATGACTTGGCCCATGGCCCATAACTAGAAGCCCTAACCCTAACCAAACCCTAAATGACCAGCCATAGGGATCCCTACCCTATATAAACACTTATTCTCTAGGGCTTGCCTCCTTCTTTCATTCATTTCAACATTGGAAAAAGAAAGGTATTGTCCCTCTTCCAAAAGAAAGGTATTGTCCTTCTTTCATTCATCTCACCTAACTTTTCTCTCTCCTCATAACTCAACAATTACTTTTCTTTTTCTTCCTCCTGCGTAGAGCTCCACCTACCCATTTTTCGCCGGCAAGTACATCTTGCTTCACGAGAGAACTCCATTTTTATTGCCTTAATGTCTTCCTTTCCACATTCTAAGACACTTTAGTACTTAGCATTTTTAGTATCCATGGCTAAATTTATGTAGATCTAAGTTTATTTTATTTTTTGGATTGCTTGGGTTTTGATCTATTTAACCTTGTTATTTTCAAGTTTTGATGGTTCCATGTTGTAGAAAATTTTATTATGCCCCATTTTGACCTATGGAAGTTCAGATTTTGACCTCGGATGAAGGATTTATGGAGCTTGGAAGCATGGCCTTCATGGTTCTTCTTCTCGAAAAATTGGAGAAGAAGAACAGTGCTTGACCGCATGGCAAACATCCTCACATGTAACCTCCCCCTATCATTATGTTTCAGTCGATTACATCTCATATAAACCTGTTTTGCATATCCTTTTGTTCACACATAGATGCTATTGACACACAGTGACTGAAACTTCTTGTTTTACATGAACCAGTAACACACATACACATCCAACCTACATATTGTATCACATGTATCACAATCATGTAGTTTCACACACATGCCACCATGTTAACTCACACACACATGACACATTCCCTTAGCCCATACACCCACACACTATATCACATGATACACTCTAGAGCCACTTGACACATTATATTAGGTTCTTTTCTTGAGATTTGTATCACACACACACATGTACACAAACATCCTCACATGTAACCTCCCCCTATCACCCTAGGTGTATATGTGTGTGTGTGTGTGTGTGTGTGTGTGTGTGTGTGTGTGTGTGTGTGTGTGTGTGTGTGTGTGTGTGTGTATATATATATATATATATATATATATATATATATATATATATATAGCCTATAAGTGCATATAAGTGTGTATATGTGTGTTAATTATATTAAATTAGATATAGTTTGATATGTGTTATGTATGGAATGCATGATATAGCCTGTGGGCACATAGCCTGTGGTGTATCCCTATGTGATACAGCCTGTGTGTATGGCTTGAATGCCAGTATAGGAGTGTGGTTGGCTTGTATAGCCTAGAAATTGGGTGTGCTTGCTAGAATAGGCTGGTTAGGCCTAGTGGGACTTGTATTGGCTTAGTCTTGACTTAGTTGACTTAGTTTGACTAGAGTATTAACTTGGGTTGACCCAGAGTTGACCAAGTATGACTTGGACCTAGTTTGACCTAGACAGTTGACCAGGTTTGACTTAGAGTTGACTTTGACCTAGATTGATCTAAAAATTATGTAGATTGCATTGTAAACATCATTACCTTATTTTAAACACATTATAACCTGTACTGCTCTATTTAGGACATTGTGACTCTGGTGCAGGCATCTGATATTACACTACTCTTTTCAGAGTATCAGGCGAGTATATTCTCTAATAGTTCTCTCATTTATTTGTCAATTACTGTACTTCAGTTCTAGTTAGCTGTATGTGATTCTCTGTTACAAACACGTATTTTTATTTCTGAATCCATGTATATGACACACATACTTACTCGTCTTACCTCTATTATTCGAATCACCATACGAATCAATATTCGAACCATCTATTCGTATCTTCATGTGCTAGTTGGACTTGTATTCGATTGATGTATCGGATTTTGGATTCATTTGTATTAGATGGGCGGGGAAATACTTGATTAGACATGTGAACATTCCCACTATTCGAATCACCCCCTGTGAATAATATTCGAACGATAGCCATTCCACACCCGGCCAGGTGTATGATGTGCCGTATTTACCCTTAGTCGTTTACATGTCTAACTAAGCATTTTAAAACACACTTGGAGAATTTATTCGAATCATTATTAGAACATCATGTGAATCACTATTCGTATCACCTTATTCGTATCACCTTATTCGATTCACCTTATTAGAACAATGATTAGAATCACATTCGACTCATCTTATATTAGACTCATTTTGGGATTACACTCGACTTATGTTGTACCATCTGAACTCATTATGTTACTCTAGTTCAGCTAGATCTTATTTTACAGTCTTCTTTGCTATGTTTCTTTTCTTGTTTAGTTACCTTACTTTCCTTGTACCTTAACTGCTCTCTACATCATTACTCGTACAAACTGCCATATTCATCAATACAACTGTCTATAACTGCTTTATAGTTCTCTGTCATTTACTTGGGTTTTCTAGATGAGATTGTGCTCGTTCCTGTCCTGACTGGACCTGTTGAAAATATTACAGATGATTGCCCTGAGGACAATTGCCCTACTTGCCTTTGAGCAGGAGATGACTTAGCTACCTATGGCCCCAACACTCAGGAGTGATCGGGAGACTAGCTAGTAGACTTGGTTTAGTTTTTATGTTTTAGAACTTGAATTGTAATAACTCGAGATACGAGTTTGTATTTGAGTTTGTTTGAGATATTATTATTTAGTAGTTTATAAATATTGTTATTTAGTTTTTAGTTATAAACTTCTGTGTTATCTTATCGTGCTTAGACTGCGATTGAGATTTCATTATATCTATACTTATCCTCCGTTCGGAGTTAAGATTTGACAAGTACATCAAGTACATTATATATTGCGTGAGTTGTTGATTAGATAGTAACCTAGGATAGCGTTCTACCGCCGACACTGCGGCGTAGGCTGGACGTACCCACTTCTCGCGCCCTTACTCTAGGGTGCGGGTCGTGACAGAGTGGAAGTGGAACCCTAAAAGATAGTGGCTATAGAGTCATGGCCCGTTCCCAGCACAGTCGTAGAAGTTCGAAGTTTCCTAAGATTGGCTGGCTATTACCTGTGGTTTGTATCAGACTTTGCTCAGATTTCAGCACCCATGTCGCAGTTGACCCGCAAGGATGTGCAGTTTGCTTGGACAGCAGAGTGTCAGTATTTATTTGAGAAGTTGAAGCAGAGATTGATGACGGCCTCCAATCTCATGCTTTCAGATAGGACTGGAGGATTTTCAGTTTATTGTGACGCTTTCGGCAGAGGATTGGGATGCGTCTTGATGCAGCATAGTAAGTTACTCGCTTGTGCGTCACGTCAGCTTTGTGACCATAAGAGGAATTATCCTACCTATGACTTGGAGTTAGCAGCGGTAGTTTTTGCACTTAAGCTTTGGAGGCATTATTTGTATGGAGATCGGGTGGAGATTTTTACCGACCACAAGAGTCTTAAGTATGTGTTTACCCAGAAGGATCTTAACATGCGTCAGAGGAGATGGCTAGAGCTACTCGTGGACTACGACATCAACTTTCAGTATCATCCTGGAAAGGCCAACGTTGTAGCAGATGCATTGAGCAGAGAGCTGGAGTTTATTTTCTAACAGCACAGCTAGAATTGTTAGCAGATCTTCAGAAGATGGGAATAGAAGTAGTTCTTCCTACCAATGTGGCATTGATGGCCAGCATGCAAGTTCAGTCCAGCATAGTTGAGAGGATCAAGATGGCGCAATCAGCAGATTCCAAGCTTCAGCGACTTAGAGCAGAGTGTGAAGCAGGACGGAGAGCAGAGTTAAGTATTCACGAAGATGGTACTCTCTGACATAGGAGACGTCTTTGTGTACCCAGTGGTGATATCAGACAGGCGATCATGGCGGAGGCTGACAGTTCTCAGTATTCAATTCATCCCGGCGGCATGAAGATGTATCGAGACATCCGTCAGCATTTCTGGTCGAATAGCATGAAGAAGAAGATAGCCCGGTTTGTCTCTCGTTGTTTAGTTTGTCAACAAGTTAAGGCTGAACATCAGAGACCAGCTGGACTTCTTCAAACTTTACCGATCCCAGAATGGAAGTGGGAGCATATAACCATGAATTTTGTAACTGGGTTACCAAAATCTCCAGCTGGAAGAGATGCTATCTGGGTTATAGTTGATCGTCTCACGAAGGTAGCTCATTTTCTTCCCTTCAGAATTGGTCAGTCGACGGATCAGCTAGCAGAGATGTACCTCAGGCAGATTGTCAGATTACATAAAGTGCTAGTTAGTATCATATCAGACAGAGATTCAAGATTCACATCGCGCTTTTGGCGGAGTCTTCAAGAGAGTTTGGGGACTCGTCTTAAGTTTATTTCAGCTTATCATCTGCAGACAGATGGTCAGTCAGAACGTACGATCCAGACTCTTGAAGATATGTTACGATCTTGTACGCTGGACTTCGATGGTTCATGGAAAGATCACCTGCACCTAGTAGAGTTCTCCTATAACAACAGTTTCTAGGCCAGTATCCAGATGGCACCCTTTGAAGCACTGTATGACAGGAAGTGCAGATCACCATTAGCTTGGGATGATGTCGGCGAGAGACAGATGCTTGATCCAGAGATGATTACGCAAACAATCGAGGTGGTCAGACAAGTCAGAGATCATCTTCGAGTTGCCCAAGATCGACAGCGCCATTGGACCGATTCTAATCGGCGTCCCCTTGAGTTTTCAGTCGACGATCACGTGTTCCTTAGGATCTCGCCTACACGTGACGTCATTTGATTCAGCGTACGGAGAAAGCTTAGTCCTAGGTACATAGGGCCGTTCGATATTCTAGTGCGAGTAGGTGATGTGTCCTATCGTTTCGCTCTTCCACCATCGTTACATGAGGTACATGACGTGTTCCATGTATCCCAATTGCGACGGTATATCCCGGATTCGAGCCATATCCTCGATCATTCAGAATTGGTTGTTGGTACCAACCTTTCGTATGAGGAATGGCCTGTATCCATATTGGACCGAATAGAGAAGGTACTCAAGAACAAGACTATTAGCTTAGTCCGTGTTGCTTGGAGTCACCACTCCTTGGGTGAGTCAATGTGGGAGCATGAGGATGATATCCGCTTGCGATATCCACGCCTGTTTGACTCATAAGGTATAATATCTTTCTTATGCCTTATGCTTTTAAATTCCTTGCTTGCATGGACGATTGCTTGATTGGTTGCTAGTTGTAGATTGCTTATGCTTTGGTATAGCTTGCCCCGACATCTCTAGCCTATTGATTAAATTCCGAGGACGGAATTCTTTTAAGGTGGGTAGAGTTGTCACTCCCGTTTCCCGTTATACATATTTTCGTGTGCGTATACGAGATTTCTGGCATTTATCGGATGGACCGTAGTTAGACTTATTTTGCTTAGCCTAGTCTTGGTTTAATCTTGACTTGGTTTATTTGATTGGTTTGGTTCAATTTGACTTGGTTTGGCTTGGCTTGGTTTGGTTTGGTTTGAGATTGAGAGGGTTTATATATAACCCAACTCCTTCTCTCTCTCCTCATTCACTTCTTCATTTACTTCTTCATCTTTTTCATTTACTCCTCCCATCTACCAAGTCCTAGGCAAGTGCAACTTGCTTCATGATGGATCTCAAGTTTATTGTTCCATTCTCTTCCTTACTTGATTTTAAGCCACTTTAGAACTTGACATTTTTTATTTTGGTGGATAGATTCATGTAGATCTAAGTTTGTATCATTTTCGGTTTTCTTGGGTTTTGATCTATTAAACTTTATTATTTTTATGTTTTGATTGTTCCATGTTGTAGAGAATTCGATTTTACCCAAAATAGATCTTTGAAAAAGTTAGATTTTGACTTGTTTTGAGGAAGTTATGGCCAAAATAAGATTTGGATATTTTCTAGTTCATCTGTCCTGATTCTGGCAGGGACGATGAATAATGTCGCATGAATAGTGCCGCAGAATGAATAGTGCTGCATGGATGAGTAGTGCCGCATGGATGAATAGTACTGCATGGATGAATAGTATCGCAGGAATGAATAGTGCCGCATGGATGAATAGTGTCGCAGGAATGAATAGTGCCGCATAGGCTGCATTGTGCCGTATAGTTTCGCAGGAGGTCGCATAGTGCCGCAGAAGGCTGCATAGTGCCACAGAATGCTGCATAGTGCCACAGAATGCCGCATAGTACCTATTCTGGCTGTTTTATGTCCTATTTGGCTGATTTATGGCCAAAATTTCTTCCAACTCCCAACATAAAAGTTGTAAATCTTTTCTTTGGCTTCAAAAATATGTTACTAACTATTTATGCAAGTTTTTCTCATTTATGATAATGTAAGGATAGAACACGATAGTGGCCTGTTACAGCGCACTCTTAACCAGTACCAAGTAATATGACATGATAGTGGCCCGTCGTGCCACACTCTTGATAAGTAAACATGACATGTAATCTTAAATATTGTTACGACGGCTATCTCGACATGCTAGTTACTTTTATCTTGACACCGTGGTTGAACCTTGTGTATGTGTGAACAAGCTACATGTCTTGTTTTGTATCATGTCTAGGACATGAATTCCTGGTTACCACGGTTAGGGATTCATACTGAACCTGATTAGGACAATGACTAGATTGATCAAGTAGTTCATGAAGAGATTTTCTAGTTACAGGCAATCCCGTTATCTGGGCGCTCTAATTGGACTTGTAGCCTGCCTTCGAGTAGGGCACATTTCCAGCACACTGTCATGTGTTGCACCCCTAAGTCACCTAATCCAACTCTCTCAACTTACAACTGGATAACATGGATTAAGTCTGCATGGCTTATGGCTGTTGGAACATCTCATTGCATCTTTCTAGTAACTAGGCTTGTGATAACCCTAGTTAGTTAAAGTATCAAGTCGTACTAATTGTTTGGCCGTGAATGATGAATGGTGTCCAGTCTAGTCGTATCTAAGCAAGACATATACATATTTTTCTTCAGCACATTTCTGTTATGCTTTACTTTATTGATAATTGGTTAGAGACTAAGTTCTGTGCAGGTGAAGGGTTACAACCTCGGTCCTTGTTTGGTTTACGGGTTGTAACTTGGCTACCGAAATAGTTCCTTAGTTGTCTTATCATTTATCACCTTATTTTCTCTAATTCATGTCTTTTATTATCAATTATGTCTTTATGTGCTAATATGCCAGTTTTAGTTCCTAAGTGAAGCCTCCCTTGTGGCACTTGCTCTTTCTGGGGTCTGACCCAGCTGGTTTTGTATGGCCAGATTTTGGAGTAGTTTCCGAGGATCTTCCAGCCTTCTAGCCAGATGGTGAACACTAGACGCAACCCTGGCAACGAATGGGTTTTATTTGCTCTCTCACTCTATTGTAAAATTATTCTTTTGAGACGTTTAGCCGCCGAGCATGTGTTAGCTCGTGTTGAATACTTATATTTCTTATCTGCCTATGGGCTGTAACATGATTAACAAATCCTAGGGTTGATCATGTATGATTGAAACTCTTGCTAGTCCTCGCATTTTGTACGACTAGCTTCATGATCATCTGTATATGAAATGTATGGGATGTCTTACTATTGATTATTTGATGGTCTAACATCTTGTAACTATTATTACTTGCTTGAGATTGAGACAGTAGGCTTGTTCTTGACCATAAGAGAATGATGGCTTGTAGATAAACCCTCATGCATCTAGACAGTCGTGACCGTATATCGAGGTGGATTATACTTCTATATACGTAGCTGGCTGTGCCTGCCCCCGCTCTCCAGTATTCTGGTTCTGGGGTGTGACACCTGGCAAGCCCTATCATGCTGGATAGAACACCCGAAGATCCCCAAGCGCGTCATTTTGTCCGCGGTTCATGGCAGCTGCGGCATCACGGAGTGCAAACACATGTGGAACACTATCTTGGACATCCATCACCACCACAACAATCTCCCTTGGCTGTGCATTGGAGATTTCAAGGCCATCACTTGCAGTGCCGAAAAGTCTGGCGGCGCCCTCCTCCTCTTTCGGCCATGCAAGATTTTAACAACTTCATTCTCAACTCCCACCTCTCCTCCCTTCCGTTCACCGGCAATGCCTTTACCTGGTACAACATGCAGGAAGACGACCGCCGCCAATACTCCCGCCTCGACAGGGCTCTGGAGAACGCTCAATGGTTGCAAATGGGGACCACTTTACAGCTTTCCCATCTCAACACCACCGAGTCAGACCACGTCCCTTTGCTTGTTAACATTGCTAACTCCTTAGGTTAGCACAGGAAAAGCTTTCGCTTCCTCAATTTCTGGAGCGGGCATCCTCAATTCTTAGACATCGTCAAAGACGCATGGAATGAAACGGACTCCCCCGACCTCCTCTCGAGGGTGGCTCACAAACTGAAAGCCACGCGAAAAGCCCTCAAGGTCTGGAGCAAGCAAGCCTATGGGGACATTTTTCAAGCTATCCGTGAGACGGAGGATGATGTCGCTCGTGCCAAAATCAGGTTCACAATAGACAGATCCCCGGCAGCTAGAACCGTCCTTAACCTCACCAGAGCGATCCTCAAATTCAGGCTGAAAGTGGAGACCAATTTCTGGAAGCAGAAAGCGAGACTTCAATGGGACAGCGAGGGCGATAAAAACACGAGCTTCTTCTACGCCTGCGTCAATGGTCGTAGACAGAAACTCGCGCTTCATCGAATTACTGACGACTTGGGAAACACCATCAACGACCAGAGGGGCATCCAACATACAGCTGCCAAGTTCTACACCAAACTGTTCTCCAAGGAGAGTGTCAATAAGGACAATGCCTTCCTGGAGGCGATTCCACACCTAATCAACGACAGTGACAACTCCACCCTGGAGCTTCCCCCATCCGAACAGGAACTAAAAGATGTCGTTTGGGTCCTGGACGAGCACAGTGCTCCAGGCCCGGACGGATTTTCCGAAGTATTTTTTCGCACATGCTGGGACATCATCAAGACCGACATCATCGAGGCGGTAGCCGCCTTCCTTCAAGGAGCCACGTATCCCAGAGCTATATCGAGCACCAACCTTATCCTCATCCCGAAAAAAGAGAATCCGAAAAACTTTTGTGATTTTCGTCCGATTAGTCTCTGCAACTTCATCAACAAGATCATCTCCAAGATTGTTGCGTCCCGCATGGCTAGCCTGCTCCCCAAGATCATCTCCGAGGAACAAAGTGGTTTTATCCGTTGGAGGAACATCCAGGACAACATCATGTTGGCCCACGAGTTAATCACTTGCATGAAGTTTCCAGCTAGAAGGGGCAACATCGCCATCAAATTAGATATGGAGAAAGTGTATGACAGGCTGGACTGGCAATTCATGATTTGCGTGCTCAGGGCGTTCGGCTTCTCCGAAACTTGGACCAACACCATCTGGAGATCGATCATCAACTCCTGGTTTTCGACCGTTATCAACGGCCAAGTCGACGGATTCTTCAAATCGAGCCGCGGGGTGAGGCAGGGAGATCCTCTCTCATCCACCATATTCATCATCACGGCAGACGCATTGAGCAAAAACCTCAACAAGCTGGCGCACACTCCAAACTTCCACCACTATCATACAGCCAGCGGCTGCCCGATTATTACCATCTTGCATTCGCCGACGACATCATTATTTTTTAATCGGATGACGTGGGCACGATTGACATTGTCCACCACATCCTCCAGCGATATACCAAGTGCTTGGGCCAGAAGGTCAACCCAGACAAAAGTGTCATCTACGCCCACCACAGTATCAAGCGTGAGCAAGCGGGGGCTCTATCCGACATCACCTCCTACCCCATCAAGCACCCTCTCTTCCACTACCTGGGCTGCCCTCTCGTATACGGGAGATCTAATGCCGGCATATTCGTAGACCTCATCCACCGCATCAGAAAAATCTCCATGGTTGGCATAATGCTATACTCTCTCCCCAGGCGGCAAAATGATCCTCATCAACCACGTCCTCACGTCTATTCCCATATACACCCTCGCTGCTTGCTCTCCCCCAAGAAAGTGCTAAAATCGATCGAAAGCATTTTTAGCAAATTTTTTGGGGACATATCGACGGCCACGACAAACACCATTGGGCTAGTTGGGATACCATGGCGCAGCCCACCGTCGAAGAAGGCCTGGGGTTCACCAAGCTGTCCAACATCGTGCACGCCTTCTCGATAAAATTGTGGTAGATGTTACGCACTTTCCAGAATCTATGGACTAGACTCATGAAGGCTAGATACTTCAAATTCATCCACCCGACTGCGGCCACCTCCAATAACAGATCCTTGGCGGCGTGGAGGCGCATGCTTATTGGACGCGATCTAGCCGAACCCGAGATACGCCTTTAGGTGGGCAACGAGGAATTCTCGACATTCCGGGAACGATGGCTCGGAGATACCCCGATCCCTATTATCTCAGAGAGCCACGAGCATCGCCCGATTAAAGACATGTGGGACCACACCGACAACTCCTGGAGATGGGGCGAGGTCCTCGAGTGGGCCGGACAGGAGACAGTTGACCGCATCCGTCAATGCGGAGTTACGCTCGGAACCGACGCCGACGAGATTCGCTGGGTGGCCGACAGATCGGGAACCTTCTCGGTCAAATCTGCCAGGCGAGTGATCCACGGTACCAGAGCCCACACCCTCAACTCCCCCATCATCGCCCCCTTGTGGAAACCTTGTATCCCCAAAAAGTGGTCCTTCGTCATGTGGAGAGCCCTGCAGAAGATCCTTCCCACCGACGACACTCTCAACACAATCGGGTTAAGTCTCACTTCCGCTTGTACCTGCTACCAGGACCGTCATCCGGAATCAGTCGATCACATCTTCTGCGGGGGCGACCTCCCAATTGGAGTTTGGAATGTCATATCCCAGATTTGCAGGATGAACCCAGGGAACCGGGGTATCATCGATCTCGCAGCGGCTTGGGGTGCCGAGTCACACGGTCACCAAATCGTTGCGGCTGCCGCCGTTTGGGTGTTGTGGAAAAACCGCAATAAAGCCAGATATGAGGGCCACCAGTTCGCAGCGGACCAGCTAATTGTAGAAATCATAAGACAATGCAGCAAGTGGAAATCTCACTGCAACCATGGCCAGCCGGCCTTTTGGACCTCTCTTCTGTCTCAGGATTAGGCTCCGGTCTTCCGTCCCCCTTTTTTGTTGGTATACGTGTATAGGCTTCTCCATTTGCGCCTTTGGGTATACTTGTATAGCTTCGGCTTTCTTTTCATGGAATAATAGGGGGAGTATTTTCTTATATATATATATATATATATATATATATATATATATATATATATATATATATATATATATATATATATATATATTTTAATATATATATATATATATATTTTATGAACTACCCATATTCAATTAGGCCTTAAAAGCCGAAACCTTTTCAAGTATACCAGAAGACGCAAAATGTCGAAGCCTATACATGTATACTATCAAAAAGAAAGGAAAACGGGAACCAAAACGGCTAAGCCTGGGATCGGAGAGAGTGCCAGAAGACCGTATGACCGTGTGAACAGAGGGAGCTCCTCTTACGGCATGCCGAATGGTCCCCCAAATCAGCTGGTCTGCGGAGTACTGGTGGTCTTCATATCTCGCCTTGTTGTAATTTTTCTATATTACCCATGTCGCAGCCGCAACTACGATCTGGTGGCCATGGGATGCGGATGCCCAGGCCGCAAGAAGGTCGGAGAAGTTGTTGCCCCCTTGAGTCATTCTGCAGTGGTGGGAAAGCACTCTCCAGACTTGACAGGTAGGTCCCCCTAACAGAGGATGTGGTCGACGGTTTCCGATTGACGAGCGGAGCAGCATGTGCATGCTGACGCAAGGCTGAACCCGATAGTGTTGAGAGTGTCATCCGTGGGTAGTATATTGCGCAGGGCTCTCCACATGAGGAATGACCACTTCTTGGGAATGCATGTTTGCCAGAAGGCTACGACGGTTGGAGAAGGCGTAGCCTAGGATCACCTTTCTGGCCGATCAAACCGAGAATGATTCGGAGGCTGCGGGCTTCCACTGGAGCTTGTCCGCGTCCGAACCATTCGCCAATCCGTTACGACATATGCTATCGACCGCCTCTGGTCCGGCCCAGACCCGGACCTTGTTCCAGTTCCAATTGTTGTCTGAGGGTCCCACAAGTTCTTGATGGTGCTGTTCCTAGGGGCAGCGGAGATGTTGGGAAGGAAGGTGTCTCTGACCCATCGTTCCAGAAATGGCGAGGAATCGCCGTTGTCCACCTGAAGGCGAATCTCGGGTTCGGCAAGAGATCGACCGATGAGAATGCGCCGCCAAGCCGCAGAGGATATGCTGTTCGAGATGGCAGTCGTAGGGTGGATGTGCTTGAAGTATCTGGCCTTCATTTCTCCAGGAGCTAGTTTAGTTCCGTTTGAGATCAAGCTCACTTCTTAACCAAAACAAACGCAAAGAGATCTGTTCGGTGAACGAAAACAACAAATGCTCATGAAAGCATCATTTCATTTGACGTTTACAATTTGAAATAGATAAATGGAGAAATTGTGTTATGTGTTTAAAAGAGAAATCAAACTAGCCTTAGGTAACGTCAGACATACACCCAGCCATCCGTCTCCCTCCTTCCCTACTCCCCCAAATGATTTTTCAAGTCACAGAAGCCAGCACAGACAATGAAACACAGTATCCTTGACAAAGAAGACCATCTCCAAATAACAAGTAGCTAACATAATACAGAACAGAGCATGACCAGTTGTATAGCTGCATATTCACCCTCACCAAAATTTTAGCGGACATTTGGTATGCGATATATTTTTTTTATTCGTGAAAAAATTTAGGGTGGAAATCTATTAACATGTTTGTTTGGGTTACGAAAAATTTATTTTCGGAAATTAGAAATACCCGGATAAATTGTTTACCCAGGCAAAAAAAATGTTTAAATTTTCTTATTCTTTTTTATCATATTTGAACATTTTTTCGTTTTTATCATATTTTTTTTTCCTTTTTGTCGTTTTTGTCCTTTTTTATCGTTTCTTGCCGCTTTTTGGTCATTTTTGGTTTTTTTTATCATTTTTCTTTTTTGGACTTTTTATAGTTTTTTATCGATTTTTGTTGTTTTTTTGGTCATTTTTTGTCCTTTTATCGTTGTCTTTTTTTCGTTTTTTTGGGTCATTTTTTGTATTTTTTGTCATTCTTTGGACCTTTTTTCGTCTTTTATCGTTTTCTTTTTTGCCTTTTTTTGGTCATTTTTTGTCCTTTTTTATCATTTTTGTTGGATTTTTTTCGTTTTTCTCATTTTTATTAGTTTTTTGTCATGTTTGGACATTTTGTCGTTTGTTATCGTGCTTTGCCCTTTTTTTGTCATTTTGATCGTTTTGTCATTTTTGTCACTTATTGTTGTTTTTGTCCTTTTTGTCGTTTTTTAGTATTTTTTCTTTTGTGTCATTTTTTGTCACTTTTGGTATTTTATTCTTTTTTAATCTGTTTTGTTTTTTATTGTTGTTTGTCTCTATTTTTTGTCATTTTTGTCGTTTTTATTAGATTTTTTGTCGTTTTTGGTTGGTTTTTTTTATCCTTTTTGGTCATTTTTTTAGTTGTTCTTTCTTGTCATTTTTTTTTTTTTTTGTCTTTTTATCTTTTTATATTTTTTGTCATTTTTTGCTTTGTCGCTTTTATCATTTTTTGTCCTTTTTTTTTATCATTTTTGTCTTTTTGTCATTTTTTAGATTTTTTTGGTCGTTTTATTTGATTTTTTCTTTTTTTAAATTTTTGTCATTTTTTCTTTTGATCATTTTTTTTATCGTTTTTACTTTCTTTTTTTTTCCTTTTTGACATTATTTCGTTTTTAATTTTTTTTTCTTTATTTTTATTTTTTATCATTTTTTGGTAAATATGTATATAGTCACCAAACATGGGAATGTAATTTTCCAAAAAATTTAATTACTTAGAATTTGATTATCAAAAATATATAATTTTCGGCTATATAGTATTCCGCATACCAAACGTGCCCTTAGTTCTAAATGGAGGCAATGAGGCAAAACTAGGAACAAAGTGTCCAACCGACTGGTAAAAGACCCAAGTATAGGTGGGACTTCCAAAAAGCAGTCCAAGTTTCTGAATTTGCACTGGTCTTTATACCACATCAGCTGCATTCCTCCTAAAACAAACAAAATACACGGAGAACAGATACTCTAATAATACAACAATTAGCATCAGTTTTTGCGTCCTGCGTCTAATTAGTTCTCTAGATAAATAACGCATCTACGCAAAGACATATTTTCAATAACATGAAACTAGAACTAGAACCTTCCAGCAGTAAAGATGCCACAAAGAGATTTAATGTGGATACGGTGGCTGGCCAGTAGTATGAGAAGCAGGGTAATCATATACTCCATAGTTGATGGCTGATGATCCACCATAGGGTTCAGCATTCCTTGGTCCACCCATATCCTCCTGCATATAATATTGTTGAGAGACCGCAGTGGGGCTCCAAGCATGTGAGGCACTAACATATGTTGCAGCAGGTTGGACGTCATAGCCGCTGCCATGAATGGGGTAATTGTAGGAACTGCGGGCAGGAGGCATTTGGTGTGTCCCAGGTGGATTCCGATGGAATGAGGGATAGGGTACAACATTGGTCCTGACTGCTTTGGAAGGCCTGTAGGTGGTGCCCATGCCTCCGGCAGTTCGCGCTCTCTTGGTTTGTGACCTGCTGGCTAATGCTGCCTTCTTCCTATCAGCCTTGGTTTTCTCCATCTGAGCAAGACGTTTTTTTAGCCCATCAATGTTGTACTTTGGTTCGAGTTTGTAATATTCAACACACTTGATGATTGACCGCATGGCGCTCAATTCAACATTACTTGATTCCTCCTGGTAAATTACAAGAAGATAATATCATGGTAAGTTCACTTAGTATGAGCATGGAATGAATAATTGTTACCCAATTGAGTGCCAGAAGTCGCATGCATTCTTTCCTCTCATCTCAAAATCACAGGGTTAAACATTAAGAGAACTAAAAGGTGCTTAATGCCAAAGAAACAGGCCTAATAATGAGATGAATTTATATCAAGACTAGAATCAAAGGTACAAAAGTTGTACTTGGTAATCCACTCATGACCGGATATGGACTTGTAAGTAGTTGACAGCAAAACCAAAACTTTGAGCAATGATAAGTATGGAACTCATGGAAAAAGAGTTTAACTTAACATGTAGATAGAAATACTTGCGCTAAAAATTATGCAAGACTATTAGCAAATAGTAGCTTCGATTAAGAACATTGTAGTTCCAGGACAGACAATCCTACATGTAGTTTGTAGACAATGTATCCAGCCTCCGAAGATCAAATTAGCCAACATGGTCAACATCATTAATGAAAGAGATCTTGAAAATAAAGATGAAAACACCGCATAGTATATATAGTATAAGCCACATGCACTCCTCATAGCCACCACCTACTCATTGGTCCACCTAGTTAAAAGAGCCTCTGGTTGATGAAATAATAAAGCTAATCAGCCATCAATTCCATTAATAAATGCTTAATTACTATCCATTATGCCATTCTAAAACAATTATATGCACGTTGGAACCAAGTTTCCAGTACGGTATCGGTTTCCAGTATGGTATCGGTCCCATCTTATGGGTATCGTTAAGGCAGTTTGGCAGTTTCAACGGCTTTGAATCAGAATTTTAGAGATTGGTTTCTAAAAACCTAGAAATAATTGTTTAGGCATAATCTTATGTATTATTTGTTGTTTTTCATTGATTTTAAATGTAGTAATACATTGCTGAATTAGTCATATATTGTCATTTATGTTACTTGCTTAGACAAAGCACACCCAATGGACAGTTTTGAATGGAGTAATATTAACTATTAAGATTTATTAACATTATGAATTTATAGTGTACAATTTCAAAAATGGTAATGGTTACATTTAGGAATTTTAATTGTACCATGTTTATCTCTGGCACAATTGAATCATTTATGTTGATATTGTCGTTTTAGTTTTTGCATACTTCTCTTTTCCTTTTTCTTTTCAAAAAAGTTCTACTTTGCTGTAAGCCACAAATTCGATATTGGTTGCTATCAGTTGTGGTGAGTACCGGAAGGGACATTGCCAAAAGTGATACGATATGGGCGATATGTACTGGTGTCAATTGATATTGCAAACCTTGGTTAGAACTTGAAAGGAGAGAAGTTAGCATTCTTTTAAAGATGGATAACATGATAAGAGATATTGAGCAAGGGAGGAGGAATACAAGAAAAGAAACTATGTTAGATGAAAAAGATGCATCAAATGGTACCAAGAAAACCAAATTAATGTTTCCAATGGTTAGCCATATGAAAAAAGTTGTTAGGATAAAGAATTCTGTTTAGAGTTTAAGAAAATATATAGAGAGATCAAAAACTTGGAGAATACATATCAAAAATAAAGCTGAGAATAATATTAGTGAAGTTAAATCTAAGACTTGTGATGATTTAATATGAAGTTAGAAACTAAGACCTTGTTAAGAGTAGGAAGGGGAAGCCCAACAACCTAGGCAATGCTAATTGCATAGAACACCCAAATTAATAGTAAACATTTAAGGAACCCATTGAAACTCGAAGTATCCATTGCAACCCTCTTTCTCTTCACCGTTTATTTTCTCTTTTCCCTTTTTGAATAAAATATTGTCTAATTTCACATAGATACCTCCAAGTATCACGTTTTTTTCACTTTAATACATCGTACTATTTATTTAATCAACTAACGACTCTGAACTATTTAAGATTATTCTTTTTTAGGGTGGTTTAATCAACCTGTGAGTTTTCTTAATAAGTTTGGTTTTAAGATTCTTTTTTAGGGTGACAACATTATACTCTCAAAGGTTTTTGTGTTGGCAAAGGACATGTAATCAGTGGCATGTACAAGTTGAACTTGACTAATGAAAGTACTGATTGCATTTGTATTGTTGTTTTTTCTTATGATATTTGGCATTCTAGATTAGGAGGAACATGTTTAGAATAGGTCCAATTTCTAATTGCTTGCCTGCTACAATAAAAATGTGAAATTTGCACAAAGCTAAGTTTCCTAGAAAGCCATTTCATAAAGTAGAAAGAACTTCTAACTTACAGGAATAAATCCATCACGATATTTGTGAACTAAATGGTATTTTGACTAAATGTAAAAGATATTTCATTACTTTTATAGACGATTATTCAAGATATTCTCAAGTTTATTTGTTAAGGACTAAGGATAAGGCTTTAAATAAATATATAGTTTTCAAAACTGAGATGGAAATCAATTAGAGATGAGAATCACAATTCTCTGATCCGATAAGAGAGGAGAATAGACATCTATTGAATTTCGCAACGTTTGCGAAACTCATGGGATTATCCATCAAGTAACAACCCCCAATAGTCCACAACAAAATGGTAAAGCTGAAAAAAATGATTTTAGTAGAGATAAATAACTCTCTTTTATTTTCTGGACTAAATGAAAACCTATGGGGAGAAGCGTTAATGACTGCACATTAAATATTAAACAGAATACCTCATAAGAAGACTAATTTGACTCCCTATGGGTACTTTATCCTCATTACATTGAGAAGACCTTGAAGAATTTCAATCATGATAGTTGCAAGAGTGCCTCTAACTCCATATGATCCTTCTATCTAGTTGACAACAAATGAAGGAAGAAGTGTTTCACAACTAGACTACACAAGTGCAATAAGTAGTCTTATGTATTCCATGCATTGTACTCGACCAGATATAGCTTCTGCAGTAAGGATGTTGAGTAGGTTCACTCATAATCCTGGGAAAGTTCATTGCAATGCAATTTCTGGAGTACTTAAGTTATAGCATGTACCTGCAGTTTTAGAAGGGTTGCAGATGCAAATTGGATAGATTCGGTTGAATCTCAATCCACAAGTGGGTGGATATTTACCATGTGGAGGTGCAGTCTCTTAGGGCTCAAAGAAGCAGACTTTGATTTCACAATTCACTATGGAACCTGAATTCATAGCTCTTGCAACAGCAATAAAGAAACAGAATAGATCAGGGATTTATCATTGGAGATTCCTCTATGGCCTAAACCAATGTCTGCAATTCTTACTTCATGTGATAATAAAGCAGCATTATCACGAGCCTACAATAAAGTATATAATGGAAAGTCAAGAAATATAAGTATGAGACATAGCTATGTCAAGGAAAAAAAACTTAATAACGGAGTTGTGACTTTAGCTATAGAAAGTCAAAAAATTGGCGAATCATTTCACGAAAGGCCTAGGAAGGGAAGTAATATGGACGACTTCCAGGGAGATGGGTTTAAAGCTTTTGAAAAATTAGGAAGCCTATGTGGGGAACCCAACCAAACATTAGAGGATAATCTAATATTCGGTTCAATGGAAAATCACATTTATAGTTGTAACCATTTTGCACTTAAAATAATTGGAAATATTTATTTCCACAACCATTTTTAAGAAAGTGTATGGTTCTATGGGAAACAACAAAGGTCTGGAAGTATTCCCTTAATGAATCTATGTACATAAAGTAAAATATAGATCATACAAGTGAATTTCTTTGTATTCACCTATATAAGTGTTGGAAATGTGGCCGCTTCTGCAAGACTAAGAAAGCTAGTCTATAAGGCACTTAAGAAAATCATGAGATTGTGTACAAGGCCATAAATGTGCAGAGGGAATTAAGTCAAAAGTAAAGTATATGTATGTTATGCCTGGTTTATTACTGAAGGGTACTTAGTCCAAAGCTACAACTATTATGCACCCTAATGAACTTTGATGACGTTAGACTACATAAAGATTCAAGGCTTCGGTCATCTTCACTCAAGTACATAGTAGAGAATGTTATTTACGATCTTATTAATTCAAAAATGGAGTACATAGTAGAGAATGTCATTTACAGACTTATTAGTTCAAAATGGGGAAATTTGTTGGTAATATTTTCAATATTATTAGTATATGTAAAATGTGTTTGCTATCACCGAGGGCCTTGTAGCCTGATAGTCGTAACATATGAATAACGAAGAGTGCAGGGAATTGGAAGTATTTTGAGACAATATTTGATAGCAAATCCTCTTGCATAGCGAGTGCGAGGTGAGAAAGGGCTAATGGGCCTATGGGCTTGTTTGAGGCACACTTGGCACTTAGCCAACTTATGTCTCTGAGCCTATGCCTTTACTTAGAATATATTTTGCCAAATATTGTTTTGTCCAGATCACCGAATCTATGGGTGTAACGTATAATGTTTAAAGTGACACCAAAGGGTGCAATTTTTTCACTAATAAGTGTGTTTGTGGCTATATAAACATGGTTCTGAATACATTTTAAAAACACCAAAATTTACAAGTTCTCTCTTCTTATTCTTGCTATTATGTGTTGAAGAGTTATTTGTGTCAAGTGTTTATGTTGCATAAAACTCTTGACAACTGAAGATCGGTGGCATGTTTTATCTTCGGAAGCGGATTTGTCGTAACCCGTTACAATAAGTACTGGATGCAATTATCGTGTTAAGGATAGAGTAATCCTCGATTCACTGCAATTTCAAGTTTCTGCAACAAGTTTTCTACAACATTGGTTCTGAAGTTTAAGTTCACGCAACCAAGGAGGCGTGTCCAAATTCCCCTACAAGAACAAGATTTATTTACATTTTACCATTATCATATGCTTACATCAATGATAGGCATGAAGTCTACATTTTTTTGCACTAGTTAAGCATGACTGTACTAGGAACAATCAGGGTGAGGTTCCATGGTAAGTTGTTGAGTGATGATCTTATAGTTTAAGAGAGTAGTGGTCAGATTGTAAAATAGGGTAGTGGTCAGATTGTAAAATAGAAACATCGAGCAAAACTTCGAAATCGTTAGGGTTTAGAATTAGTAAGTCAAAATGTGTATATGAAAAGTAGCCTTAGCAAAAGTTCAAGAAGTGTGGGAATGATTCATAGATGTCCATACATAAACTAACATCTTGCAATATATCATATATTATTCACCATTATGGACACGTGAGAAGAATGTTCCTAGAATTAATGCAAGTTGATTGATTGAAGTTCTTCACATGGTTACCTGAATTCACACGTGCGATTCGGGAACGCATGTTCCGGAGATGTGGAATGTATGCAAATTGGAACATGGAGATCTATGTTCTGACAAGCAAATGCATCATACGCTTGGATTTCCAACCAAGCTTTTAAAGGGAGGATGTAGTTTTTTGTCATTTTTTGTTAAAAGGTTTAGAGCCAAAAACTTGCCACTTCTTTTTGGAAAGAGAAAATTTGCTAGGGTTATTAAAAACTTATGAATCTTTGTTCATTTTTGAATTTTTTTTGATAATGTTATTATTATGGTAACTTGATTAACTAGGAACCTTAAATATATATTATATAGTATAACATATGTGTTTCTTAAAAATGTTTCATGTTCCGGATAAACATATGAATCTTAAATTATTGTTACAAAATTATGAATCTTTGTTCATTTTTGAATTTTTGATGATGTTATACTATGGTTACTTGATTAACTATGAGTCTTAAATATATATTATAGTATTACATATTGTGTCTTAAAAATGTTTCACTTTCTGAATAAACATATACCACCTTCCCTTTCTCATTCCGTGTTACGGAGTGTCCCATGTTCCAGGTAACCATGGTTCTTCATAGTGCTTTGCTATCATGAGATTCCCTCAAAAAAGTTGAAAGGAAATCCTACAAGACCAATTATGTTACAAGACAGATTGTTGGACAATTAAGAACATGCCCAAAAATGTATATAGCTAAAATGAAAATGTTGATATGAAAGAGTGTTTATACATTACCATTAAAAGAAAGGATAAGAAACAAGTACATTTCTGGGAAACTGGATGTGTCAGTCAAAGGTAACACTATGGTTGTCGATGATAACCGATAAGCCAACCATTCAGAATATTAAAAATTTTAGGGTTGGATTTGAAAAAACAAACATGATATCTTTAGGGTATAGAGTTTGCATAATGACCTGAACCAAACTGAACCCCAAAGAAAACCTGATACCAATTGACATGCCATCAAGTTTATTGAAAACATCTACCAGAATTTGAATGTTCTGGAAGATCTTAGATAACAAGACTCGATAATCTTTCATATGTAGCAAGGTGTCAACAATCTTGATCATTATTGAAAAAGTAAAAACGGTGCGTGGACCCACAAACATATCATATATCACATGAATTCAACCTACGACCCTAAGTACACTGAGACAAAAAGAAAAGTTTAAGATAGTTTGGACATAAGCGAAGGAGACCACTAGAGAAACACCATAACTATGGCTAGGTCTAAACAAACTTGTATTGAGATTGTGAACTAGGATATTGTATCTGCCAATGATATAGAGATGTCCCTTCATAGAGCAGAACTAAGGAAAAGGATTCTGTAACAGAATCCAACAATTTGGGATAAAGGCTTAGCTTCTATTCTTGTTGTTTATGTTGTTTTTGTTGTTGTTTTTGTACTGATTAGATGTTGTTACAGGATAATAACAAAAAGTGTATTTGTTGGTCAGATGCTCGATTATAAAATCATCAAGCACTTTCATCATCAACACCGGTTTGTGACAGTCATAACCAAACAGTGGTGAATTGCGGTCAAATAAACTATGGGTAACGAAAAATAGTTATAGTAGTGCTGGCATTTCATGAAGTAGTGAATGAAGAAAATAACAGTCTAAGGTTTGAGACTTACAGTAGCAGCAGCTGAATGCTTCCCGTTCTTCAATATGGCACTGGCATCTTTCCTTGATCGATGAAGATAAGACTTAAAGAGAGGTGCAGGATGAAACTTTTCACCCAAGCCAGACTCCTGAGCAAAGTGGACAGCCTCAAGCTCCTTTTCAGCCTTGATTAATTCACCAATAATATCTGCAAAGACAGAATCATCCCCTTTTAAGCTCCCATGTTATGCTGGATACATTTATAACATTTTCCTACCAACTGTAACTTTTCGAAAAAGAAACTTCATGTCCTTACGAGTGAAGATCTTTAGAACATATTCAAATCTCCAAAATCATAGATTTCAAACCTTCTAGTTTGAGAACATTCAAAGTATTTTGACATGGGGCCAGCTTATATTGCAGCTTGGGGGATGGAAATTTGTTCAATCACCCATTTCGGAAGACTCACTGGCCAATGTTCCGGAATGACTGTTTGAGCTCCAAGTGAGTGGGCCTGTGATGGAGGACCTAGTCCTCATATGGCTCTGATTTAAGATTTATACATTGGTTTACTTTTGATGCATTTGTTTTATGGACGTGATTTATTAACATTTGTGGTTTCTTTGGATTTATTATTGTTTGGTATTTAGGATTAGGATTTCTTTCTTTGAGACCAAGCTTATGTGGCCTATATAAACATTATACTGCAGAATGTTTATTATCAGGATTTGGATTGCTTTCGGTATTTTTATTGTCACCCCGCCCAAAACCCTTGTCACCTGAACCCGACCGAGACCTCATCTTCCTCTGCATAGACTGCAGGGGACGCTGCTGGTGTTGGATCTCCCTCAATGCAATGAGACCGGCAAACTAGAACCAATCAGACCCAAGACCAAGCCTGCAACATCCTGCCAGCCAATCTTATCTCATCTCAGAACTGCTGCAACAGACGGACATAAAACCAATTGTCTACTCCAAAACAGGTCGATTCCCTTCATCCCTTTTTGTCTTTCATAAAACCAGCACCAAGATAGAAATCCCAGCCACAATAAATCTCAAATTCTTCAAGACCAGGTCATTGATTAGGATTGATTCTTGATTGTTGGATGTCCAAGTGAAGGCTTATCTGAGTACCGTCTGTAAACCAATTTAGGGGAAATTCCGTCTCTGATAATTGAATATCATTATAGGTGCAAAAAAATATGTGCTTCTCTATTCCATTCCTTCAAATCTTCGTACCACTCGGGAATTGGAATAATAGCATACAGCCGACATTTTTAGCTATCAATGAAGGTAATATAATATATTATCCAAGAAAGATTGGGTTACTAACATTGAACCTCTGATTATTTGAGTAAATATAAAAGTATCCCAGGTTTCGGATATTGCTATTCGTTTGTTTTTTTTCCTTCTCTCTTTGTTTGTTTTTCCTTCTCTCTTTGTTTGTTTTTCCCCCTTTTTTGTATTTTTCTCTTCAAAATCAGCAATTTGAAATTCTGGATTTCCCCCTACCCAATTCCTAAAAATACGATTCAACATATTAGAGAAAACAAAAGAAGAAAGAAAAACCGTTTTGTTTATTCGATCCTAAAAAAGTGGAGAATGCACATTTGCTAAGAGAGGATCATTTTCCTAGAATTGATAAACCTGTTCCTTTATGTTTAATTCAATTGTTTACTCCAATGTTCAAATAGGTTATATGTTGGCAGATTATTAATAATCATGAGTTATAATTAGATTTCAAGCTAAACCTCGGTTTGTATTATCGTGAATCGACTCATATAAATTGTCCTCTAGGTCTTGTCCTGCGTCATATTAGTATCAAAGCCTACGCTAGACTTAGGTTATAAAAAAGGATACGACTTTTGTTAATGTTACAAAGGACATGCCCTTAACGACCCTCAACAGAGCTCATTAGAAGAAAGTGTTGGCCCATTGGTCATGGTCGAACCGGATTTTAGTAATTGATCTAACCATGTCTCGACTCTCGATATAAGGGCTACTTGGACGAACAGCGACAGCATGTGCCTGCTACCGTTCAAGACTTTGGAACTTGGAGTTGTATTTGTAGTCGCGTCTGTATTTTAATTATCAATATACTTTTGCATTTTATTGAGTGTAGAAATACATTGTAAACCACATTGTATTGACAAATAGGCTACCCAAGAAACATTTTTAAAATATCCTTTTAGTTTTGAAAACAAGCCCACTCACCAAGCTCAAACTACCTCCTAACTGCTTGACCTTTCAATAGCCCAAAACCTAAGTTGCCAACCCAAATTAAGCCAATTCTGGATTAGCAGAATTCGGCACGAATTCGGCCCAAATTCGGCTGTCCTGAACGTTTGATTTTAAAATCAGTCTTCCCGCAGTTACGGATGCAATGCCGAGATTCTCTCATAGAATTCTGCCAGAATTCTGTCCGAATATTCCCTTTGGAAATCTTATAAATAGAGAAAAAATTCTACCATTTCAACTCACTCATTCACTTTCATATCTCTTCTGTAGTGCCCCGTCCCGCAAAGTCAATCGGAGGAATCGAAACGCCGACGGCGTTGGAACTTAGCCTTGCAACGGCTGCTCGAAGGCTCGCTCGTCCGAGGCGACTCCTCGCATAGGTGGGGGAGTTTCGGTGAACTTGCTTCATCTTAGCCTCCACTTAATAATGCGCATGTTTTCTACTTGCACTGGTAGGCTAATCTAAAAGCTACGCACCAACATAGCTAAGGGAATAATTCCGTCGGGTCGGAATGTCTTAGAACATGAAAAATGGTCCCACGGTCTTCATAGAAGTCGGCTCAGCGTGCTTTCCAATGACACTCAATCCTTCGATCCCGTGGCTTGGGAGAAGGACGTTGGCTTAAGTTAAGTTGTCCCGACACTTGAAATAGCCTAAGCCTTAGGCGTCGCCTGCGTGAATGCTTGTTAAAGCATGCACGGTCCCGTCATGTTGCCCCGACACTCAGATCAGCCTAAGTCATAGGCGTCGCCCACAGGAATGCTTAACAAAGCATGCACGGTCCCGTCCCGCAAGGCTTGGCATAGCCTTCGCACGTCCCGCAAGTTAAGTCGTCTTGCACGGCTTGTTGGCTAAGTCTAGGCACCCAGCAGTTGGTTGTCCAAGTCGACCCCATGCATAGCACGTTTCCCTCGACGCGAAGCTCGGCGTAGCCTTCGCTCGTCGAGTCGTTGTCCGAACAAGTTAGACAAGTGTTGCGTTGGACTATCGAAGCCATTACTAGCACTGTCCCGCTCTATCTGCGGTTGTCAAGTCGCGTAGTCCCTTGAGAACAAGGCTCGTCATATAAGTCCATGACTTGAGCGTTAGCGTCGCCTATAGAACCAGGCATGTCTAAGGCACGAGTTACGGTCGGTTTAGTGAAAAGCTTGCCACGAACAAAGTAAGTCCACGCGACTGGTTGTCGCCGAGATCGATCCCGCTACTTAGGAGTCTCGCTACGTCCTGATATGTCCCGAACACGAGATGGTCCCCCGGCTTGGGAGTCTCGCTAAGTCTTGATATGTCCCGCACACGAGATCGATCCCGCGGCTTGGGAGTCTCGCTAAGTCTTGATAGAAAGAAGGAATTCATGGTCATGTTAAGAAAGGACTGGATAGACTGGATAGATCGAGTATGCATGGTCATTGGGCAACTTGTCGACAAGGTGTAGTCTTCTCGAATGATCACCGGGGCGCTGGGATCATTCGGCCCGGGAGAAGCGAGTGTGGCTCAAAGTAGGATGCTGGATGACCGCATGGGAGAGTTCCACCCCACCGAGCTAGCTACCCGTGTTGGTACAGGTGGATATCCCACGAGCCAGTCCAAGATAGCTTGAAATTGCTAGTGACCACTCATGTAGATGTGTCGGCAATAGCGGCACACCGCGTGTATGCCTTTGGATTGAGTCTAGAGCTTGAATGCAGGTCTAGTCGGTAACACAAGGTCTGGGCCTAAGACTAGGCTGCAGCATAGGCACCGTGCTTGGCACGATAGATTGGCGTCGGGATGTCCATGAGATCGATGCTAGGTTTGGCAAGTCTTGTCTAAGTTGGTTCATGAGTCGAATAGAAGGGCCGCAAGGCGGCAGCATGATAAGTCTTGATAACTTGAGAGGCGCGGCCTCAATCTTGAAGCACGGACAAGTCTAAGCAGATCTTAAGGCACGAATCAAGTCTAGCGGCACGGCCTGCACGAGTCGTCCCATTGCCATCCTTGGCACTTGAATCGTTGGCACGAGGATTGGTCTAGAGGCGCTTGAGTTTAGACAAAGGTCTTGGCACGGCCGAGTTGCGTAAGTTGCTCTTCGGCATAGCATTGTCTTGAATATGTTTAAGTTGCGAATAGAATGTGGCACGACCCTGCCATCCCGAGTTGAAGTTTGGTCAAGTACTTAGGCGATGAGGCAATGCCTCGATCGAAATACACGTTGGTATTGTAGCACGACCATGTCGTTGCACGTCGAGTTGGTTAGACGTCAAGTCTTAAAACTGATCCTAAGGCAAGAATAGAAAGACAATTGAAAGGGTTTAAGTTGCACAAAGTAAATGAAACGTGTCGGTTATGTATGGGTGGGCGAGAAGCTCACTCCACCAGTACAGTGGTACTGACACCCACAGTGTTTCATGTGCAGGCACAGGTAGAAGCTCGTGGCGCGGAGCTCGCTTGGATGCGTCGAGGCACGGAGTTCCTTGGCGAGTCGAAGCGTGCGGCCGTGTGATTTGAAGACTTATACAGGACATAATGTATGGACATCGCCTTCCGAAGCTTCCGCTGGATTCAAGCATTGTATCGAGAGATGAGAGAGAGTAGAGTGAATTGTAAAATGAGAAAAAAGTGAGTACGAGAGACTTGGAATTTGGCCTTGCGCCCACAAATGTAATCTTGTGTTCAATATCAATAAAAGAGCTTCTTTTGAATGACTTGTGTTCATGTGTTCTTCTTTAAATTCCGCTGCAATGTATTCAATGTTTCTGCTTGGGACTACTGTGCGACGACCCCGTCGCCGCCGATGTAATCGGCCGTTATGGAACTGCCTTGCACGAGCGCAATCTAGGCTCGTGCGGCATCACGCCTTAGCGAGGACGATCGCTCCTACGGGAGCGGGGCGTGACATAATGGTATCAGAGCACGGCTTTACGTCCTTGGACCGCCGATTGAATTCTTTAACTTCGATGTTTCCGCAAAACTCTGTTGCTTCCGCAAGTTGTTATCGTTGGTGCGCTCTCTCTCGAATGTCCCTCAGCATGTCCATACAATAAGTCTAAATATTTTCAAAAGCTCGTTCAAGCGTTCAACCAAACGCATCGATAGGCAATGGCCTTTGTGCCGAACGGTGTCAACTTGTCTTGAATGAAAACGCATGCTAAAGTTAACAAGTTGCACATGTGCCCGAATAGTCCTGCGTCGACCTTAGAAGTCGCGTGCATGCCTAACTATAGTCCAACGTTGACCTTAGCATGTGAGCATGCAAACTCGAATAAAAGTCCGTACGGGATAACCATGCGCACGGCCTTTTGGCTAAGTTGCGTTGCGCATCGCGCACCTCAACCCTTGGTGCAAACGAATTGCGAGCGATATTAGGTATCGTTTGGTCGGGAACGGAGATGCACTTAGAGTGTGTATCGATAGGAACGCTATCGAGTTAACGCTTAGGCGTACACGGAGGATCAACTTGGATTTCGAAGAAATAGTGCGAACAACTTAGCGGGTCGATACGACGTAAGCGATTACGCTAGGGATTCGTCGAACGAATCCGAAGGATGTCTTAGCAAAGGAAGCGAACTTGATTGTAGGCTAGATCGTATGGCTCGAATCCGAGTGGTGTATGGATTTTCTTGGAAATCATTTGAGCAAATATTGAGGATTACGAGTATGTCGGCGAGGCGATGCAATCGCGCAAAGCCTTAGAACGCGTCACGCTTAGTGGGTCGTGACTTCGAATGTCCCGAACGAGCATCTCGTTCGGACAACTTGCGAATAGGCAACTCGTGTTGGAAAAATGATTCGGAACGATGAATGAAGATGAATGGTCTTGATCGAGGAAACTTAGAGGATCGTGCGTACGATATCGAATTGATGCAAATGAAATGTGACTTGAGTTTTGAACGACGATCTTAAAACGAGCTTGAGGAATTGCGATCGAACTTGATCTTAAATATCGAGGAAATTATGGGATATCCAGTCCGAACAATAACATCAGTCGCACGACTCGAAATTGGTTGCAAGGAAGATCGTCAGGTTACGCATATCGTCGATGGTATTGAGGCGTATCAAAGATCGATATGCGATAACTCGGGGGTACTCTGACTCGGCGAATGACGATCGTGCAAAATGTCATTGTTCCAATGGATGCTATACTCGGGATATCGAAACGTGTCGAAGAAAGGATAAAACTTGGCTCGAGGATTTTCTGGTTGAATGAATGACGGTCGGACTATCAAATTGAAATCTTGGCTTGGATGAAAATGAAACGTTTGGATTTGCTTCGTCGATAACCACAACTTCGACATTCTTGTCTTATGCGAGCGCAACTCCAGCCTCGCACATGCGTCGCGCCGATTTGAGACGATCACTCCGCGTGAGCGCTGGTATGGTGATTCATACAGCGGGGGTGATTGACCTAACTTGGCGTGACAATTTGTGTGCTTCGACTTGTGGTTTGACGCGAAGGTGACTCGAGAATGGATTTGTGTGCTTGAAGAATGGAACTTGATGATTGAGTAGGTCCAATCCGCGTATCGAAAATGAGTTAGTCTAGACTCAAACAAGAGTTACGCCCCGATGAGAATGATTATTCCGCGGGAGCGTTGTGTGGTGATTCACGAACCACCGTGGATAATCGGACTCGCGTGAGATTGGGGCACAACGTATTGTCGAGCTAGATGACCTCGTGATCGAATGCACGAATTGCTTAGAGTTGGTGATTTGGATAAAATCGAATATGTGCAACGCATGCATTGATGCGAATAGGTGATCGTGCTCGATGTTTAGAAATCTGAGTGACGCGAGCTTGGGTAGAAAAACCCGTATTACCGAACCTGGTTTGACCCTAGGATTGGGGTCAGTGTTGGTATTATTGTTGGGGAACAATGATTCCAATCCTGACATTGACTTAGCCTCGTAAAGATTGGCCTAGCGGTTAGGCGAAAGCCCCTGTTGCAGAGTTATCAATCGAAGAATTGATCTTGAGGATTGTTCTGAATGGATAGCATGAATCACGAACGTAGGAAACCCTGCTCACGAGACTCGGCTGACATGCATATATTTCAGGGACGCTTGGGTATGTGCACGAGGCGACTCGAGTGAGAATGACAAATTCTCTATCATGCGGCTTGGCTGAATGCATGTATTTTGGGGACGCTTGGAATGCGTGCATGATCCAGCCAAGTGATACAATGAGTTCAAGCAAGACTTGAAAGATGGGAGTGTGTCGAGATCTTGAAATCATGTTAACGAAAAGAACGATAATAGTGCGAGCGTGGCTCGGACTCAAGGAAACGCGTAGGCGTATCTCGCTCGACTGTTATAGTCCCGTGTCTAGGCTCGATAAAGTCTTGGCCATAGAAATGGTAGGATGGCTTGCCTTCAGGAAAGTCTCGAGGACGAGACTTGTTCTGAGTGGTGTATGTTGTAGTACCCCGTCCCGCAAAGTCAATCGGAGGAATCGAAACGCCGACGGCGTTGGAACTTAGCCTTGCAACGGCTGCTCGAAGGCTCGCTCGTCCGAGACGACTCCTCGCATAGGTGGGGGAGTTTCTGTGAACTTGCTTCATCTTAGCCTCCACTTAATAATGCGCATGTTTTCTACTTGCACTGGTAGGCTAATCTAAAAGCTACGCACCAACATAGCTAAGGGAATAATCCCGTCGGGTCGGAATGTCTTAGAACATGGAAAATGGTCCCACGGTCTTCATAGGAGTCGGCTCAGCGTGCTTTCAAATGACACTCAATCCTTCGATCCCGTGGCTTGGGAGAAGGACGTTGGCTTAAGTTAAGTTGTCCCGACACTTGAAATAGCCTAAGCCTTAGGCGTCGCCTGCGTGAATGCTTGTTAAAGCATGCACGGTCCCGTCATATTGCCCCGACACTCAGATCAGCCTAAGTCAATGGCGTCGCCCACAGGAATGCTTAACAAAGCATGCACGGTCCCGTCCCGCAAGGCTTGGCATAGCTTTCGCACGTCCCGCAAGTTAAGTCGTCTTGCACGGCTTGTTGGCTAAGTCTAGGCACCCAGCAGTTGGTTGTCCAAGTCGACCCCGTGCATAGCACGTTTCCCTCGACGCGGAGCTCGGCGTAGCCTTCGCTCGTCGAGTCGTTGTCCGAACAAGTTAGACAAGTGTTGCGTTGGGCTATCGAAGCCATTACTAGCACTGTCCCGCTCTATCTGCGGTTGTCAAGTCGCGTAGTCCCTTGAGAACAAGGCTCGTCATATAAGTCCATGACTTGAGCGTTAGCGTCGCCTATAGAACCAGGCCTGTCTAAGGCAGGAGTTACGGTCGGTTTAGTGAAAAGCTTGCCACGAACAAAGTAAGTCCACGCGACTGGTTGTCGCCGAGATCGATCCCGCTACTTAGGAGTCTCGCTACGTCCTGATATGTCCCGAACACGAGATGGTCCCCCGGCTTGGGAGTCTCGCTAAGTCTTGATATGTCCCGCACACGAGATCGATCCCGCGGCTTGGGAGTCTCGCTAAGTCTTGATAGAAAGAAGGAATTCATGGTCATGTTAAGAAAGGACTGGATAGACTGGATAGATCGAGTATGCATGGTCATTGGGCAACTTGTCGACAAGGTGTAGTCTTCTCGAATGATCACCGGGGCGCTGGGATCATTCGGCCCGGGAGAAGCGAGTGTGGCTCAAAGTAGGATGCTGGATGACCGCATGGGAGAGTTCCACCCCACCGAGCTAGCTACCCGTGTTGGTACAGGTGGATATCCCACGAGCCAGTCCAAGATAGCTTGAAATTGCTAGTGACCACTCATGTAGATGTGTCGGCAATAGCGACACACCGCGTGTATGCCTTTGGATTGAGTCTAGAGCTTGAATGCAGGTCTAGTCGGTAACACAAGGTCTGGGCCTAAGACTAGGCTGCAGCATAGGCACCGTGCTTGGCACGATAGATTGGCGTCGGGATGTCCATGAGATCGATGCTAGGTTTGGCAAGTCTTGTCTAAGTTGGTTCATGAGTCGAATAGAAGGGCCGCAAGGCGGCAGCATGATAAGTCTTGATAACTTGAGAGGCGCGGCCTCAATCTTGAAGCACGGACAAGTCTAAGCAGATCTTAAGGCACGAATCAAGTCTAGCGGCACGGCCTGCACGAGTCGTCCCATTGCCATCCTTGGCACGAGGATTGGTCTAGAGGCGCTTGAGTTTAGACAAAGGTCTTGGCACGGCCGAGTTGCGTAAGTTGCTCTTCGGCATAGCATTGTCTTGAATATGTTTAAGTTGCGAATAGAATGTGGCACGACCCTGCCATCCCGAGTTGAAGTTTGGTCAAGTACTTAGGCGATGAGGCACTGCCTCGATCGAAATACACGCTGGTATTGTAGCACGACCATGTCGTTGCACGTCGAATTGGTTAGACGTCAAGTCTTAAAACTGATCCTAAGGCAAGAATAGAAAGACAATTGAAAGGGTTTAAGCTGCACAAAGTAAATGAAACGTGTCGGTTATGTATGGGTGGGCGAGAAGCTCACTCCACCAGTACAGTGGTACTGACACCCACAGTGTTTCATGTGCAGGCACAGGTAGAAGCTCGTGGCGCGGAGCTCGCTTGGATGCGTCGAGGCACGGAGTTCCTTGGCGAGTCGAAGCGTGCGGCCGTGTGATTTGAAGACTTATACAGGGCATAATGTATGGACATCGCCTTCCGAAGCTTCCGCTGGATTCAAGCATTGTATCGAGAGATGAGAGAGAGCAGAGTGAATTGTAAAATGAGAGAAAAGTGAGTACGAGAGACTTGTAATTTGGCCTTGCGCCCACAAATGTAATCTTGTGTTCAATATCAATAAAAGAGCTTCTTTTGAATGACTTGTGTTCATGTGTTCTTCTTTAAATTCCGCTGCAATGTATTCAATGTTTCTGCTTGGGACTACTGTGCGACGACCCCGTCGCCGCCGATGTAAAGGGCCGTTATGGAACTGCCTTGCACGAGCGCAATCTAGGCTCGTGCGGCATCACGCCTTAGCGAGGACGATCGCTCCTACGGGAGCGGGGCGTGACATAATGGTATCAGAGCACGGCTTTACGTCCTTGGACCGTCGATTGAATTCTTTAACTTCGATGTTTCCGCAAAACTCTGTTGCTTCCGCAAGTTGTTATCGTTGGTGCGCTCTCTCTCGAATGTCCCTCGGCATGTCCATACAATAAGTCTAAATATTTTCAAAAGCTCGTTCAAGCGTTCAATCAAACGCATCGATAGGCAATGGCCTTTGTGCCGAACGGTGTCAACTTGTCTTGAATGAAAACGCATGCTAAAGTTAACAAGTTGCACATGTGCCCGAATAGTCCTGCGTCGACCTTAGAAGTCGAGTGCATGCCTAACTATAGTCCAACGTTGACCTTAGCATGTGAGCATGCAAACTCGAATAAAAGTCCGTACGAGATAACCATGCGCACGGCCTTTTGGCTAAGTTGCGTTGCGCATCGCGCACCTCGACCCTTGGTGCAAACGAATCGCGAGCGATATTAGGTATCGTTTGGTCGGGAACGGAGATGCACTTAGAGTGTGTATCGATAGGAACGCTATCGAGTTAACGCTTAGGCGTACACAGAGGATCAACTTGGATTTCGAAGAAATAGTGCGAACAACTTAGCGGGTCGATACGACGTAAGCGATTACGCTAGGGATTCGTCGAACGAATCCGAAGGATGTCTTAGCAAAGGACGCGAACTTGATTGTAGGCTAGATCGTATGGCTCGAATCCGAGTGGTGTATGGATTTTCTTGGAAATCATTCGAGCAAATATTGAGGATTACGAGTATTTCGGCGAGGCGATGCAATCGCGCAAAGCCTTAGAACACGTCACGCTTAGTGGGTCGTGACTTCGAATGTCCCGAACGAGCATCTCGTTCGGACAACTTGCGAATAGGCAACTCGTGTTGGAAAAATGATTCGGAACGATGAATGAAGATGAATGGTCTTGATCGAGAAAACTTAGAGGATCGTGCGTACGATATCGGATTGATGCAAATGAAATGTGACTTGAGTTTTGAACGACGATCTTAAAACGAGCTTGAGGAATTGCGATCGAACTTGATCTTAAATATCGAGGAAATTATGGGATATCCAGTCCGAACAATAACATCAGTCGCACGACTCGAAATTGGTTGCAAGGAAGATCGTCAGGTTACGCATATCGTCGATGGTATTGAGGCGTATCAAAGATCGATATGCGATAACTCGGGGGTACTCTGACTCGGCGAATGACGATCGTGCAAAATGTCATTGTTCCAATGGATGCTATACTCGGGATATCGAAACGTGTCGAAGAAAGGATAAAACTTGGCTCGAGGATTTTCTGGTTGAATGAATGACGGTCGGACTATCAAATTGAAATCTTGGCTTGGATGAAAATGAAACGTTTGGATTTGCTTCGTCGATAACCACAACTTCGACATTCTTGTCTTATGCGAGCGCAACTCCAGCCTCGCACATGCGTCGCGCCGATTTGAGACGATCACTCCGCGTGAGCGCTGGTATGGTGATTCATACAGCGGGGGTGATTGACCTAACTTGGCGTGACAATTTGTGTGCTTCGACTTGTAGTTTGACGCGAAGGTGACTCGAGAATGGATTTGTGTGCTTGAAGAATGGAACTTGATGATTGAGTAGGTCCAATCCGCGTATCGAAAATGAGTTAGTCTAGACTCAAACAAGAGTTACGCCCCGATGAGAATGATTATTCCGCGGGAGCGTTGTGTGGTGATTCACGAACCACCGTGGATAATCGGACTCGCGTGAGATTGGGGCACAACGTATTGTCGAGCTAGATGACCTCGTGATCGAATGCACGAATTGGTTAGAGTTGGTGATTTGGATAAAATCGAATATGTGCAACGCATGCATTGATGCGAATAGGTGATCGTGCTCGATGTTTAGAAATCTGAGTGACGCGAGCTTGGGTAGAAAACCCGTATTACCGAACCTGGTTTGACCCTAGGATTGGGGTCAGTGTTGGTATTATTGTTGAGGAACTATGAGTCCAATCCTGATATTGACTTAGCCTCGTAAAGATTGGCCTAGCGGTTAGGCGAAAGCCCCTGTTGCAGAGTTATCAATCGAAGAATTGATCTTGAGGATTGGTCTGAATGGATAGCATGAATCACGAACGTAGAAAACCCTGCTCACGAGACTCGGCTGACATGCATATATTTCAGGGACGCTTGGGTATGTGCACGAGGCGACTCGAGTGAGAATGACAAATTCTCTATCATGCGGCTTGGCTGAATGCATGTATTTTGGGGACGCTTGGAATGCGTGTATGATCCAGCCAAGTGATACAATGAGTTCAAGCAAGACTTGAAAGATGGGAGTGTGTCGAGATCTTGAAATCATGTTAACGAAAAGAACGATAATAGTGCGAGCGTGGCTCGGACTCAAGGAAACGCGTAGGCGTATCTCGCTCGACAGTTATAGTCCCGTGTCTAGGCTCGATAAAGTCTTGGCCATAGAAATGGTAGGATGGCTTGCCTTCAGAAAAGTCTCGAGGACGAGACTTGTTCTGAGTGGTGTATGTTGTAGTGCCCCGTCCCGCAAAGTCAATCGGAGGAATCGAAACGCCGACGGCGTTGGAACTTAGCCTTGCAACGGCTGCTCGAAGGCTCGCTCGTCCGAGGCGACTCCTCGCATAGGTGGGGGAGTTTCGGTGAACTTGCTTCATCTTAGCCTCCACTTAATAATGCGTATGTTTTCTACTTGCACTGGTAGGCTAATCTAAAAGCTACGCACCAACATAGCTAAGGGAATAATTCCGTCGGGTCGGAATGTCTTAGAACATGGAAAATGGTCCCACGGTCTTCATAGAAGTCGGCTCAGCGTGCTTTCAAATGACACTCAATCCTTCGATCCCGTGGCTTGGGAGAAGGACGTTGGCTTAAGTTAAGTTGTCCCGACACTTGAAATAGCCTAAGCCTTAGGCGTCGCCTGCGTGAATGCTTGTTAAAGCATGCACGGTCCCGTCATGTTGCCCCGACACTCAGATCAGCCTAAGTCAATGGCGTCGCCCACAGGAATACTTAACAAAGCATGCACGGTCCCGTCCCGCAAGGCTTGGCATAGCCTTCGCACGTCCCACAAGTTAAGTCGTCTTGCACGGCTTGTTGGCTAAGTCTAGGCACCCAGCAGTTGGTTGTCCAAGTCGACCCCGTGCATAGCACGTTTCCCTCGACGCGGAGCTCGGCGTAGCCTTCGCTCGTCGAGTCGTTGTCCGAACAAGTTAGACAAGTGTTGCGTTGGGCTATCGAAGCCATTACTAGCACTGTCCCGCTCTATCTGCGGTTGTCAAGTCGCGTAGTCCCTTGAGAACAAGGCTCGTCATATAAGTCCATGACTTGAGCGTTAGCGTCGCCTATAGAACCAGGCCTGTCTAAGGCACGAGTTACGATCGGTTTAGTGAAAAGCTTGCCACGAACAAAGTAAGTCCACGCGACTGGTTGTCGCCGAGATCGATCCCGCTACTTGGGAGTCTCGCTACGTCCTGATATGTCCCGAACACGAGATGGTCCCCCGGCTTGGGAGTCTCGCTAAGTCTTGATATGTCCCGCACACGAGATCGATCCCGCGGCTTGGGAGTCTCGCTAAGTCTTGATAGAAAGAAGGAATTCATGGTCATGTTAAGAAAGGACTGGATAGACTGGATAGATCGAGTATGCATGGTCATTGGGCAACTTGTCGACAAAGTGTAGTCTTCTCGAATGATCACCGGGGCGCTGGGATCATTCGGCCCAGGAGAAGCGAGTGTGGCTCAAAGTAGGATGCTGGATGACCGCATGGGAGAGTTCCACCCCACCGGGCTAGCTACCCGTGTTGGTACAGGTGGATATCCCACGAGCCAGTCCAAGATAGCTTGAAATTGCTAGTGACCACTCATGTAGATGTGTCGGCAATAGCGGCACACCGCGTGTATGCCTTTGGATTGAGTCTAGAGCTTGAATGCAGGTCTAGTCGGTAACACAAGGTCTGGGCCTAAGACTAGGCTGCAGCATAGGCACCGTGCTTGGCACGATAGATTGGCGTCGGGATGTCCATGAGATCGATGCTAGGTTTGGCAAGTCTTGTCTAAGTTGGTTCATGAGTCGAATAGAAGGGCCGCAAGGCGGCAGCATGATAAGTCTTGATAACTTGAGAGGCGCGGCCTCAATCTTGAAGCACGGACAAGTCTAAGCAGATCTTAAGGCACGAATCAAGTCTAGCGGCACGGCCTGCACGAGTCGTCCCATTGCCATCCTTGGCACTTGAATCGTTGGCACGAGGATTGGTCTAGAGGCGCTTGAGTTTAGACAAAGGTCTTGGCACGGCCGAGTTGCGTAAGTTGCTCTTCGGCATAGCATTGTCTTGAATATGTTTAAGTTGCGAATAGAATGTGGCACGACCCTGCCATCCCGAGTTGAAGTTTGGTCAAGTACTTAGGCGATGAGGCACTGCCTCGATCGAAATACACGCTGGTATTGTAGCACGACCATGTCGTTGCACGTCGAGTTGGTTAGACGTCAAGTCTTAAAACTGATCCTAAGGCAAGAATAGAAAGACAATTGAAAGGGTTTAAGCTGCACAAAGTAAATGAAACGTGTCGGTTATGTATGAGTGGGCGAGAAGCTCACTCCACCAGTACAGTGGTACTGACACCCACACAGTGTTTCATGTGCAGGCACAGGTAGAAGCTCGTGGCGCGGAGCTCGCTTGGATGCGTCGAGGCACGGAGTTCCTTGGCGAGTCGAAGCGTGCGGCCGTGTGATTTGAAGACTTATACAGGGCATAATGTATGGACATCGCCTTCCGAAGCTTCCGCTGGATTCAAGCATTGTATCGAGAGATGAGAGAGAGCAGAGTGAATTGTAAAATGAGAGAAAAGTGAGTACGAGAGACTTGTAATTTGGCCTTGCGCCCACAAATGTAATCTTGTGTTCAATATCAATAAAAGAGCTTCTTTTGAATGACTTGTGTTCATGTGTTCTTCTTTAAATTCCGCTGCAATGTATTCAATGTTTCTGCTTGGGACTACTGTGCGACGACCCCGTCGCCGCCGATGTAATCGGCCGTTATGGAACTGCCTTGCACGAGCGCAATTTAGGCTCGTGCGGCATCACGCCTTAGCGAGGACGATCGCTCCTACGGGAGCGGGGGGTGACATCTTCTCTCAAAGCTTACTACGATCTTCCAAAGTTCCACTAAGCTTTCAAATCTCAAGCCAGTTACAATCCTCTAGTCAATTTGTCAATGCGGTACAATCTAGAAGTTCAGAGTGATTGTAATCAAGAGGCTTGACAGAAGTGAAACACTTCACAATTGAAGTTTGTGGACACACACAAAAAGAAGAAATATTGTCTTTTCTTTATTGGCGCAACGCACCACAAATCGAGTACGTCTGAGAGATCCTGCGCTGAGGATCCCCGAGTACAAAAAGAATTCTGGGGAATGGGACGATGGAGATCGAGCGGCAGTTGCTCCTTTACTCCTTGACACTCCGATTACAAAAGTGGGAGAAAACCTAAGAAAATTGCTAACTCTCGGCTCACTGGCAAGAAGTGCAGCAATTTAGCTCTTGAAAATGCTCTCCGTTCTGTATTTTGAAGAGGGATGAGGCCCCTTTTTATAGTCGTTCTTGAGCTGGAATGATGTTAAAACACATTGGTTTTCATGTGGGCGCATGGTCCTGCTTTGGGCGCATAGGGTGTAAACGCATGCAGGCTGCATGATCATGGGTTGATCGTGGTGCTGACGTGGCCGCATGCTTCGGTGCACGACTGCTCGTGGAGACTGACGTGGTCGTATGCTTCGGTGCACGTTTTGGTCGTGGGTTTGACCGAGTCAGGGGCTGTTCTGGCGTGGGTGTATAGCGTGAAACAGGGCTATGCGTCCCCCTTCTGGAGTAGCTTAGAATGGGCGCATGGACATATGACCTCACTGGAAGCTTGGGCGCATATGACCTCACTGGAAGCTTTGGACGCATATGTCTTCATTGGTGGCTTGGGCGCATAAGGCTCATTGGTGGCTTGGGTGCATATGTCCAGTCTGCTGAAATTTTTATGCTTCTACAAGACCCCCTTCAAAGTTTTCGATACTTGAACGAGTTCGAATACTTTGAAAGAAGCATGGACCGTCTTCTCGTGGTGCAGTGGGCGCATAGCACGGCTCTCTTTAGGACGCATAGAGTTTGGCCAGCCTGTCAGAGAGATGGCTGTTGAGATCTTCCTCGAAAATCTGAACTGACAGATTCATCGGGGTGGAATTTGAAGAGGTCCACCCTTCATGCGTTGTCCATGTCAGCAAATGGCAGTCGCATAGTGTGCAAGAGGCTAGGTCTTCACATGGGCGCATGAGCCATAGTGGGCGCATAGTGCGCAGTGGGCGCATAGGCGTATAGGAATAGTGGGCGCATAGGGTATGGCCCCTGCCTATAAATAGGCTTTGAAAGATAGAGAAAGTTCATTATTCTCATTTCTCTTAGAACTTTCAAAAGACTCTTCATCTCCTCTCTTTACGAACCATGTCTCCCAAGGCCGCCAAGAGATCTGCGAAGGGCAAGGGGACTGCACCGAGTGGCTCTCCTCATGCGGCAGCGTCCTCACCAGTCCAAACCCGATTCTGGGTGAGGCTACGCCTCAAAAACAAAGTCTTGAGCGTTAATTTGCGACGCTCAGACTTTTCTTCTGCCTGGGTGCATGTGCCTAAGGCAACATGCTTCTGTGAGCATTCTTATGCGCCCACAGAAGCATGCGCCAACATTATGGTGTGCTATGCGCCCACATGTTGCTGTGTTATGCGCCCACATGCTGCTGCATGTTATGCGCCCACATACTGATGTACATTATGCACCTACATGTTGTTTTGGGTGCATAACCCTTTGGGCGCATAGCCCTTTGGGCGCATAAGATTCCTCCAGCACTTAGTTTTTCCTGCGGATTCCGAGTCTGACTTTCTCTTCTGTCCTTGCTGTTAATATGTTTATTCCGGAACTTGATGGAATCCCTTTCGGCTCTGCTTATCAAGTCTCCGGTACCAGTCTCATAACCAATATGATCAGTAAGGTTCAAGCCACGATCAGTCAAAACCAGCCTACGGAACGGACACTTGCCATACTTGAGCAGGATAAGACCTTCTTGAAGCAGATGATTAACGATGAGAAGTTCTTGCTTGGAGGGGCACGTCGTTTCAAGAAGCCGTACTTCCTGTTCGGCGACAGTGTGGGGTTCGAAGATGGCGAGACAATACGCTTGAGAAATCCAATTGTGATCAGTCCGAACAATCAGAGGATATGGCTACCGTCGATGGAGCGTCAGTATCCTTTGTCTGCTTTTACTGTCTTAGCCGTGCGGCGACAGATGAAGTGGGAGTTAACTCCTGAGCTCCCCGGGGTCATCTCCGGAAGAATACAGTTCGACTCAGGCGATCGGAAGAAGGACACGTTCAAGTGTGTTAAGGGCTCTGCATCTTGCTCTACGAGGGGACTGCAACCTGGTGCCGTAATGAACGACATTCCGATTGACCTCCATCCTTATGCCGCTGACACGCTTTGCAATTTGATGATGTCGGGGGACGTGTCGTATCCCGTAGGGAAGATACGGATGGAAGGCTGGAGGTATCCAGCTTCATTCTGGAGCAACCTCACTAGCTGGGTGCTTTCCATGTATGAAGCCACCCTGAAGACTGCTGGCCTTTATTATGCTATTAGGGCCACCCAATATGGCGTAAGGGTCAACTGGCAAATGTTTGTCTCTTTGGCGGAGTTATATAACCTTCATACATGTACCTTTTTTACTCCGAGTTGGGAGATGGGATTGGCTCTCCACGAGATCCAGGACGTGTCGAAGCTTCCCTGGGGGACAGAGCCGTATGAAAAGTATGTGCCTTGTGATGAAGAGCTCCGAGATCTGGAGAATGAAAACTCCGAGATGATTGATGTATACAAGGAGTTACTCTGCCACCTCCTCATCTGTCATAGGATTAATAAGAAATGGAGGACCGAGGGGGCCAATCCCCACACAAGAGCTTGGATGAGCTACGTCTTCTTTCAAGGAGAAGGGGAGGATACGGCCTCCTTTTCGATTTTAAAACCTATGACCAAGTCCGATATAGAAATCCGGATGACAGATTATGATACGGCGGACACTGAGGACAGTGATGATCCTGAGTCTCCGATCGGCCACTACTTCCGTCAAGCTGAATATCCGTTGTCGGAGAAAGCTGTGCTGGCAGCTTTCTTAATGATCTGGCTTCGTGACTGCATAATCCCTGGAGGTTCAGGGACTATTGAGAGGATGAGCCGGAGCATAATACTTCCGCATGTGAAGCTGGCGTTCGGATACCGTCTTGTATTGCTTCCCGCGATGGTCTGTGCCACTGGACGGGGTCTACGAGACTTAGTTAGGAATGCGGTGACTCCTGACGGCAGGGCCAACTTCGCCCGGACCGAACTTCCGTATCATTTCCTGATGGGGTGGCTGCTACTGCATTGTCCTACCCTGATGAATGTTGGGCCGGTGGCGGACTCTTTGGCGGGAGACGCCTTTCTTCATAGATTTCGTGATGCGGATTGGACCGTCACCGGTGTACCCGCTTGCAGAAAGGCTTTAAGGTTCTTGCAGAACTATGAGTTCTTCAGAGTATCCCCTCCGTCCAGCAACGGTAATACGGAAGATATCTTAGTGGATGAGGGAGTTCATGCCACTAGTTTGACTGCTGGGGCGTTTCACTGGCTTCAGTCTATTAGACCATCGCATCCGGTGCTCCGAAACAGGAACCATGCCTATCAGGAGCCATACCTGCCGAGTCGTTTCGTGCGGCAGTTTGGCTACAACCAGCTCCTTTTGGGAAATGCTAGCCCGCATTTGGAGTCGATAGGCAGCTTGATTGACGGGGCGCGTGCTTCGATGTATTACAATGCCGGGTGCACGGGGGCAATTTTCACTCTGCCCTTGGATAAGCCTGAGACCCATTTGTGTTATGCTGCAGCCAAATTTTATGTTCAGATCAATACTTTTCATCCCCTGTATGATTGTGAACAGAGCTTGATATTGGGGACTCGGTTTGGCCCCCTTCCTGCAAAAAAAGCGCCGAAGGGCCGTAAGAAGGAGAGTGTTGTTCCCACCGTGAAGCCAGTCGTAGTACCGCGGCCGAAAGCTATCCTTAGGGAGCCAGCAGTGTCTTCAAAGGAGGACACGAAGGATGATGATTCTTCTCCTCTCAATCCTCCTCAGAAGAGGAAAGCTTCAACTGAATTGGCCCAGGAGCCAACTTTAAAGCGGAAGAAGAAAACTGTCGCCCTGAGGAGAGCCAAGGAAGTGGGTGTTGGCTCGCCTCCCTTGAGGAGGTCTTCCCGGCAAACTGGACGAGGTGGAACGGCGTCGCGGGCCGTTACTGTTCGGGAGGTAGATCCCTTCCTAGACTCTATAGCCGTTCTGGTCAAGCCTTTAGAAGCTTTCTCACCTTTGCGTTTGTCCTTTGCACAGGACCCTGAAGTTGAAGCTGAGGCAGGTGCCTCCTCGTCTGAGGAGGTAGACGTGACAACAGCGTCCCCTCTTTGTCCTCGACCGGCAGACGACGCTCAGCCTTCCTCAGCCAAGGAGGCTGAATCAAAGGATGATCAGGGCAAATGTCCGGATTATGGTGGTGACCAGAGAGCCAGTCCTTCTTTCGATATCTCCCTGGGGGCGATGTCTGAAATTGGGGCCATACTGAGAGAGTTGGACGAGAATCAAGTCCAATCGGCTCATCCTCCTGCGGGTACGTTATCTTTGCGCCTCTCTTCAGATGAGATTTTTCGACTTCGAATTTGCGTGCTCCTCGTGAGGCTGACCACGACTGTATGTTCCCTTATAGACAAGGAGAAGGAACCACTCGTGAAGATAGTCCCAGGCATTGGGGAAGGAACAGAGGTTGTCCCCGGCTCCTCTAGATTTGTTGGTGCGGAGGGTGCTGTTAGCGAGCCGGTATCGGCTGCAGGAGGAGAGGTTGAACAGCCTACTGAGGGGGCTGTTGCTGAACCTGCTCCCGTTCCAGCTGGGATTGTGGAAGATACCAGGCTGGCGCTTGATATTGTTCTCCTTAAACAGTCTGGGCCTGCTCTCGGTTTCCCTGAAGCCGAGACTAATGGCGTAGCCCAGGCTGGCGCTGAGTATGCCGAAGGTACGAAATTACAACTCTTTCGCATTTCCCCTCTTTTTTGGTTACTGATGTATATATTGTTTTCTTGTCAGGTTCGACTTCTTGTCAGGTATCCCTTCCTGGAGCGGAAGAAACTCTCCAAGCATCCTCCCCGACGACCTCCACTGAAGACGATGAGATGGCCCAGGAAGTCGTCAAAGCTTTCTACTCTGTGCTGAAAGTAAAGCTTCCTGGAGTCCTGAAGCGGAATGCTGCCTTTGGCCCTGTGAAGGCTGTTGCCGAATGCCAAGTGGCAGCCCTTGAGAGCATTGCCAGCTATGAAGAGCGGGCTAATACTCTGAGGAAAGTTCTGAATGATCTGGAGGGTCAGGTGGCCAGATTCCGGGATGCCAAACAACGGAGCCCGACATCGCTGTTCCGTGCAGAAGATGAGGCTTTGATCACGGCTCTCGCGAAGGAGAAGGCTACTTTCCAGGCGAGGAATGATGCCCTCGTTCAAGAGATCAGCGAATTGGCTGATGAGTATGGACAGTTCAACGCTGCAAGTGAGGCACGCGCTGCCTCGAAGAATAAAATGGCTGCGCAGATTACCAAGAAATATAATCACATCGCGCAGATCCAGAGCGAGATTGCTCAACTGGAAGCCAACTTGAGGACAACAACATCTGAGCAGGAGGACTACTTGGCTCAAGCTGCCATGACCGCCACCACTTCCGCCCATTTAAAAGAACAGCTGGTGAAGTTGGAGGGAGAGCACATGAGTCAGATCCTCTTCCAGGATGAAGCCGCTCGTCAAGAAGAGGCGCGCCGCCGAGCTACTGCGAAGTCTGAAGCCGAAATCGTGGCTCTAAGGGACAATATCAATCGACTATGTATCCCTTAGATTTTTTGTTTGTAACTGTTTTTTCTAGCCGTCAAGACTCTTGTACCCCTTTTCTCCCGTCTCTTGATAGACTTTCAAAATAAAGAATAAAGAATCTTTTCAAAATGAAAGTGGTTTTGTGAAATATCGGAACTAGAGGTAATGTGGACGTAGTAAGGATATTTCTGGTGGGTATTTCACTGGAAAATTTGATGTGGACTCATTATCCGTTTTATATTCAAGTTTTTTTTTTAATATAGATAATAAGTTGAACGAAGCTGCTAATAGAGGTAATATGGACGTAACAGCAGAGGATGTTCTGTATCTGACCAGAAGTAATATGGACATGAAAAGATATATAACATTAGGTGGGAGTAGATAATTCAGAGGTAATATGGACGTGATTATCCTTGATAAACGCTTTTGCTCAGAGGTTATATGGACATGGCAAAACATTCCTTAATCATTCCACTGGGAAAATAATTATCGGAAAACAATTCAGAGGTAATAGGGACGTGACTTATTTTCGTCAAACCGAGTTTGGACAGAGTCAAAAACGGAAATGATTCCACTGGGAAAATATTTTAGATGACCTATTATCCAAGGCGTATTCAAGACTCTTGAAATACGGATAATAGTTAGATAATTTTTCGAATCACATAAACATTGCACTGTACATTTACATGACTGAACATATGTGAACATTATTTACAAAAGGTTACACATAATATTTCTTCAGGAACTTGTCGTTGATAGGCATCATGAGCAAGTCACCATCAGGCTTGGTTAGTCGGTACGCACCGTTAGAATACACTGATTATATAATGAAATGACCTTCCCATTTAGGCTGAAATTTTCCTTTTGTTTTGTGCGTCATGACCATTGATCTTCTCACTGCTAAGACTAGATCACCGACTTGGAAGATTCTTTCCTTCACATTTTTATTGAAGGCTCTGGAAAGGCATGCTTGGTATAGCTCAATGCGCTGCTGAGCTAACAAGCGTTTTTCGTCTAGCGCTTCGAGCTCCTGGAGTCGCAGACGGTAGCTTTCTTCGGTAGTCAACTCACTGGCTAAGGCTACCCGAAGGGAAGGAATCTGGATTTCTAGGAAAAGAATTGCTTTGCTCCCATAAACCAGAGAGAATGGCGTACTGCTCTTTGGAGTCTGGACCGTTGTACGATAGGCCCAGAGACATTCGTCGAGCTTCTCATTCCAATCGCGCTTGTTTGAAGACACGGACTTCTTGAGAAGTTTAATGATGGTTTTATTAAAGGCTTCTGCTAGCCCGTTAGTCGCTGGATTGTAGGCAGTAGAGACTACATTTTGGATTCGATTCCTATCGCAGAACCGATAGAATGCATGGCTTGCGAATTGTGGACCATTATCATGGATGATCCTGCGAGGTAAGCCGAAGCGGTAGATAACGTGATGTTTGATGAAACTGATCACGATTGACGCCTTCACTTCGGTGAACGGTATAGCTTCCGTCCATTTGAAGAAGTAATCAGTTATGGCTAGGATGAACCGATGTCCTCTGGAAGATGGCGGACTGATTGGGCCTATGACGTCCATACCCAGGCTTCAAAAAGGCCAAGATGCTGTCGTCGGGTGTAGAAACTACGAATGTTGATGAATGAAATCGGCGTGGAACTGACAAGCCCTACACTTCTTTGCGTATTCAACAGCATCTGCTATCATCGTGGGCCAATAATAACTCATTCGTCTGAGACGATCTTGTAATTTGGGGCCTGGTTGATGTGCACCACAAACTCCGTCATGAGCCTCCCGAAGTGCATGTTTGGCTTCTGTGTCTGATAAACATCGTAACAGTAGCCCGTCGTAAGAGTGTCGGTACAACATCTTGGTAGCTATGTCGTAGTAAAATCTGAGGGATCGCCTTTGGATAGACACTGCTTCCTTTGGGTCCTCGGGGAGGATTCCATAGACGGCGTAGTCTATGAAAGGAAATCTCCAATCTTTAACATCGACATTTGTTTCCGTTGTGTAATTGTGATGAATATGCAAAACATCTTTCACACAGAATAGTTCTCGACCAGACACTGTGATCGACTGCTGAGTATTGGTAGGGACGGTCAAGGAAGCAGCGAGACCGGCTAAAGCATCTGCTTCTATATTCTGTAGTCGAGGCACGTGCTCGATGAAGAATCCAGCAAAAGTAGACGCCAAATCGATTGTCGCTTTGTGATAGGGGATGAAATCTTCGTGACGAACTTCATAATCCCCTCGGACCTGACTAACTATTAGCTTGGAATCACCGTAAGCTTCTAGATAGTCAACTCCCAATTGTTTTGTCAGTTGCAGGCCGATTAATAGGACATTATATTCGGCCACGTTGTTGGTGCAGGTTTCCACGAGAGAATATGCACAATGTATAACCAGATGGTCGGGTGACACGAGCACGACGCCTACTCCGGCCACGATATTTCCTTTAGGTCCTGTTCTTGATGCACCGTCAAAGAACATTCGCTAAATGGGGATTTCTTCAGTTGCGGTATTATACTCCACTACTTCATCGGGGATTTCGTCGTAGAGTTTAGAAGATTCTAGCACCGGATGAGCTGCTAGAAAATCAGCTAACGCTTGGCCTTTTGCTGCCTTCTGAGGAGCGAACAGCATATCGTATGGAGTCAACAGCATTGCCCATGTAGCTAAACGGGAATTGAGAGAACCCGGTTTAGTCATGAGTATTCTGATAGAATTGACTTTAGATATGATGTGGATAGTCTGCCCAAACACACAGTGGCGTGTCTTCTGGATGGCAAATACCAGTGCAAGGCATTCCTTTTCCACAGGTGTGTATCTGTGCTCAGCACCCAGCATTGTGCGACTGAGGTAATAGATTGCATGTTCATGGCCGCCTTCATTCTTCTGAGCTAATAGGACGCCAAGAGAATGGTCCATAGCGCAAACATATAGTAAGAAGGGCTTCCCCATTATTGGAGCCACCAAAACTGGGGGGGCTTGTGAGATACTTCTTGATGTCGTCGAATGCGCGTTGACATTATTCAGTCCAGACGAAAGATACGCCTTTCTTCATGAGCTGAGTAAATGGTTGACACCTTCCAGAAAGGTTCGAAATGAATCGTCTGATGTAGGCTAGCCTTCCTTGAAGTCCGCGTAGCTCTTTGAGGTTTCTTCGGGGATGCATATCGAGGATATGCCTTCACTTTCTCCGAGTCAAGATGTATACCCTTTGAAGTGATGACAAAACCAAGGAACTTGCCGCTGGAGACTCCCAGAAAAGACTTGGTTTGATTCATCTTGAGTTGGTGTGCACGCATTAGTTCGAACACCGTTCTCAAGTCTTGGAGGTGGTCGCCCTTGAGATGACTTTTAATTGCGATATCGTCTACGTAGCATTCCACTATTTTGCGCAAATGATTGCAAAAAATTATGTTCATGGCTCGCTGATATGTCGCCCCTGCATTCTTCAATCCGAAGGGCATCACCGTATAGCAGTATACCCCCAACGGTGTTCGAAAAGATGTGTGCTTCTCATCGTCGGGAAACATCTTGATCTGGTTGTAGCCTGAGAACCATCCATGAAGGACATCCGCTCGAAGCCGCAAGTATTGTCGATCATTACGTCGGTGATCGGTGGAGGGAACTCGTCTTTTGGGCATGCCGAGTTCAAATCACGGTAATCGATACAACTCGAACTTTACCGTTCTTTTTCATGACTGGAACAATGTTAGCAACCCAGTCAGGGTGTTGTTCTTCGCGAATGAATCCACTGGCAATAAGCTTCTTGACTTCATTCTCGATGGCCTCCATGACATCTGGTCGGAATTGTCGTTGTTGCTGCTTCACTGGCTTAGCTTTAGACGAAATATTTAGGCAGTGCATGGCGACTTTAGGGTCCAGGCCTGGCATGTCTTCATAGCTCCATGCAAAGACGTCGATGTATTCTCTTATAAGCTGCATAAGAGATTGTCGTTCATCGCCAGATAGACTTTTGCTGATAAAGATTGGTTTAAAAGATGATTCATCTCCTAAATTGACTTGGACGACTTCATCTTCGGTAGGTGGTTCACGTTGTTCGAAGCGCAGCTCCCACCTAGTATCCATCTTTTGAGCCCATTGTTCAAGCTCGATCGATTGGACATCGTCTACAATTTGGTCAACTGAAACCATGTTGACGGACAGAGTTGCTTTGAACATGTCGCCAATGCTGGAGTCTGAGTCCCAGAGGCAGGAATCAGAAGAATGAGAACGATCTGCTTCATCATCTGATCTTTCGGGAGTTGTTGGAGGAGTGACATAACCCAAACCAACACCGTTTTGTTGATAATAGTTCTCGGATTTGCCGGGAGGAGCAAAGTGACGTATTGGCAACCGTCATCCTCGGCCGTAGTTTAGCCCCTGGTCGCTTTTTATGTCATATCCCATATCCTGGATGATATTATTGGCCTGCCAACTATATCGGAAAAGTTGCATTTTTCCAAAGTCATAGTCAGCTTCCGTGTTGTGATTAGGAGAAGTAGAGTCCGGAACGAACTTTCTTTCGCCAATTATTCGACCGAAGATAATTAGCTCTTCACCCTTCTTTCTGGCTGGAACGATGAAGTAGTGGATATCTTCTGGGTAAACTTTTTCCCGCAGATGAGACGTCGTGACCGGCATGCAGAGGTGTGGTCCTATGCCGTGCTCTAGAGCGTATATCGTATCTATGTAGTGGTTTACAGATTGATAGACATCGGAGTAATTCAAAGATAAACCTTTACTAAGAAAATACGCAAGTTCTTCTTCAGGGATAACATCATCCGCTGAAGGTACATTATTATGAGTATTGATATACTCATTGAGGGGATCATCATCTGGAAGAGGAGCTACAGTCTTAGCCAAGTTCACCACGTAGGATAATTCTTCAGGATTGGGAGGACGGACTTCAGCAGGTTCCACCCGAGGTGTCTTGCGGAGAGTAATGGTCAATAGTTTGACCTTATCAGGGTTCTTCTTTTTCACCCAGATTGTGAGAGGCTTCGGAGTACTTTTTGGAGTAGTATGTCCTTTGACTCGGATAATCAGGGGACCATCATTGGAGGATGAACTTGCTTCAGCTTCATCGTCAGCTTCGTTGTCGTCATCCTTGGGGGCTGAGATTGGTAAAGTACCGAATCTCCATAGTAGGCTTCAATGCCTTTAAAAGGATCGACATCAGCAAACTCCGTCTTCACGACGCCATCGCTGTTGACGTACTTGAAGCACTGGTGAAGTGTGGAAGGAACGATCATGTTCTCGTGTATCCACGGACGTCCCAACAAGACGTTGTAGGATACATTGGCATCGATCACATAGCAAGAAACCTCCGTTCGGAGATCACCGATCTGGCACTTGAGACGGATCTTGCCCAGCGGGTTGCTTCTCCCAGCATTGAAAGCCATGATAGTTGTATTGGTTGCAGATAGCTTGTGCAGAGGGATTCCTAGAATTTGAAGCAAACTTCTAGGAATGATGCTGAGGAAGGAACCTGGATCGATGTGCATCTGATCCACCTTAATCGCCCCGATATACCCTGTATAGTACAGAGGTCTATCATGACGATTATTTTTTAGTAGCATGTCCTCCTGTGAAAAGGTGATGTTGGGCACCACTTCCATAGTATTGTGGCAGTGGGGACATGAGACAGGGTCTTCAGCGGGGGCTTTGACTTCAGCAAGAAAAAAGTCGGCATGTAGTAATGCCTCACTTAAGGCCTTCCGCGTTTCTTTGGAGATTCGCAATAGATCGAATAGAGACAACCTGGCAGGTGTATTTGCCAGCTGTGCCAGTATGTCGAAGTTGTAGGGCCGATCCATGCCTTCTGGAGCTGGCGTCTTCAGAGACTTGTCAAATCGCGTCTCCTGCTTGACTTTGTCGATAGTTAAAGGCTTAGACGGGCCGACTTCTGAACTTGTGGGGGCAGCAGGAACTTGAGAAGGTACTGCTGCTTCTTGTGCGGGGTTGTAAGTCCGTAGGTAAGCCTTCCCCGATCGCGTCTCGCCAGATAGAACTTCGTAGATGGAAGAAGACACCATATGGCATGACTTGTATTTCTTGCCCTTTTTTGCTTTGGGAGGTACCACCCCCTGCGTCATTTCTTGCACAAGGTCCGGATGGACCCACATGATCTCACCACGTCCAGTCGTGAGTGGTAACAAGGTTGAGTTGCGAGCTGGCGGCTGGTTGACGACTTCCATTATTGCCTTGGGGATCGGGATCACACCGTCTGGGACTTCTGTGGGAGGAAAGTCACCTAACTGAGGAGGGATCATGTTAGAAGATACGACCTTGTCTTCAGCTTCGAGGTTGATCACTTGGCTGTCGATAAGCTGTTGTATCTTCTTCAGGACGATGCAATCCTTGGTGGAATGATGCACGTACTGATGATAAAGACAGTACTTAGGATCGTTGAGTTGGTTCGCCTCTGCAGGACATCGTGGTGGAGACAATGTCAGTTTATTACCCTTCATCAATGTGTGAAAAATGGTAACGGCATCGCCTTCGTCAAAAAAGGTCTCCTTAGGCTTGTCGGAGGCGCCCTGAGAATTGGAAGCTCCCTTGGAAGTGTCGACCTTCAAGACTTCTTTTCCTTTACCCCCACGGACAGGGATAGTTTGAGGATGCTTGCGTTTGTCTTCAGATTTGGGTGTTTTCAACCCCAGTAATTCCATATTATGAACGTCGTTTTCAGCAGCATCAGCGGCACCAATGAAAGAGGGCCATGTATCATACTTATGTATACCCAGACAGAACTTCACTATAGGAAGGAAGTTATGTCGACAAGTATCCATAAGTTCTGAGTCTGGTATGCCGAAGGGCATCTTCAACGTTAGCTGCATGAAGCGTTCGATGAAAGCAATGACAGGCTCAGTCCACCTTTGCTTGGTCTCGATGAGGGTGGACATACTAACATGCATGCCACTCTCATAAAACCTGTTGTTCCAACCTCTCCAAGTCTTTAAAAGAATTTATACAACCGTCAGGCAGACTGCAGAACCATTCAAAAGCTACCCCCTGCAAGGTGCTAATAAACAGCTTTGACAAGAACGAATCGTCCCTGGGTAAGTGTAGAGTCTCCGCGTTGAAGTATGTCATGTGTTGACGAGGAGAAGTCATCCCGTCAAATGAATTTAGCGTCAGCAGCTTGTAGTTAGGAGGGCAAGTAGCATTCTCCCATTCAGGAGGATAAGGTTGAGATATCCCCATCTTCTGAAGCTCGTCTTTGTATGAGATGGTGTCGAGACGGGCAACCAGAGAATCAATTGCATCATGTTGATTGAGCAGATGTTGGGAAACGGCTGTTGTACGGTTGTCAGGCGTCGTTGGTGAAGGACAACCCACAGCATTTGCAAGATTTGGAGGAGGCGCAACGGAATGATACTCCTTTTGTAGTGAAGGAGGGTTGTTGCTATGAGCCGGACTAACGTGAACCGAGACGTTTTGTTGAGGTGGAGGAACAGCCCCAGCAGCTTGGACCGCCATGATACTGGTAAGCATATCAGTGATCTTAGCAAATATTGTTTCAAGACCCTCTAGCCGTTTGTTGGTCTGATCACTGGCTTCTTCAGGTCTTTTTCCGTCTGCCATGTATGTAGATAACATGCGAGGACGAACCGAGGAAACAGTACAACTGGTGTTGATATTGTCTGTCTCTGAGTTGACAAGTCCTTCATCTTCAGGTAGGGGAGGTAGATAGTCGTCGTCAGACTCTGAGAGGTCATCATCGTCTGGAAGGCTACTCCCAGTATGAAGGTCATCTGCTTCAGACTCTGAGGGAATACTACCCCCAGCTTGGGAGTCCTCGTCATCTATACGGAATCTTGCCTTCGACCGAGTACCCATATAAACTCCTTCAGATGTGACAGCCCACCGGCTATCCGTTGGCAAACTTTTTCTTCTTCTGTTCGCGGATCTGAGAGAGAAAGTTGGGTTCGTGGTCCACCGTCTTTGATTGGGGCTTCCATACGGGGGACTCCATGAAGCCATGTTGGATGAAACACAGCGCTTTTCATCGTCAGAGAAATGCAGCCGTCGAAACACGGACTGTCTCTGAGGCACTTTCGTTGCTTTGGAGCAGCAACAGTTGATGACAATACTGGTGCACGGATGTGCACCATGAATTGTTGTGTCCTCCCTCGCTTTACGCTTATGATTTATCATGTCGCGTAAGTCAGCGGAAGAGAGTTTTGCCTTAAAACCCATGTCACATGTATCGCCGAGCTTTGCATGTGGGTTTGTAAGGAGAGTTGGCGCATCCAGACTTAGTTCACGTGCAGGGACAACCCCCACAACTAAGTTCTGTGATGACCTTAAAGACAGCCCCGTGCTATACGCGTTGGGGCCTGTCTTTTTGCTGTGGACGCATAGGCCCTGGAGTCTGCCTTTGGACGCATGCTTCTTGGCAGCATGTCTAAGCTTCCTCGATGTGGGCGCATAGTATGGGTCAGTTGAGCCTGGGCACATAGCCTTGGACGCATGGCCTTGGATGCACAATCTGTCGAAGACAGAAGCCTTCTGATCAGAGTTATGCGCCCACACACCCCCTTGGGCGCATAGCTTTGGGCGCATGCTTGGTGGAGCAGCGTTGTTTTCTCCCAGCTTCGCCTCCTTCATTTGTGAGCCTCGCTGAGTTTGCCCAGAGTGTCGCGCACTCCGATTCTTGGCATCGTAGTGTTTTCCTTTGCCAAGTCTCGAGCGTTGAACACTCTGTTGTTGGTTGCACAAGAGAGAAGTCGCTGGGCTAGTAGAGCCCTGAACGGTGTGAGCCTTCTTCATTTGTGGAGCTTCTGTGGCAGAGCCATGCGCCCATGTGACAGAGTCCTTCAGTTGCATATCTGCTATGACACTGGCAGGATATGCACGGCGAGCCATCGGAAGCCAAGTCTTACTAGACTTGTTTGGCTTCGTTGATTTTGAGGGAGTAGAGCCGTCCCTCCAGAGCATCTCTTCGAACGCCTGCTGATCGAACTTCACGATCAGCATCTTCTGAGTGCTCCCCACTTTGTCGGTATCGGATTGCGTCACCACCTTCTCGTCAGAGGAAAAGGTAGTCCCCAGCAGAGTCGCCATTTTTGTGGACACACACAAAAAGAAGAAACGTTGTATTTTCTTTATTGGCGCAAGGCACCACAAATCGAGTACGCCTGAGAGATCCTGCGCTGAGGATCCCCGAGTAGAAAAAGAATTCTGGGGAATGGGACGATGGAGATAAAGCGACAGTTGCTCCTTTACTCCGTTGACACTCCGATTATAAAAGTGGAAGAAAACCTAAGAAAATTGCTAACTCTCGGCTCACTGGCAAGAAGTGCAGCAATTTGGCTCTTGAAAATGATCTTCGTTCTGTATTTTGAAAAGGGATAAGGCCCATTTTTATAGCCGTTCTTGAGCTGGAATGATGGTATGCGCCCACATGAGGAAACACACTAGTTTTCATGTGGGCGCATGGTCCTGCTTTAGGCGCATAGGGTGTAGGCGCATGCAGGCTGCGTGATCGTGGGTTGATCGTGGTGCTGACGTGGCCGCATGCTTCGGTGCACGACTGCTCGTGGAGACTGACGTGGCCGTATGCTTCGGTGCACGTTTTGGTCGTAGGTTTGACCGAGTCAGGGGCTATTCTGGCATGGGCGCATAGCCTGAAACAGGGCTATGCGCCCCCCTTCTGGAGTAGCTTAGAATGGACGCATGGGCATATGACCTCACTGGAAGCTTGGACGCATATGACCTCACTGGAAGCTTTGGGCGCATATGTCTTCATTGGTGGCTTGGGCGCATAAGGCTCATTGGTGACTTGGACGCATATGTCCAGTCTGTTGAAATTTTTATGCTTCTACAAAGTTGGTCGAGTGCTTCGGATCAAAGCTCGCGTTTGTAGAAGTTGCAAGGACTTCGTACGAAAACTTGTCATTTTTCCATAGTGGATTTCAACCGGGAGCTAGAGTTCTCTCGACTGGATTAGTCCTCACAAGAGGGAGATCAATATACATCGTCGTCTTTGTGTTTGCTCTTTGCACTTTACTTTTACTTACTCATATATGTGACATATTTCTGTGATATTGCTGCTAACAATTTTTTAATAGCCAATATTTCGCTGCCTACTCTATTCACCTCCCCCCCTCTAGAGTATATCGTTTTACATTTCGTTCCTACAATTGGTATCAGAACGGATTATACAGGTAAAGCGAGATAACATTGTTATTATTTTCTTTATATATAACTGTTGTTACATAGATCATTATATCACATATAGCAACTGTGAAATTCACAACTGAAGGCCAAGCCACAAACAGATCTCATTGTTTGATGCTACCAACTACACTTACTGGAAAACACGTATGAGTGAATTGGAATAATGGCATACAGCCGACATTTTTAGCTATTATCAATGAAGGTAATATAATATATTATCCAAGAAAGATTGGGTTACTAACATTGAACCTCTGATTATTTGAGTAAATATAAAAGCATCCCAGGTTTCGGATATTGCTATTCATACGATTCATCGTATTAGAGAAAACAAAAGAAGAAAGAAAACGTTTTGTTTATTCGATCCTAAAAAAGTGGAGAATGCACATTTGCTAACAGAGGATCATTTTCCTAGAATTGATAAACTTGTTCCTTTATGTTTAATTCAATTGTTTACTTCAATGAGCAAATAGGCTATGTGTTGGCAGATTATTAATAATCATGAGTTATAATTAGATTTGAAGCTAAACCTCGGTTTGTATCATCGTGAATCGACTCATATAAATTGTCCTCTAGATCTTGTCATGCGTCATATTAGTATCAAAGCCTACGCTAGACTTAGACTATAAAAAAAGATACGACTTTTGTTAATGTTACAAAGGACATGCCCTTAACGACCCTCAACAGAGCTCATTAGAAGTGTTGGCTCATTGGTCATGGTCGAACCGGATTTTAGTAATTGATCTAACCCTGTCTCGATATAAGGGTTACTTGGACGAACAGCGACAGCATGTGCCTGCTACCGTTCAAGACTTTGGAACTTGGAGTTGTATTTGTCGTCGCGTCTGTATTTTAATTATCAATATACTTTTGCATTTTATTAAGTGTAGAAATACATTGTAAACCACATTGTATTGGCAAATAGGCTACCCAAGAAACGTTTTCAAAATATCTTTTTAGTTTTGAAAACAAGCCCACTCACAAAGCCCAAACTACCTCCTAGCTGCTTGACCTTTCAATAGCCCAAAACCTGCGCTGCCAACCCAAATTAAGCCAATTCTGGACTAGCAAAATTCGGTCCGAATTCGGCTGTCATGAACGTTTGAGCCGAATTCGGCTGTCATGAACGTTTGATTTTAAAATCAGTCTTCCCGCAGTTACGGATGCAACGGCTATATGCCGAGATTCTCTCATAGAATTCTGTCAGAATTATGTCCGAATTCTCCCGTTGGAAATCCTATAAATAGAGAAGAAATTCTACCATTTCAACTCACTCATTCACTTTCATATTTCCTCTCTCTAAGCTTACTACAATCTTCCAAAGTCCTACTAAGCTTTCAATTTCAAATCCCAAGCCAGTTACAATCCTCTAGTCGATTTCTCAGTGCGGTACAATCTAGAAGTTCAGAGTAATTGTAATCAAGAGACTTGACAGAAGTGAAACACTTCACAATTGAAGTTGGTCGAGTGCTTCGGATCAAAGCTCGCGTTTGTAGAAGTTGTAAGGACTTCGTATGAAAACTTGTCATTTTTCCATAGTGGATTTCAACCGGGAGCTAGAGTTCTCTCGACTGGATTAGTCCTCACAAGAGGGAGATCAGTACACATCGTCGTCTTTGTGTTTGCTCTTTGCATTTTACTTTTACTTACTCATATCTGTAATATATTTTTGTGATCTTGCTGCTAACAATTTTTAATAGCTAATATTCCGCTGCCTACTCTATTCACCCCACGTCCCTCCAGAGTATATCATTTTATATTTCGTTCCTACAATTGGTATCAGAGCGGGTTATACAGGTAAAGCGAGATAACATTGTTATTATTTTCTTTATATATAACTGTTGTTACATAGATCACTAAATCACATATAGCAACTGTGAAATTCACAACTGAAGGCCAAGCTACAAACAGATCCCCACTGTTTGACGGTACCAACTACAATTACTGGAAAACACGATGAGTTTCTTTTTGAAATCTCTAAATTTTGACTTATGGTCAATTGTAGTTGACGGCTATAAAAAGCCTCCACGTGTTCTTATTGATGGAAATTTGGTTGAAAAAGGGTATATTGATTCTGAAAAGAAAGAAGCTAGTCTTGACGCACGTACTATTAATGCTTTATTTTGTGCTTTAAAATAACTAAATTCAACAAGATGTTTACATGCACAACATCTAATGAGGTATGGAAACTTCTCGAAGTTACTCATGAAGGCACGACAACGCAAGTCAAGGAGTCCAAGAACAGTAGACTTACTCAAGAATATGAGGCGTTCAAGATGAAGCCGAACAAGTCCGTCACACAAATGTTCACAAGATTTCTGGATATTGTAAATTCTTTGTCCTCCCTAGGCAAGGAATACAATAACCATGAGAAAATTCGCAAGGTGCTGCGAGCTCTCACAAAGAACTGGATTCCGAAGGCTACGGCGATCGTTGAAGGAAACGACCTCACTATCATGTCCTTGAAACGCTCGTGGGAAAGCTACTAACTCACGAGCTGGAACTTCAAGACTTTGAAGACGCCACACCAAAGGAAAAATCAATCGCCTTCAAAGCTCAACAACGAAGAACTGTTGAAGAAGATTCAGATGACGGTGACTCCGATACTTAGATCAAGCTCTCCTAGTAAAGAAGTCCAAGAAGTTCATGAGATTCAACCGAAGAACGAAGGAACACAATAGCAACAACAGCAATAATAAAGAAGATCCAATCTGCTACGGTTGCAAAAAGAAAGGACACATCAAGAAGGAATGTCCGGCAACATCATCATCGACCAGGAAAGGCAATAAATATGAAAAGAGTTACTTGAAGAAATCTACTTCCAGAAGATATGCCAACACAAACATCTGGCATGAAAGCGAAGCTAGCGACTCAAAAGATGAACAATCGGACGACACTGCAAATGTATGCTTGATGGCATATGATCAGGTAAACTCAAACCCCATGTTTGATACATATGATGATTTTACCTTTGAACAGTTAAGTGAAGCTTTTAGTGACATCTTAGATGACCACAGAAAACTGTTTAGCAAATATCAAAACTCTAAGAAGGTACTCAAAGAGTACAAAGGTGAAATAGGAAGACTACTGACTTACTATCTGAGGTTAGAAATAGTAAAAACCCTAGTAAGACTGGTGAGTTTTCTTCTATCAAACTACAACTACACGAGACTACACGTTTATCCGAAGAAAAAACAAGACCATTGCAAAACTTGAGAAAGATTTACTCAAAGAGAAAGAAGAGTCATCACTGTGCACTAGTCAGAAATGATGCACTTACAGCTGACTATGACACACTTTATGACACCTCTAAAAAGTTAAAAATTAGGTTAGGAAAACAACCTAAAGCTACTGCTTCCTATCCTAACATGTGTCAATTACCGAAATATCGAAACACGGTCAAACCCAATACTGTCAGACCAAACATTTGCCCAAGAAGACTAAACCGACATGCATTCTACTACAAATATCCAACTAGACCACCAAGACCTACCAATCATGCACAACACTCTGCACCCAACACTCAGCATGCTAGATGTCACTATTATGGCACCACTGGTCATCTCTCTCCTGCATGTAGAGTAAGAAGATTAGGTTGATTTAAATATATGTGCATGGATACCAAAGACTAACATATCCAGACCCTACAAGAAATGGGTACCAAAAGTTTCATCTGCAAATTTTTTTGTAGGTGGAACACCCTACTCATGCTAGAAGCAAGTGGATCCTTGACAGCGGTTGCTCACGGCAAATGACCGGTGATGCTTCTCTATTCGCAATATTGTCGAAGAAGAAAGAAGGATACGTCTCCTTCGTAACAACTTCAAAGGGTATATAGTATGTATCGGCAACACTGATAAGGCTCCCTACCCTGTGATTAAAGATGTTTGTCTAGTAACTGAGTTAAAACATAACCTACTCAGCATAAGCCACTTAGCTGACCACGGTTATGGTATTAACTTTGTCAAAGATAAATGTACTATAGTTGATAGCTCAACTGGTAATACTATCTTTGAAGGTATTAGGGAAAACATATATATTTTCTATTTGTTGGAAGATACTAACAAAGTAGGTAGATGCTTACTCGCTAAGAACGATGAGAGTCAACTATGACACATAAGACTCGGTCATGCAAACATGGACACAATTTCAAGATTATCCACGAAAAAATTGGTATGAGGCTTACCGGACATCGTTTTCAAGAAAGATACGGTATGTAGCGAATGTGAAAAGAACAAAACTACCCAATTCACATTTAAGTCCAAAAACGCTGCAAGTACCACTAGACCTCTACAATTACTACATATGGGTTTGTTTGGGCCTAGTAGAATTGCTAGTCTAGGTGGTAAGTTATATGCATTTGTAATAGTAGATGATTTTTCTAGATACACGTGGGTATATTTTCTTGCACGCAAGAATGATGCATTATCTAAATTCGTCACATTTTGTAAGAAAGTTCAAAATGAGAAAGGATTCATGATCGAATATTCGAAGTGATCATGGCGGCGAATTTGAGAATGCAGAGTTTGATCAATTCTGTGACACACACGGATATTTACACGAGTTCTCCTGTCCTATGACTCTACAACAAAACAGAGTTGTGGAACGTAAGAACATAACTCTATCTGAAATAGTTAAGAGTAATGTTAAAGGAGTTTAGTCTACCCAAATATTTCTGGACAGAAGTTGTCAATACATCTTGTTATGTTCTCAATAGAGTTCCAATTCGACCTAAATTAAGACTCCCTATGAGTTATGGTTTGATAGAATACCCACAGTTTCTTATTTCAAAATCTTTGGTTGTAAATGTTTTATTCTTAATACTAAAGATAATTTGGATAAATTTAACGAAAGGGCCGATGAGGATATCTTTTTAGGTTATGCGGCCAAAAGCAAAAGGTATCGAGTCTTCAACAAAAATACAATGTTCATCGAAGAATCAATGAACGTCACCTTCAACAAATTAAACCAACAGACGATCAATGATGATGATGTTGATGAAGACATTAGTACACCTAGCAAGGCGTCTACAGAACCGGAAACCGAAACCAGCTACCTTGAAAGTCTGCCAAAAAAAAAAAATTATGGCTGACCAGGTAAGATCACCTAGGACGTAAGTACTTGTTCCTCTACCAGAGATATAGCTTCTTGTGTTGCATTTATTTCACAGCTAGAACCTAAAACTATTGAAGAAGTATGTAGTGATAACTATTGGTTAGATGCTATGCAAGAGGAACTAAACCAATCTAAACGGAATCAAGTTTGGAAACTTGTTCCTAAGCCCATTAATCATCCGATCATTGGCACCCGTTGGGTATTTCGAAATAAATTAAATGAGAATGGTTTAGTCACTCGTAAAAAGGCTCGACTCGTAGCTCAAGGATACAACCAAGAGGAAGGTATTGACTACGATGAGACCTATGCCCCTGTTGCGAGATTTTGATCCATTCGCATGTTATATGCATTTGCATGTTTTCATAACTTTGAACTTTTTCAAATGGATGTAAAGGGTGTTTTTCTTAATGGTTTCATAAAAGAAAAGGTTTATGTAGCTCAACCTCCAGGTTCCACTGATTTCAAAAATTCTAATTATGTATTCAAGTTGAAGAAAGTCTTATACGGTTTGAAACGAGCCTCTCGGGCTTGGTACGACCGTTTAAGCTCTTTTCTACTTGATAATAGTTTTTCAAAATGCAAGGTTGACACTACACTGTTTATAAAGTCTTTTAATAGAAATCTTACTTTAATTCAAATTTATGTTGATAATATTATCTTTGGATCTACTGATGAATCTATCTGTCAAGAATTCTCTAAGTGTATGCAGGATGAGTTTGAGATGAGCATGATGGGAGAACCTAAATTCATCTTTGGACTACAAATCAAACAAACCAACAATTGAACGTTCATCAACCAAGCCAAGTACACAAAAGATTTGCTAAAGAAGTTTGATCTGGAATTCGTCAAACCCATTGACACTCCATTAGAAACTTCAACCAATGTTGATATAGATGAACAAGGCAAACATGTCGACATACGTAAGTATCGAGGTATGATTAGTAGTTTACTTTATCTAACTGCTAGTCGTCCTGATATAATGTTTAGTGTTTGCTTGTGTGCAAGATTTCAAGCTAACACTAAGGAATCACATATGCGCGCAGTTGAGCATATCTTCCGATACCTTAAGGGCACTTCTTCTGTCGGCTTATGGTATCCCAAAACCACATCCTTTGACCTAACCGGTTATTCGGATGCTGATTTTGTTAGATTCAAAGTGGACAGAAAAAGTACTAGCGACACGTGTCATTTTCTAGGTAAGGCTCTAGTCTCTTGGTTTAGCAAAAAGCAAAATTTTGTTGCATTATCAACTACTGAGGTCGAGTATATCGCCGCAGGACGTTGTGAACAAATTTTGTGGATGAAACACACCTTAGAAGACTTTGATTTACACTACACACACATACCCATTTTCTGTGACAAACTAGCACTATCAACTTGACTAAAAACCATGTATGTCACTCTCGCACTAAGCATATTGAGATTCGACATCATTTTCTTAGAGACCATCAAGCAAATGGAGACATCAGTTTAGAATATGTAGACAGAGAAACAATTGGCTGACATCTTTACAAAACCTTTAGCGAAAGATCGGTTCAATTATTTATGTAAAGAATTAGAAATTTTAGATATCAATAATATAAATTAATTATCTTATTAATTATTTTTCAATATACAAAAACTGTTTTCGAGACAAGTCTACAAAGGGTCTGTCTGTCACCACGGCTACGGTTAAAGCGAATAGGTACTTAAGCGTCCCCCGGTGGACCTCCGTTAGCTGGGACAGTACCCTTACAGCTAATCTGACAGTCGATGCATAACAAAATTTAATTCGTAAAATAATTTTAATTATATTAATTAAAATTTAAAATTACTAATCTTGGAATTAAATAATTGAAAAGGAATAATAAATACAAAGTGACATTTTGGTTTCTGTGCAAAATTACCTCAACAAAGTTCTAGGCAAAATCGGTCCGAATTCGGTCCGAACTCGGTTGATGTCGAGTTTTTTAACCAGAACCTGAATGGCCCCCACTTGTATTTCCTCTTCCTTCTCCTCCAAACAGCAGCACAGCAGGCACGAAAACACCCCAAAACCCTAGTTCTTCCACTTTTGATTCCTCCCTACTCCTTTGGATTTTTGCTTCAAAATTTTGGATTCGGACGTGAAATCTCCTCCTCTTCCACATACTCTATTCTGAGAAGGTATAATCTCTTCTATCTCTCCGTTTTTCAATTTTTCAATTTCATAGAAACTTTCTATTTCCTTTGAAAATCATGCCTAGAATTAACAATCCCTTCAAGAGAAAGAAGACGGCTAGTGAAGAAGCCTCATCTTCTGATCTTATCTAAGGATCTCTCTTTTCACCCCTCCAAACGGACGACGAGACGTTCAATGAGTTCTTCTTTGAAACTCTAGAACAATCCTTACTATGGTATGCGGACTTTTCAGTTCGCAATATTTGCCCCGACGCACCGATAAAGTGGTCATATTTCCGTCTCACAAACCTTATTTTGAAACTTTGGGATTGCATATTCTTATTACACACTCATTTCCTATTGCCACCAATGCAATTAGGCTATGTTAATGCAATTTTACTCTCGCTAATAATGATTATCTTGTGAAAAGTCATGTCGCCGGCATTGATATTCAATTCAAGGATAACGATTTAGCGACGATCCTACAAATTCCTAACGTAGGTGAGCCGTTTGTCGATATCACTGATTTTGAATTCCCCAACGACACGACTTTGAACAACTTTAAGACTCAACTTTGTGCTCCCGATCCGTCCGTCCCAGCAAGTTCAAAGCCATAAACTCGAACTTGTTTTTCTATGAGTTACATCGGATTATCTATTCTACTATACTACCCAAGTCCACCTCAAAAGACGATGTAACTAGTCTTGAATTGTCTGCTATTTATCACATTCATCATGTGATTCCTTTTTTGTCCCTAAAACTATTATCCGGATGATGACTAGGTATCGCGAGATGAACAGGAATCTTCTCTACGCGATGATCCTTTCTATCATCTTTCAGCATTTTGAGATTGACTTGTCCTCTTGTGCTCGTGATTCTGAGCCCAAGCATCGACAGCTCTCTCGTCACAGTGCCTCTGTCCCTCCTGCTCCTCCTATTGCACCACCTCCTCCACCTTAGACTTATCCTATGTCATTTGAGGGCCTCCAGCATTTGGATGACATGCGACATGCTCAACTGGATGAGCACAACTCATTGCGAGTGTTTGTGACCGAGACATTAAGGAAACAAGAGTTTTGCGATGCAGTCGGTTTCAGGCCCTTGCAAACTCCTTTGCGGATCTGTGTTTCGTCCAGACTGGTCAGCATGCCAGTTCTCTTCCATGAGATCCTACTGTCTCTGGTTACCGCTATGAGGATGAGGCGGTTCATTACTACTTCAACCCCGGTAACACATATGATTGGTACTGTGGTTCTGGTGCTACTCCACATCCATCTCATGGAACTGGTACTTCTAGTGTTGGACCTTCCGGACATGGTGCTAATGCTGATCGTGTTGACGATTATTCTGTTTAGATAAGGACTTGATCTAGACGCTACAGTGTTTGTCTAGATGTTATCTTTTTAGACTCTATTTATGTCTATGTGTTCTTGGAAATGTTCCTATATTCCAAGATAGTATTACTTTCTTTTATGCACTTCTATGGCTGTTTGAGATGCTGAGTTTGTTGTTCATAAATCTTTTTATTACTATGCATTTTCATTTCAGTATTTATTCTCTCTTTTGGTATGCACTTATGCTTCGCGTTATCTTTTAGCTACTGCTTCAAATCATAAATTGTCTGTGAAATTTATTTTTTTTCTTTACATTATCTCTGCGCTTTTTCACTGTTTGTTTCTTAAGCATAAATTGCGGGGGAGCTTCTCTCTTTGCAATTATTTTGCTAAGTGATAACGGGAGAGAAAATGATTTAACATCTTTTTTAGGATATTTGCCAAGAGGAGACGGTACAATACCAAACATACGTACATACATTTTGATATTTTTGTTCAAATCAAGACCAAGATGTTATACCAGTCAAGGTTTGTCAATTATCAAAATGGGAGAGATTGTTGGCTCATTAGTCATAATCGAAGCGGATTTTAATAATTAATCTAACAATGTCTCAATATAAGGGCTACTTGGACGAACAGCGACAGCCTGTGCCTACTACCGTTCAAGACTTTAGAACTTGGTATTGTATTTGTCGTCGCGTCTGTATTTTAATTATTAATGTACTTCTGTATTTTATTGAGTCTAGGATACATTGTAAACCGCATCGTACTAACAAATAGGCTACCCAAGAAATATTTTCAAAATATCCTTTTAGTTTTGAAAACAAGCCCCCTCACAAAGCCCAAACTACCTCCTAACTGCTTGACCTTTCAAAAGCCCAAACTACCTCCTAATTGCTTGACCTTTCAAAAGTCCAAACTACCTGAGCTGCCAACCCAAATTAAACCAATTCTGGACCAACAAACTTCGGCACGAATTCGCCCCGAGTTCGGCTGTCCTGAACGTTTGATTTTAAACTCAGTCTTCAGTCTTCCCGCAGTTACGGGTACAACGGCTATATGCCGATATTCTCTTGTAGAATTCTGTCCGAATTCTGTCCGAACTCTCTCTTTGAAAATCATATAAATAGAGGAAAAATTCTACCATTTCAACTCACTAATTCACTTTCATATCTCTTCTCTCTAAGCTTACTACGATCTTTCAAAGCCCCACTAAGCTTTCAATTTCAAATCGCAAGCCAGTTATAATTCTCTAGTCGATTTGTCAGTACGGTACGGTCTAGAAGTTCAGAGTGATTGTAATAAAGAGGCTTGACAGAAGTGAGACACTTCACAATTGAAGTTGGTCGAGTGCTTCGAATCAAAGCTCGTGTTTGTAGAAGTTGCAAGGACTTCGTATGAAAATTTGTCGTTTTTCCATAGTGGATTTCAACCGGGAGCTAGAGTTCTCTCGACTGGATTAGTCCTTACAAGAGAGGTACCAGTATACATCGCCGTCTTTGCGTATGCTCTTTGCACTTTACTTTTACTTACTCATATTTGTGATATATTTTTGTGAACTTGCTGCTAACAATTTTTTAATAGCTAATATTTCGCTGCCTACTCTATTCACCCTCTCTAGAGTATATCGTTTTACATTTCATTCCTACAAAAAGGATACATATAGCAACCCAAAAAGGTTAGGATAAAGGGTTTGGTGTTGTATGGTATATGAGTTGTTTGTTACTGGTCATGTGTAGGTTAGCCCACGTCTGCCCAATTTATTTTCTAGTGAGATCCAAGTTTGGAGTCCGACCTCACCAAAATCAAGTCAAATAATCGGGCTAGTTAAATGGACTTGGATTAGACTTATCATATAAATTTATACTATATGGTGGATGATAATCATATTTAATTACTTTCCCCCATTAAAATGCAATAAATATTTTGTAAATTTTCTTTGAAACCCACTAAAGAATGATTCTCGTGTACTATGTCTTATCTATGCAATTGTATGCTATGTTATTCGGACTCTCCACTTTAAGGAGTAGTACCCGTATCGGGTCCGTGTCGACCCGATAGGACATGGGTATGGGTATGGAATCCGTATCCGATCCTTCATGGTGACAATCGAATCCTTCATGGTGACAATCAAAAGACTGGTAGTGAAGTAGATAGTTTACTTTAATATGGTAGACTGGTAGTAAAGTAATAGGAAAACTGAAGGGATGGTCCTTTAGGGACATTCAACTAGTTCAGTAAAATTTACTAGTAATTTATAATTACAGTTTGTCTTTTTATGAAACCTTAGTCATATTTTCATATCCGTATCCAAAAGTTGGATCCTTTCTAGCCAAGTCCGTGTGTCCTTCAATTATGAGTTTGAAGGGCCGAACTCTTGGATATGTACCGTACCTTACACCCATACCCGAGTCCAGGTAATATGGATTGTATGTGGATCCCACCATTCGCAAGGTGCACAATGTGATTGGAGGAAGACTCAAAAATCATCCACATTCGAGAAACAACAATAAAAAACTTTTATACCAAATTTTTGGGGTCAGCTAAATAGACATAATATTGCTAAGGAGATTTGAACTCTAGACCTTTAGGTTTCTTATCAACAAGAGATCTGACAATTCATTACGCTATCTATCGGCTACCTAACACAACCCTCCTCTATCCGGACTTTGGACCGCCAGTGAAAAATATAGAACATTACGGCACAACAGGGGCAGCATTTTGTTGTAACCTCTCTCTCCATTCTAAATTCAAGAAAAATCCTAAAATTATTTAAATTTTGTTTTTTACCATCACTTGTCTACATATTATTAATACAAAAAGTTATCATAATTGTTCTATGTGCTCTAAACAATATCATGATAAGATTGCTAACCTTGATAATATTGTTAACAAATTGAGTACTTTATTTTGACAACTATACAGGGCAAGTCGAAAATGTTTCAGAAACTACACACAATTTTTTAATTATGAAATATTTGCAGTCTCTCTCTTTCATCATAAATATTTTACAATATTATATAGTGTTTTACAAAATTTAAAAAAAAATTATAAACTTTAAACATTGAAGCTTGTTTTCTGAAACTCCGCTCCAAAACAATTGAACTGACAAGACTGTCAAACCGTAACTCATAAAAAGGGGTTGAAACTGAGAAGCTACCACCAGTCCGTAGAATACGTATAATGGTGTACTATTCCACAAGTAGCATGGTGGATAAAGATTAGAATAATAGAAGATATCTCCACTGCAACTTTCACTTTACACATCTCTGACGACAGTGTGCAAGTGTAAGACAGCCCTCTAACCAGACCTTACATATTTATGTACCATTCAGATGTCGTGACTATGATAAACCATTTTTTTGGGGATACAACATTGTTGCGTTATCAAAATTTACTACTCCCTTCGAATGCAAATGTGCAAATATGCACTACTAGTGTGTAACTGTGGACAAAATGTTGGTTTAATTTGAATTTGATCATTAGTGACCCTGTCTCACCATTCCATGTTAAGGTAAACCCCAAGTGTGTGTATGTCACTATTTGAACGATCATTTAGTGTCTTGTACAGTGCGTTAGCTCAAGTGGTTTGTGTGGTAGGGGATTTTTCTAGTGGGCAAGTTTCAAATCCCACATCAAACATTTATTTTTGTCACCATTTCATGGAAGGATTCCCTTTGTAGCTAGGCCCCAAAGGGGCTAGCTCAGACTTGGGCACGGGTGAAGGGTGCAAAGTGGCACACTTTGCACGTACGCATTGCATGCTTCCATGGATTCGTGAACAGTCCATGTCATGTGTTTTGCGTGCTTCCATGGATCTGTGGATCCGCAGCACTACTGTGTTGGGGTTCCGTGGGGCCTTCTGCTCTGTTGTCACAATTTTGATGCTGCTGGAACTGTTCAACTTTGTAGTTGGCTTATTTATAGGGAGTTACTGTCCATAACCGTCCACTTTATTGGAATTTACTTCCTGATTTTTCATCCACGTTGTTAGTGGACAGTTTTTGCTGCTAGGGGGTTGGCTCCCCTATAAAAAGTCTGTGTTTTACCAATTGTGAAGACACAAGACAAAGCAGAAAATAAAAGCAGCAGCACCAAAAACCGAGTGCCTTGTTTGTGCTTTGTCCCACGGCTAGCAAAGTGACATTATTGAGCAATGCAGCAGTTCTTCCGAACTTGCTAGTTTCTAGAAGTAGATTGACAGAAAAGGTCGAATCTCACTTTGAGCAACGGTGAACTTCATTATCCAAGCAACGTGGCGGCAATGTGTAATAGCGGATCTTCTCCGAGGCAGCAGCAATTCTTCACTATAAATTTAAAGAACCTCAACTCTGCCATCTAGCAACTCAGTTGCTTAAAAGAAGAAGAAAGTAGCTTCCCTACTTGCCTTTCATCTATCCCTCCTCAGAAGAACGATCAGCAAGCTTGCTTGCTATTTTACCACTTTTGTGGTCTCAAATCTATTCAAGACTTAGTGCACAATGTCCATGAATTCAACAACATAAAATTAAACAGAATTAACCAGTTTCAAGTGTAAAAATCCTATACCTGCCATTTTGTCTCCAAATCCAAGACCAGCAGCAAGCTTCGCCATTTCCTTCCTCGCCGCGTGCTCAATCACCAACTTCCTGAGGAATTCCCCCTCGAACCTCGAGCTCAGTCCGAAGGCCACGACCAACTGCAGAAAGATCTGAGCCTCTGCGCCTCCCATCTCTCCCTCTTCCTCTCCTTCTCCCTTCCCTCCAATCTTCTTCTTCCAAGCCTCAGCCACTACTGCCGCCCTCTCCCTGATACTCTCTGATGCCTCCGGCCCCTTCCTCCCTTCGTAATCGAACAGAGCCCTAAGCAGCATCCCCACCGCCCAGCACCGTTCACCTCCGCTGCCGACACCAGCTGTGCCTGCCGGCCGATTCAAGAAGTCTTCCACGGTGTCAAGTGCCAGCCGGCAAGGGTCCACCGACGATGCAAGAGCGTCGGGAATCTCTCTCCGGATGAGGGATAGGTCCTTCCTCTTCGATATCATGAACCGCCAGAGGCCTCCGTGGTCCATCCTCCGGCAGTAGTAACGGAGTAGTCCTGGTATGTCCTCCGGATTCTTGAACTCCGGGTCTTCCAGCTCTTTCACCACGGAGCTCTTCTTCTCTTCGATTTCGGTAGCGGCGGACGACTCGCGGTCGGGAATGGAGGACTCGCGCGAGTCGAGGGATTCTAGGGTTTGCTTTGTCTCGGCTTCTAGGGTTTCGATCTTGGAATCTAGGGTATTGGAGCGTTCGTCTAGGGATTTTTCAAGGGAGGAGAAGTGTTCGTCGAGGTTCTTCCATAGGAGGGTGCAGCTGGTGATTTGTGATTTCTGAGCTTCGAGGTCCTCAAACGCCTTCTTGATTCGATCTACGGCTAGGGTTTCGGTCGACATGGCTCGGCGGGAAGAAGGAATATAACGAAATGGACAAACCCTAGAGTGAGCAGCCCCGTATATATCCTAATTCCTAGAGTGGGTTTCGGTTGGGATTGCTCATCTCAGCTGGTAGCTGCTTCTGCTTAGGCAAATTATAAGGGCACAGCCCATTTTACTCAGGGCTGTTCAAGTGTTAGTTTTTCATTATTTACAAGTTTGCCACTGAAAAAATTATTCAGGACTATTTAAGTGGAAGGTATAAAAGATAATGAGGACTGCCAGAAATTGTAGCAGTCCTGAAAGTAATGAGGACTGCCACAATTCCTGGCAGTCCTAGAAGTAATGAGGACTGCCAGGAATTGTGGCAGTCCTGAAAGGGACATGCTCTACAACAGGACTGCCACAATTTCTGGCAGTCCTAGACATATTGAGGACTGTCATAAATTGAGGCAGTCCTGAAAGATACTTGCTGTACAACAAGTTCCTTTCAGGACTGCCACAATTTCTGGACAGTCCTAAAGTCGACATTCCCGAATGAAAAAAAAATATTAGGGTTTATTTCAATCTTGATAATAGAGTGAAATATGCATTTTAGGATTTATTTCCATGCATTCTTTGTGAGGAAAGAAGTATTTAACCTTTATTTTCATACATTTTAGGGTTTATTTAATTTTTTGGGTGCCATCGAAATTGGAAAAGAGAAGAAAACTAGGGTTTTGATAGAGATGGTGATGATGAAAACGGTGGAGAAGAAGAAGATGATGATGATGAGAAAAAAACTAGGGTTTTGATGAAGATGTGAGAATGGAAATGGTGGAGAAGAAGAAGATGGATAGAAGAAGAAGAAGAAGAAGAAGAAGAAGAAGAAAGCTAGGGTTTGTGAAGAGAGAGAGTGGAGAAGAAGAAAATGGACAGCCCCTGAATAGAAATTTTGGACAGCCCGAGTAAAAGTTCCTCAAAACCTGGCTAGCCCTAATCCTGGCTAGCCCCGAGTAAAAAAGGTTGTGCCCTTATAATTTGCCTTCTGCTTACTTTCTTAAAAAACAATTAAAAAATTGTTTGGTAACAATAGTTTCTCAAAAACTTTTTAGAAAATTGAATTCAATTTTAGAACAGTGCTACAGACTAGAGCTAGGGACGAGCGTTCGGTTTATTTGATTTTTACCGGATCGATCTAGACAAAATCGAATAAATCAAAAATTTAAAAATTTAAAATTGAAACCGAGTCGAATTGTCAAAACCGAAATCGAACCGAATAAAAAATTTAATTTATTCGATTTGTTAGGTTAAAATTAATGGATCAGACCCAAAGTTGAGATCATAGTTAATTATATTAAAAATTATAATTTTTATACGCACATTTGTTAAATTTTAAAGTTACGCACAAAGTTGGACTAGTTGTTAAATTATCAAAATTAGAATTCAAAATACATACATAGAATTATTGTTTTCAAAATATACACATTTTTAAATTTAAAATATTTATATATTGTATAATTCTTATTCGGCTTTCGGTTTTAAACCGGAACCCAAAACCGAAATCGAAACCGAATAAAGAATTTTTGTATTTTGAAAACCGAAACCGAACCGAATGTTTTCTAAATCAAACGGAATTCCTTATTCAGTTCGGTTCAATTTTCAGTCCAAAACCGAATAATGCTCACCCCTAACTAGAGCTGGACGCAGGTCGAATTGGGTCCAAATTTGATGGATCCAAACTGGACATGTTAGTTGGTGGGCCGGAGCGAGACGGCACCAAAAAATATTGGAATCGGACCAAACTCAACCCTTTCGAAATGGATCTGAATCAGACCAACCAAATCCATAAAAAGTAAAAATAAATCAAAAATTATAACAATAAACATTTACATATGTTATATTATCTATAAGAACAAAACGTGTCTAATGTTCTCCCAAAAATTTTAGAATTTGCTAACTAAAACTACATGTTTTATTATTTATAGATCATAACAACAAAATATGTCAGAAACTGATTAAAAAAATACAGACCCCTAGAAACAGGTTGAGCCGGGACCTCGTTTATTTTGAAAATAAGACCAGTCATGATCCGTTAATGTCATACGATCCGTCGCGGCTTACTCCGTTTAAGTTTTAATTTTTAGGAACGAACTTGTTTGAACATTTAACGGTTGAGACCGGTCGAAACTACTTAGTTCTGGAACCATGTCATGTCCTACTACAAATCGTCATTTGATATATTTTTTTTTTTTGGAATAAGGGTGAATTTATTCCTCGCAAATAGCGAAAAAGGTATTAAAGTACAACATCACAACTCTCCATGCCCCAAATAATAGTTATGGGGTCATTACAGATACATCGAATTATATATTATGTAGAATTCCAATAGGGGGGTAGTCAAGCCCTCAAAGATACATCTGTTCCTCTCCTTCCAGATGTGCCAAACAGACGCTCATTTGATATATATATATATATATATATATATATATATATATATATATATATATATATATATATATATATATATATATATATATATATATATATATATATAGTTGAATGAAAAATGGATTCGGTGAGACTTTGTCTTTTTTTTTAAGTATGGCTTATGGCTTAGCTAGTTTGTGCGATTAGACTTGCAATTTGTGTTTTTGGTCACTTGCAATTGATTAGACGATTATGGCTTAATCCTTACTAGCATATGTGCACATGACTTGCACGTATTTTAACATTTCTTAATTAGTTTAGGAAGACTCTTTAGGAAGACCAAAGGGTAATCTTTCTAATTACTAAGTTGTCCTTATTAAAATTAATGAACTATTTTTAATTAGTATAAGTATGTAAAGGTATTTTCGGAATTCAAAAGTTTTACCATCTAAGTTTTCCTATTATATAGTAGAATAAATTAATGAACTATTTTTAATTAGTATATGTAAGGGTATTTTCGGAATTCAAAATTTTCATCATCTAAGTTTTCCTATTATATAGTAGAATAGATATTTGGGTTTGACCCGTGGACTTGTGGCTTATTTGGACTTCCTATAGGGTGAGTATTATTGGATTTTGGACCAAAAATCGAACCGAACCGTATCGAATAAAAGATTCGGTTCGGTTTTTAAAAAAATTAGTTTGATTTCGATTTTGGAAATACTAAATTTTTTTATTCGGTTTCTATTTTGGATTTCAATTTTGATCCAAAACCGAAAATCGAATAAGAAATATATATATATATATATATATATATACTGATTCTAATAAATTCACGTATGTCAAAGACAGACTCAAATTAGGATATACAGTCAAATAGACAGGGCCATAACAGAGGCTTGTTTGCATAACTTCCATTAGAGATTGTGTCCAATCTAAATATCTTCCATCCCGAAGAGATGTTAGTATAGACGCATTCAACCCTTGCTATATATATAGAGATGTTAGAGCATCCACAGTGGGCTACAATGGACTTTAGCCAAATTTTGTAGCACTTGAGGGCTACAATGGACTCTTGAATTTCAAGTGCTATATTTGGCCTTTAGCCAAATTTTGTAGCACTTGAGGGCTACAATGGACTCTTGTCCACACTTGAAAAAGAGTAGAAAGCCAAGAGACTCTCCAAATTTGGAGATTCCACTAGTGGAGCTATAGTTACTTGGGGCCCACCATATTTACTTTTTTCCTTTATTCTTTTTTTTAGTGTTGCCACTTGTCAATTATGAAGGAAAAATAAGGAGAAAAAAATGGGATGTTGCCACTTGTCAATTTGGAGTGTTTATTTGGAGTATACCATTGTGTACCAACATGAAGAAAATACTTCAAAATTAATTTTTGGAGTATGGTTTGAGGTAATTTGAAGTATGATTTGGAGTGTTGCCACTGTGGATGCTCTTAGAGCATCCACAGTAGGAGAGATTTCAAGTACTACATTTTAACTTTAGTTAAATTTTGTAGCACTTGAAGGCTGCAGTGGACACTTGTTCACACTTGAAAATTGCTAGAAAGCTAAGAGACACTCCAAATTTGGAGCGTGTCCTACCTCCGCTACATTAATTCATAGGCCCACCAAATTAACCGCCCACCAAATTAACCTTTCTTACCAAACATGAAAAAAAAAGAGAAAAAAAAGAGGAATAAACAAATATTACCAAACAATAAAGAAAAATAAAGAGAAAATATATGAAGGATGTTAATTTGGAGTATTTGTTTGGAGTGTACCATTGTGTGACAATATCAAGGAGATACTCCAAAAATAATAATTTACACTAATTTTAATAATTTGGAGTATGTTTTTGAAGTGTTACCACTGTGGATGCTCTTAGTATAAACGCATTCAGCCCTTGCTATATATATATATGTAACTCCTCTTTCCGAAAATTTTAAAATATTTTTATTTATTTATTTGATTTAAATGGTAATTTTTGAATATTATAAATAATTAATTAGTTAATTATTATGGTAGATGTATTTAGTCACGATTAAATTTGGAGTATATGACGACCAAGAATTTTGGCACGGATAGTATAGTTGGGTGCCTTGACTAGTGTTTTAGCTATGATAGGGAAGGCCGAGCCATAGGTGTGTTCTAACTAGGAAAACCAGGCCAAGTTACGACTTAACCCCCACCGATGATTTATTTATTTAATTATTAGATTATTGACTTTCTAGGAGACCCGGTTGTACCAATTTAACCCCGACTTGACCCGAACCAAATCCAAATCTAAATAAACATGTACTACTCTCAAATATCTTCATGTTGATATATATTTTGTATATATATTTTATTAATATTGATATGTTTTCAATTTTGGAAAGTTTCTATTTATAGAAAGTGTCTACGTGTAATCCTAGTGTGATCCTAGTTGGCATTAGTTTATATTTGACCCAAAGTCCAACCCAATCCTAAGTATGCATGTTGGACATTAATAAATATTGGTAAATACATATATTTTGTATTTAATTCAAATTTTGGATTTATTTATAAAGATAGATTTAATTAGTCTATATTAGGAAAGACCTTTTTAATCCTCAATCCAATCAATTAGCCAACTTACCAAAACACTATCCCAACCAAGTGGGAGCACTCTTGGACGACCAAAGCAGCCCCTCCCTTGGATATTCATCCAAGCTTCTCATTAGTAATAGGATTCCTACTCCTTTTCATGCATACAACCCAAAAGGCCCATATATGTACATCAACTCATACCCAAATCCTAACCCTAACTTAATTTCTTCTTCTTTTTCCTTCTTAGCCGACCATTCCCTTACTTTTCCCTCATATTTGGCAGCACCTCTCCACCATAGCCCTCCATACATCATCTTCTCCAATGCACATCTCTCCATCCTTCACAAAAACTCATCTCCTCCACCATACATCCACCCAACCACTCAAAATAAACCCTAAAAACTCTATTTTCTCCATTCAACCATCTATAACCATTGCCAACCCTTCCAAACTCACCAAGAGAGGATTATTAAGCAAAGATAGCAAGAAAAGTTGGAGCTTTGGCAAGGAGAAGTCTTCACAACCTCTCTAGCAAGGACTTTTGGTAAGAAACCCTAATTTTTCTATCTCAAAACCTTACTAAATTTCTATAGAAAATATGTTATTAAATCTTTAGAAATCATATTTTGATGTCTTTTTCTATGTATAATCATCTATAAAAGTTTCATGATTTATAGTCATAATATTAATATTTTGGTAGGATCAAAATTAACCCCGTTGTGAAAAAACTATAAGTTATTGGTGGTTATTTTCAAAAATAAATTTTATGTGTGTTCATATATATAAATTAGGATTTTTAATTATTTTTCCACAAATTTATCAACTCAAATTTGGTCGAAAAAATTATAGGTCAAAACTAGCTAATTTCGGGTAATCAGCTGACCTAGAATGTTCCAAACTTGTAGTATAACTTAACCCTTGTACCCATGATGTTATTCTGAGAAATAAGATATTTTAATTTTGTTTAAAATATATTTTTTGTTATTTTAGCAATTTTGAGTAATTGACTATGTTCCGGACGAGTTTCGGGTAGACTAGCTGACTTAGTAATCAACTAGTCATAAATTTCTTTAGAAATATTAATTCTAGAATTTTAAAGATAAATCTATAGAAAATTTATTTAAATATTATTTTTATAAAATTTATATATTTTTTAAGTATGTTATTGAAGTAGGGACATAACCGACCAATTGAGAGTTGGAAACCCTAAAACTGTGTTTCGATGTCTCGTGGAACCTGTGTGTGATTTTATGAATCTAAATGGTTCCACGGGAGATTTGAATATAGTTAATATAATTTTAAAACATTACTTTAACTAATTAAGTCGTATCATAAGTTTCATAAGTAGTGACTTAAACTAGCTAATTAATTATCTAGGAGCGTCGGGTTCCGGAGGCATGGACGTGGGAGTGGCATTTCATATTAAGAGCGCAAAATCAGGAAAGTATACCTTGCCTCCCTCTATAGTTTATTGCATGCTTATTTCTTTATCTAGTAGTTATATGTCATCAATTAGTTGGATTGGTTTGATTGGTATGCTTTTCTTCTTATCATGTATATTAGTTATTGTCCTATCGTCGTTGTCCAGAGTTTGACATTATAGACTATATGAGATTTGTCCTTACATGTACCTTGATCGAGTCGTATTGTGTCGTGGAGTGAGTGCGTGTAACTGAGCTGTTAATTTCTGTTTCGTTTTCTCAACCTGCGAGTCCACAATCGGGGCGAGGGTTGACCGTTTGCACCTGCGAGTCCACACTCGGGGCGAGGGTATTTGTTGTGAACTAACCTGCGAGTCCACATTCGGGACGAGGGTTAGTGTTTAGTTCAAACTATCGAGTCCACACTCGGGATGAGGGTTTGATATCCTTTGATCTCTTGTTCACCAGTTCTCTCCCAGCAGTTCATTTATGCGTAGTTGTTTCCCGTATCCATGTTCATAGTCACCTGTCAGTAGCTACTTGTTAGTTTTCGTCTTTTTTCCTGTTTATAGCCTGTTTATATTCTTATGCATGATAGAACTGTTAGATAGGCATATTTTTGTGTATCTTGCTATGTCCCTGTGGACCTGATGATCTCTTCAGGTAGTTGGTTGCTCGGAGTTAGTTAGTTGAGCATGTGGTAGTCGATTACATCTGCATGATTCAGGTATTTTGCTAGTGATATTGCTTTATTATCTTATCGTGCTCTTATGATATATCCTGCTTGTTAGCCTAGTTTCAGTCTATTCTTGGAGTCTAATCGAAAATATGCTAGTGGGCTGCAGACCATGAACCATACTTGTTCATTCTTGATTTATATACATCTCGTGGATTGAGATATAGTTTAGATTACCATATTAGACATGATGCCATGCTCTTGACAGCTTATACGTATTCGAGTCGGACTGGAGTCCGCTTGATACGTAGCTGGCTTGTTCACGCACTTGCATCCCGAAAAGCGGGTGCGGGTCGTGACAATATATATATATATATACATATATATATATATATATATATATATATATATATATATATATATATATATATATATAAACATATAAAAAGCACAAATAAACCGAAATATATATATATATATATATATATATATATATATATATATATATATATATATATATATATATATATATATATATATATATATATATATAAACATATAAAAAGCACAAATAAACCGAAAAATCGAATAAACCGAATAAACCTAACCGATTTAATTCAGTTTGGTTTGATTCGGTTATGAGCAATTTCGATTCGGTTTCAGTTTTGCTTATTCTGTTTTTAGTCCAATTTGATTTTCGATTATTCAGTTCAATTTGAACCGAATTAATCGAATGCTCACCCCTAACTTCCTATACTTATGGTTTGGGTTTGGTTATGTTATGTTATTGTCTCTTGGACTTTGGTTAGACCCATATGAATTGGAGTTGGTTTGTCCCTTTAGCTTAGTTTGAGCTTGGTGATACCTTATTTGATCATGGGATAGAAATAGTGCCTTGTGTTTAGAGCTGTCACGACTCGCACCCTAGTGTAAGGGCACGAGAAGTGGGTACGTCCAATCTACATCGCAGTGTCGGCGGTAGAACGCTGTCCTAGGTCGCATACATCTAACAGTTAAAGGTACTTGCACAGTTTATACTCTCCGAATGGAGGAACAATATAAGATGTACAATCTCAATCACAACTAAGGAAGAAATACGAATGATAGATAGATAGATATGATCTGAAACCATGAACTGAAACATAACAAGAAAGAGATCTAAGTGTCTAAGATAACATCTCTACAACATTCAGAATAACACAAAGTCCCAAATAATACAACTCCAGAACACAAAAACAAGAAGAAGGAAAATAACATACTAAACTATCTACTCTAAGCAGTGGTGTCATCCTCAGCAGCTGCCTGAACCACGGGGTCCAGGTTGCAAGTGTCGTCTATGCCTGCTCCGTAGTAGGTAGGACATAAAGCCTCATTCTCATCCTCTGTAATATTTTTAACAGGTCCAGTCAGGACAGAAGCGAGCACAATACATCTCAACAGTTCATATCATGACAGGAATGTAAATCTAGCAATAGAATAAGATACATGAAACGCTCTAAAGAAATGTACATGAAGTAAGAGAGATAGTTGTACTGGAAATATCTACTATAAGTAAGGAACTGTAAGTGACTAGTGAATCAGAGTACAAGATAGACATGTGAATGGCTGGAAAAGATTCATGATTACACTATGGAATTGATTCATGATTACGCTACTTGGGATTATTTATATGACTATTTCTACTCCCCCATCCCCAAATCAATACATAAGGATCCATTCAAGTTATGTTAAGATTCATGATTACACTACTGACTCATAATGAGTGATTCATGAATTTGATTCGTGAAGGCTCTGTGATTCATGAGGGTACATGAGTCACAAGCAGATTCATGATAGTAGAAGCATGAGAGTACATGATGTAAGTAAAACACACAAGACATGAAGTACCCGATGCTCCCGAGAGGGATAACATCTCATGAAAAGATCCATATAGTACCAATCCGTATTACCAACGTGACAGCATCAAGTAAAGTAGTCTAGAGCAAGATATAAGTCCTAACAAGTATGAAATGATCAAATAATGTACTCGCCTGTATTTGAATGTCTGTAAGAATATACCGTCGGAATCGAGGTATCTGACTCCTATTTAGAACAACACAACTCACAGCATGTCCAAAATGGTAATACTGAAGATTACAATGCATCTACATGATTTATAGGTCAATTTAGGTTAAAGTCAACTCTTGGTCAACTCTGGTCAACTATAATGTCAAACTAAGTCAACTGTAGTCAAACTAGCTAGGGTTTGGTCAACAATGGTCAAACTAGCTAGGTTAGTCCATCTAGGTCTAAACAAACTAAGCCTATGCAATAAAGTATTCTAGTAAACTAAAAGTCATCTAACACATAGCCTAATAAATCACTTGCTAAACCAAAACACAAAACTAAACAAGGCACATCACTTACCCATATAATGTATATATTACATATATATATATATATATATATATATATATATATATATATATATATATATATATATATATATATATATATCATTCACAATATATATATATATATATATATATATATATATATATATATATATATATATATATATATATATATATATATATATATATAAATATATAGGGAAGCTATATATATGAACATACACACACATATATATAGAGAGAGAAAGGAAAAAAATATATAGAGAGAGAGAGAGAAAAGAAATGGCAAGAGTGAGTGTGTGTATGTGTGTGTGTGTGTGTGTGTTACTGTTCAGGATAGGAAGGGTAGGTTTCAGTTATATACAACAAACCAGTATCAAATCAAAGCATATTTATATAGATACATACATATATGTAACATGTAAATATATATAGATAGAGATATAAATGGAGTGCGTGTGTTATACCACTGCAGTGTGTGCTCAGTGGGCTATGGACTGCAATTTAAGGCTAATGTTAACATGGCAAATGGGTTAAACATTCACAGGTTTAAGTTAGTTTTTAGGTTTCCTTATTAGCAATGAAACAAGGTATCAGTTAACATATTCAATATAACTTAGTTGTACATATAGTCATCAACCAACTCACTTAAGTTTCATTTTCAGGTTCCTCAGATAATAGTGCATCAACACATTCTCAGTTTTAGCTATATGCAAACTCAGGTTAAAGTAAACTTGAAATCTCAATTTTTCTCATTCAAACCCAACCAATTCCCAATTCAGTTCACTATGTCATAATGCAAACCCTATATTCAGTCTTTCGAAATCATTTCTCAATAAAAACCCATAAGTTCTAAACTAAACCAACAGTTAAACTTAAACTCATTGCAACTGGGTCATTAACATGCACTGTATTTTTATTCTCAGGATTAAGATTTACATATTAACTCTCAATTCATTTAACCCAAAACTGGAACTAAAGGATACATGTAAGGTCCCAATTTTGAAAACCCAAATCAATCGACAACTCGAATTAAATGGGTAAAACAAGTGTACAAGTGTATATATTAGGTATACGTGCCAGGGGGTGGGATTTCGTGTCCACATGAGTAGACACGAAGTGTCCAGATACGGAAAAACATGACATCAGAATCATGTCTGTGCACAGGCTCGTGCTGAGGTGTCGAGCCCAATAGGACACGACACACTCCACATCGAGTTACGTACACGTATCCAATAGTTATCCCAGGTGTCAAGGTTCGTACACATGTGTCTGTACAGTGTCCATGACGTGTCCTCGCGTGACACGAAGTGCGTGTCAGTAGTCGATTTTGCCACTGCACAGTGCAGTACAAATCGTGTATGCGTGCAAGTACGTGTCCAATACGACACGAGGTCAAGAGTGGCTTGGGGGGTGACCTGTCAGTCACTGCCCCGACCATCTGACCAAGTGGCAGGCCGCCACGTGGCGTGTCGTGTCCACTGGGACACTCGGGTAGCAGGGGATCCGCCCGTAGTGTCGTGCAGCATCCCCGTGTCCATTTTGGACACGAAAAACCCCCAAAAATCAAATCAGTCCACACGATTATCATTTTTAACATATTAAGCTATAAATTTGTTCAATTAGAATTTGAATTAGCAACATTAATTTCTTACAAGCATTTCATCAAACACCCTTTTAAGGACACTGATACGTGTCCGATACGGACACGAAATGGACACTATCTTACACCAAACTAACTCTACAGCTAGGGTATACCTATATGCATGCATTAATGAAAAGAAAACATGATTTAATATAGGTTTTATGGCATTTACCTATTGAGAGTATATCTCAATGAAAATAAGGAAAGAAAAGGTGTTCTTCTCCAAACACAATGGTCAAATCACTTCAAAACTTGCTAGCAAGCCCCCACAAGTCTCATCTACTGTTGGGGATGATGATGTAATTGATTTGACTCAATTTGGGTTCAATTTGGATTAATTGGGAGGAATTTGGGGAAGAACAAGTTAGGGTTCTATGTAGATGTAAAAAGAGGCTAGTGTTTCTTAAGGATACTTTATAGGAGGGGGGATTACTATTGTGGCTGCCACTAGATGAATTAGGGTTAGGTTTTAGATGTAGATGAGTGGCTAGGGCTTGTCCACCCAATTTCAAGTCCTCCTATTGGTTCAATTAGTCCTAAGGCTTTCTTTTTCACAAATATCCTAAGGAGAAAATATCCTACTTAGGAATATCTAGATATTGTTAATCTTGTCATTTAGTAGGTTATCCTAATCAAAATTCTAAGCTCAAGGCTAATCTAGATTAGACTAAGTTTCTAGGTCAAGTCTCAATTAAACAATTAGCACATATTTAATTAATTCAATTTACAATTTCACAAAATTGTCAAAATGACCAAAATACCCCTAGGCTAAAAAGTACTAATATAACATTCTAATCACATGACTAGGCTCCCATGGTCATGGTTTAGTCTCTAGGCTTAGCAATTCTAGGGTTACACTAGTTAACCATCAAAATTACATTTTAATATTTAAATAGTTTTAAATTAATTAAAAATTACTAAAAATCATAACATAAGTTAAATCTTATTATTTAAAAATCAAAATTATAAAAGTTCAAAATTATCCTTATTTTAGAAAAGTGGGTGTTACAAGAGTACCCCCTTAGAAGAATTTCGTCATCGAAATTAAGATGGCAGTATCTCCGAATTGTCCTCCAGATTCTTAGAGAGCACCAGTTGTATGCCAAGTTTAGTAAATGCGAGTTCTAGCTCGATCACATTTCGTACTTGGGCCATATCATCACTAGAGGAGGAGTAGAAGTGGATCCCCAAAAGATCGTGGCCATTGAGACATGGCCAGTGCCCAACACGGTTGCAGAAGTTCGCAGTTTTCTTGGATTGGCCGGCTACTACCGGCGATTTATTTCAGACTTTGCTCGAATTTCATCGCCATTGACCCAGTTGACCCGCAAGGATGTGCAGTTTACTTGGACAGCAGATTGCCAGGATTCTTTTGAGAAGTTAAAGCGAGGCTTGATGACGGCACATATTCTCACGCTTCCAGATGGAACTGGATGATTCTCAGTATATTGTGATGCTTCAGGCAGAGGCTTAGGATGTGTTCTAATGCAGCATGGGAAGGTAATAGCTTATGCGTCACGACAACTTCGTGATCATGAGAGGAATTACCCAACCCATGACTTGGAGTTGGCAGCAGTAGTGTTTGCACTTAATTAGTTGTGGAGGCACTACTTGTACGGAGATAAGGTGGAGATTTTCACCGACCACAAGAGCCTGAAGTATGTGTTCACACAGAAGGATCTTAGCATGCGTCAAAGGAGATGGCTGGAGCTTCTTGTGGATTATGATGTCAACTTGTAGTATCACCCAGGGAAGGCCAACGTTGTAGCAGATGCATTGAGCAGGAGAGCCGAAGTTTATTTCCTAACAGCGCAGCCGGAGTTGTTAGCGGATCTTCAGAAGATGGGTATAGAAGTTGTTCTCCCTTCCAGTGTGACGTTGATGGCCAGCATGCAAGTTCAGTCCACTATAATTGAGAGGATTCAGATGGCTCAGTCAGCAGATTTCAAGCTTCAGCGGCTCAGAACAGAGTGCGAGGCAGGACGGCGACCAGAGTTATGCATTCATGAAGACGGTACACTTAGGCATGGGAGGTGTCTTTGTGTACCCAGTGGAGATATCAGACATGAGATCATGGCAGAAGCTCACAGTTCTCAATATTCCATTCATCCAGGCAGTACGAAGATGTACCGTGATATCCGTCAGCATTTTTGGTGGAATGGCATAAAAAGGAAGATAGCTCGGTTTGTCTCTCGATATTTGGTTTGCCAATAAGTTAAAGCCGAACATCAGAGGCCAGCTGGACTTCTTCAGCCCTTGCTAATTCCAGAATAGAAGTGAGAGCATATAACCATGGATTTTGTGACTGGATTGCCTAGATCCCCAGCTGGCAGAGACGCTATTTGGGTTGTCATAGACAGGCTCACGAAGGCGGCTCACTTTTTCCCATTCAGAGTTGGTCAGTCGACGGCTCAACTTGCGAAGATGTATCTCTGGCAGATCGTCAGGCTTCACGGTGTACCAGTCAGTATCACCTTGGACAGAGATTCCAGATTTATGTTGCACTTTTAGCGTAGCTTGCAAGAGAGTTTGGGAACTCGCCTCCAGTTCAGCTCAGCTTATCACCCGCAGACAGATGGCCAGTTGGAACGCACGATCCAGACTCTTGAAGATATGTTACGGTCATGTACACTCGACTTTGGTGGTTCGTGGAAAGATCACCTGCACCTGGTAGAGTTCTCGTACAACAACAGTTTCCAGGCCAGTATCCAGATGGCACCGTTCGAGGTACTGTATGGTAGGAAGTGCCGATCCCCACTAGCATGGGACGATGTCGGAAAGAGGCAGATGCTCGGTCCGAAAATGATTGCTCAGACCGTTGAAGTAGTCAGGAGAGTCAGAGATCATCTTCGAGTTGCCCAAGATTGCCAGCGTCATTGGGCCGATTCTCATCAGCGCCCTCTTGAGTTTTCTGTCGACGACCATATATTCCTGAGGATTTCGCCTAACCGTGGCGTAATTCGTTTCGGTGTGCGGAAAAAGCTTAGTCCTAGGTATATAGGGCCGTTCGATATTCTGGAGTGAGTAGATGATTTATCCTATGGTCTCGCTCTTCCACCGTCGCTACATGAGGTGCATGACGTGTTCCATGTATCCCAACTGCGACGGTATATCCCGGACCCGGGCCATGTCCTGGATCATTCGGAATTGGTTGTTGGTACCAACCTTTCGTATGAGGAGAGGCCCGTGTCTATCGGAGAGAGAAGGTACTCAAGAACAAGACTATTAGTTTAGTCCGTGTTGCTTGGGGTCATCACTCTTTGGATGAGTCGACGTGGGAGCGTGAGGATGATATCCGATCACGATATCTCGACCTGTTTGACTCGTAAGGTATAATGTATTCCTTATGCCTTATGCTTTCAATTCCTTGCTTGAATAAATGACTGCATGATAGACTGCTTGTTATAGCTTACGATTAGTATATCTTGTCCTTGCCGCTCTAGCCTCTTAATTAAATTTCGAGGACGGAATTCTTTTAAGGTGGGTAGAGTTGTAATGCCTGTGGTTCGTATTACGTATCATGGTGTACGTATTTTTGACTCATATTGTGTATTTTCCTACATGGTTATTCCCGTATTTCCTTCTTGGTCCGGTTCAACTTGTTGCTGGTTCGGCTTGACTTGAGTTTAGGTGGACCAAACCCCCACCTACCACCACCATCACCATTTATTAACCCATTCCCTCATTCTCTCTCTTCTTTTACTCCTTCTTCTCCACCATTACTTCTTCAACCACCAGGAGGGAGAGAGATAGAGAGCTTATGCAAGTGCAAACTTGCTTCATGATAGATCTCAAGTTTTATTGTTCCATTCTCTTCCTTACTTGATTCTAAACCTCTATAGAATTTGGTATTTTTGGATTTGATGGATGGATTCATGTAGATCTAAGTTTGTAACTTTCCGGTTTTCTTGGTTTTGATCTCTAAAAACTTAGTTATTTTCGAAAACTAATGGTTCTATGTTATAGAGAATTCAATTTCATGTAGTTTTGGCTTTTGTTTCGCTTGATTTTGACTTCGGATGAGTAAGTTATGGCCATTACAAGTTTTCAGAACTTTTATGGCTGAACTTGCTGATTAGGGACGATGACCCCCATGTGCCCGGGAGGCCATGCGCTATGAAGTCCCGACAACGCATCCCTTAACTCCGAGCGTATCATGCGCGTAGGTTTCCTACGCGCATGTACTGAAGACGCAACGTGAGTTTCCCACGCGCCAATGGTGCAGGAATCCCATGCGCCTATTGTGTAGGAATCCCATGCACCGATTGTGCAGGAATCCCACGCGCCAATGGTGCAGAAATCCTATGCGTCGATTATGCAGGAATCCCACGCACCAATGGTGCAGGAATCCCATGTGCCGATTGTACAGGAATCCCACGCGCCAATGGTACAGGAATCCCATGCGCCGATTGTGCATAAATCTCATGCGCCGATTGTGCAGGAATCCCATGCGCCAATTGTACAGGAATCCCACGCGCCAATGGTGCATGAATCCCATGCGCCGATTGTGCATAAATCCCATGCGCCGATTGTGCAGGAATCCCATGCGCCGATTATGCAGGAATCCTACGCGCCAATGGTACAGGAATCCCATGCGCCGACTGTGCAGGAATCTCATGCGTCGATTGTGCAGGAATCCCATGCGTCGAAATTGCTCTATTTCACTATTTTTGTCTGTTTAAGTTATTTTGTAGCTAGAATCTTAAAAAACTCAAAACATGAAAGTTGTAGATCTTTTCCTTAGCTTCAAAAATATGTCACTAGTTATTTTATGCAAGTTTCTCTCATTCACGATAATGTAAGAATAGAACACGATAGTGGCCCGCCGTGGCGTACTCTTAACAAGTAAACTGATATGATATATCATGACATGCTGTTACGACAGCTAGCCTGACATGACAAGTATGAATGACCTGGACACCATGGGCGATTGTGTTTTTACAAATAAACTGGTACTGTCTTGCATCATGTCTAGGATTGGGATCCCTGAGTACCACGGTCAGGGGTACCTACTGAAATTGACTAAGGCTAATTAACTAGAATAATTCAGTAGTCATGAAGAGATTCTCAGCTACAGGCAATCCCGTTATCTGGGCGCATTAAGTGGACTTATAGCCTACTGACGAGTAGGACACATTTCCAGCACACAGTCACGTGTTGCATTCTTCATAAACGGACATTTGACCTGGATAACAAGATGGTCTGCAGGGCTTGTGGCTGTTGGGATAATCTCATTGCATCTTGCTAGTAACTAGGCATGTGATAACCCTAGTTAGTTAAAAGTATCAAGCCGTACTCTTGATTGGCCGTGATTGATTGGATGGAGTTTATTCCAGCTTACTCTTATCCTGATCCTGTGCAAGCTTGTGACATGACATGATTAATGATGCTTGCCTTAACAATAACGATCGGGGGTCCAGTTCTGTTCAGGCGAAGGGTTACAACCCCGGTCCTTGTTTGGTTTAAGGGTTGTAACCTGGTTCCCGGAGCAGTTCTGTGTCCTCTCTTCGTTTATTGTCTTATTGCAACCCCATGCCATGTTCGTCATGTTTTACCTTACCTTTAATAGCATGATTATCTATACTGGCCTTAACAATAAAGATCAGGGGTCCAGTTCTGTTCAGGCGAAGGGTTACAACCCCGGTCCTTGTTTGGTTTAAGGGTTGTAACCTGGCTCCCGGAGCAGTTCTGTGTCCTCTTTTCGTTTATTGTCTTCACTGTACTAATAGTATTTGAGATGGGTTTCTATTCAGGTGAAGGGTTACAACCCCGATCCTTGTTTGGTTTAAGGGTTGTGACCTGGCTATTTGACTGGTTTCCTCGTACTTTGTTTATTGTTGTTATCTCTATTATTATCAGTTCTTTAATTATTATCTTTAATATTCTATTGTGATATGCTGGTTTTAGTTCCTAAGTGAAGCCCTCTTTGTGGCACTTGCTCTTTCTGGGGTCTGACCCAGCTGGTTTTGTATGGCCAGATATCGGAGCAGCAGCAGAGGATCTACCTGTCTTCCAGCCAGATGGTGACCACCAGGCGTAACCCTGGCAACGAGTGGGTTTCTTTTATCCTCCCACTTATTATAAAATTATTCTTTTGAGGCGTTTAGCCGACGAGCACGTGTTAGCTCGTATTGTACCTTATTTACTGTCTGCCTACGGGCTGTAACATGATTGGCAAATCCTAGGGTTGATCATGTATGACTGAAACTCTTGCTAGTCCTGACATTTTGTACGACTAGCTTCATGATCATCCAATATGTAATGTATGGGACGCCTTGCTATTATATATTTGGTGCTCTGACATCTTGTAACTATTATTGCTTGCTTGAGATTGAGACAATAGGCTTGTTCATAACCATAGGAGACTGTTAGCTTGTAGTTAAATCCTCATGTATCTAGACAGCCGTGACCGTATAGCGAGGTAGGTTGCACTTCAATATACGTAGCTGGCTATGTACGCCCCCGCTCTTCAGTATTCTGGTTCTGAGGCGTTACATGGTTTTAGTGGTGGCCCATGCAGGTCTTGTAAATCAAGATATGTGTGGGTTTACCGAATAGATGTCTCAATCAGTACTCGCCCTTGATCTCTGCTCGTATCCTCTGAATCCATGAATTCTTGACCTGATCACATGCTTATATCGTTGATCTGTCCTGGTCCTTCTTTATTGTTCCCTATGTTGTCTTCTTCAGCGGCATTATTCCTGGACCTGCCGATCAGCAGCGCGGAGCACCTCCCGCGGACCAGCAGCAACCTGGAGATCAAGCCCAGCATTCATGAGTAGCCTCAAGAGTCATGCCTATCGGGGGAGAACCACCAGTTCAGCCTGTCCAGCCTGCAGAGCCTGATGATGGCATTTTGTTGGGTCTCATCAGGTCACTATTAGCCTCCCAGGATCGTCGAGGAGATGCCTTGCACCAGGCGGTGGCAGACGCTTTGACCAGAGGAGGTCATCAGGGTAATAGTGCGGCCAACAGCTTCAAGCGCTTGAACCTTCCCTTCTTCGACGGCAGTGAAGATGTGATTGCTGCAGATGCATGGCTTCAGGACACCGAGGTGATTCTAGAAGCAGCCAGGACTCCAGAGAACGAGAAGGTGGCCGTAGTGCGCCTGCAGTTACTAGATCTTGCCCGCAGCTGGTGGGCAGCGCAGGCTGATGGATTAGTGGCCCCTATTTCATAGGCAGTATTTAGAAAGAGATTCCAGACCAAGTATTTCGATGCTGTAGCTCGATACGATCTATAGATGAGGTTCACCAATCTGAAGCAGATGGGCAGGACAGTCGACGGATATACGGCTGAGTTCTCCAGGCTTAGTCGGTTTGCTTCCACCTTGGTGGCGACCGAGTTCGATAGAGCCCAGCAGTTCCAGCAGGGGCTCCACCTAGAGATTTTATTGGCAGTAGAGCAGTTTGAGCATCAGACTTTTGATGCAGTATTGAGAGCAGCTAGGAGGCATGAGTATACCTCCCAGAGGATCGTGGATAGGACCGGAGGTCGGAAGCGATCTCACGGCCAGATGAATCAGTCATCAGCACCAGCCCCGGTAGCCAGGGCTTTGACCATTGGAGCTCGGAGGCGGGCGGTCTCAGTGACGTTGATTCAATATTCTACCCCGATGTACCTCAGCAGCAGAAACAGAAGCAGTCTTCCGCAGTGGGATGTTCACACTACGAGAAGCCAGGGCATGTGGTATCAGAGTATCGCAGAGCACAGGGTTTGTGCTTGGTTTGTGGTGCCCCGGACCACAGGGTTGGGAACTGCCCGAACAGGGGGAGTTCATGGCATTCTCTAGTCCTTCAGTTAGAGGACCAGCACCAGTCCAGCAGCAGCAGCAGCTGCAGTACCCGTTCCCGAGGCCATTGCCGACGCAGGCCCAGGCATTCCAGCAATAGAGACCGCAACAGTATGCCCAAGCGCAAGCCCTGATCCAGAGCAGACAGAGAAATTTTTAGCAGAGGGGACCCGCACCCAGAGGACATGGTCAAGTGCTGGCTTTGACTATGGAAGAAGAAGGAATAGCACCAGGTGAGGTAGTGGCAGGTACTATTCTCGTCAACATCGTTCCAGCTTCAGTATTATTTGATTCTGGTGCCTCACATTCATTTATGTCTGCACGATTCGCGACACGGATAGGATTGGAGCCCGAGTCATTATCAGTAAGGCTCAATATACTTACTGGTAACGGACTTGTGGGGGGTAAATAGAGTATTTTCCTCGTGTCGGATCGTAGTTAGCGGTAGAGAGTTCCCTGCTAGATTGATAGAGTTCCCAATAGCCGATTATGATATGGTCTTAGGATGGATTGGTTGAGGGACCATTATTCTATGATAGACTGCCATATCGGCAGGGTTATTTTTAGTATTCCAGGCGAGCCTGAGTTTTCCTTCTCCTGAGGCGAAGTTGAACCTTCTCCTCCAGTGTTGCGGATGGCAGTAGCAGCAGTGCAGTTACCTCGGATAGTCGAGGAGTTTCCAGATGTTTTCCCCGAAGAGCTTCCAGGGATGCCGCCAGAACGGAAGATCGAGTTCACCATTGACTTGATTCCTGGAACAGCCCCAGTGTCAGAGAGAGTCTACAGGATGGCACCGTCAGAATTAGAGATATTGTACAAGATGATTGAAGAACTTAGAACCAAGGGATTCATTCGTGCAAGTGGATCGCCTTGGGGAGCCCCGATGCTTCTTGTGAAAAAGAAGGATGGTACGTCCAGATTATGTATAGATTATCGTACCTTGAACTCAGTGACAATCAAAAACAGATACCCTCTCCTAAGGATAGATGACTTGTTTGATCAACTCAAGGGGGCAGCAGTGTTCTTAAAGATTGACTTGCGGTCAGGATACCATTAGATCAGAGTCAGAGAGCAGGACATCCCGAAGACAGCTTTCAGATCTAGGTACGGGCATTGGGAGTTCCTTGTTATGCCCTTTGGAGCAACCAATGCGCCGGCTGTATTCATGGACCTCATGAATCGTATCTTTATGCCTTATTTGGATCAGTTCGTGATTGTGTTCCTAGACGACATCCTGGTCTACAGCAAAAGTGAAGCGGAGCATGAGCAGTATCTCCGAGTTGTCCTCCAGATTCTCAGAGAGCACCAGTTGTATGCCAAGTTTAGTAAATGCAAGTTCTGGCTCGATCGTATTTCGTACTTGGGCCATATCATCACTAGAGGAGGAGTAGAAATGGATCCCCAAAAGATCGTGGCCATTGAGACATAGCCAGTGTCTAGCACGGTTACAGAAGTTCGCAGTTTTCTTGGATTGGCCGGCTACTACCGGCGATTTGTTTCAGACTTTGCTCGAATTTCATCGCCATTGACCCAGTTGACCCCCAACGATGTGCAGTTTGCTTGGACAGCAGATTGCCAGGATTCTTTTGAGAAGTTGAAGCGAGGCTTGATGACGGCACCTATTCTTACGCTTTCAGATGGAACCAGAGGATTATCAGTATATTGTGATGCTTCAGGCAGAGGCTTAGGATGTGTTCTAATGCAGCATGGGAAGGTAATAGCTTATGCGTCACGGCAACTTCATGATCATGAGAGGAATTACCCAACCCATGACTTGGAGTTGGCAGCAGTAGTGTTTTCACTTAAGTTGTGGAGGCACTACTTGTACGGAGATAGGGTGGAGATTTTCACCGACCACAAGAGCCTGAAGTATGTGTTCACACAGAAGAACCTTAACATGCGTCAAAGAAGATGGCTGGAGCTTCTTATGGATTATGATATCAACTTGCAGTATCACCCAGGGAAGGCCAACGTTGTAGCAGATGCATTGAACAGGAGAGCCAGAGTTTATTTCTTAACAGCGCAACCGGAGTTGTTAACGGATCTTCAGAAGATGGGTATAGAAGTTGTTCTCCCTTCCAGTGTGGCATTGATGGCCAGCATGCAAGTTCAGTCCACTATAATTAAGAGGATTCGGATGGCTCAGTTAGTAGATTTCAAGCTTCAGCGGCTCAGAGCAGAGTGCGAGGCAGGACGGCGACCAGAGTTATGCATTCATGAAGACTGTACACTTAGGCATGGGAGGCATCTTTGTGTACCCAGTGGAGATATCAGACATGAGATCATGGCAGAAGCTCACAGTTCTCAATATTCCATTCATCCAGGCAGTACGAAGATGTACTGTGATATCCGTCAGCACTTTTGGTGGAATGGCATAAAGAGGAAGATAGCCCGGTTTGTCTCTCGATGTTTGGTTTTGCCAATAAGTTAAAGCCGAACATCAGAGGCCAACTGGACTTCTTCAGCCCTTGCCAATTCCAGAATAGAAGTGGGAGCATATAACCATGGATTTTATGACTGGATTGCCTAGATCCCCGGCTGGCAGAGACGCTATTTGGGTTGTCATAGACAGGCTCACGAAGGCGGATCACTTTCTCCCGTTCAGAGTTGGTCAGTCGACGGCTCAGCTAGCGTAGATGTATCTCTGGCAGATCGTCAGGCTTCACGGTGTATGTCACCCCCAGTTTTCAGAAATAGGGGTATTTTTGTCATTTTACATTTTTGAATATTTTTAAAATTTATTTTATTATTTATGATATTATTTTGGGGTTGAAATTTATTTTATTATTTATGATATTATTTTGGGGTTATTTGAGTCGGGTTCGAATTTCAACTCAATTCGACTTGAAACGGGGACCCGGGGGGGGGTAGTTTGACTCTAGTGGAACCCACACACTAGTTAGGCATGGCCCACATGATATTAATTTTAGTCCACATGATATTAATTTTAGTTAGTAGTTAGACTAATTATTTATGGATAGGTTTAGTTTAATTAGAGACTTAAAACTAGACTAAATTGACCTCAACCTTTAACCCATTCCTAATTTAAATCAAATAGATTAGTGGAGGGCATTTTGGACATTCAAATAGGGGACACCTCACCCTTTTTGGGCAGCCACCTATGGGGGGGATAAGGAGTGAGTCACTCCTTCATTCATTTGTTTTCATCCACTTTCTCTCTCTTATTCTTCCCCAAATTAATTTAGAGATGAACCTCCATTGATTTCATCTCCAAATCAACCCCTTCTTTCACCAAATCTTCTTTATTTCTCTTTTACTCCATGGTTAGAGGGTGCTAGCCAAGTTTGGGAGGATTTGGAGCTCGTTCGTGTCCTTTTGGAATCTCTACGTGTCGGTACTGTGTCGGAAGGCTTTTCCTTTGAATCTCTCTTCCGGAAGGTATAATCTCTCCTCTAAACCACCCCTACATGCATATAGAAATATTTTGAACCCATAGGAATGACCCCCATGGTTGTATTTCTATTCGTGTCCATTTTGTATCCATTTGGAGATCATAGGAGTGTCCTTTGTGTTGTGGTTGTGTCCATGTGGAAAAACCCCAAATTTGGACACACTATGTGTTGTTGTTATGTATGAATGAATTATTACATGTTTAATCTCATATTTTTGTATTGGAGATGTGTTCTATAGTGTCTCATATATATATATATATATATATATATATATATATATATTAGTGTAGAGAGTGAGTTCTTGATATATTATGTTATATACTTGTGTGTCTTTTGTCTCAAACTACCTAAATTCGTCATAATATTTATCCACGTTTTTAGTAGCAATAGCAACTTAGAAATGTCATAACTTTTAGCTTAAAATTCCGATTTATCTTTCGTTTTCTTTCAAAGAAGCGTATCGAAGTTAGATTTCCAAATATATATTTTAATAAGCCAAATTCGTTCCAGAACTTTCTGTAGAATTGTTTGAGTGTCAGCTGTACGAAAGACGAACGCGTTTCGGTATTTTCGCGATTTCGGGAGCTTCCGGACACGAAAATGCGATCCATTTAAAGTTTTGGAAAGCTAACACGAAGAGCTACAACATACTTTAATCCTAGAATTTAGTGAATGCCCAATTGGTACAGTATTGGTTTTAAGTAGAAGAGTGACTATACGATATATGCATTTTGTGTAACCTATGAGCCTATGTAGTATGGATATTAAATGAATATAGAGTATGTAATGCATGATATGTTAGATGAATGAAATAATATATATATATATATGATATATATTCTTTTTTACATTAATGTATATATATGGTTGAATGCAAGCATATAGGAATACAATTAATATAATGCATATGAGCAATGCATGAATGAAAGAATGATATACAATGTATGCATGAAAGTATATATGAATGCTAGATATGAATACAAGATATATATGTAATGATAGATATGAATGCATAATGTATAAATATTGTAATACAATATATAATGATAACATGTATGGTAATGTTGAGTATATGATGCAAGCATGAATGAATGGAGGAAATACATGTATATAGGTAATATAGAATATAATATATGAATGCAAGCATGCAAGATAATGTATTGTATCCATATATGACGTATTCAACTTAAAAATAATGTAATATATGAAAGGAATGAATGATAATATATAACATGATATGTAAGGTAATGCAAGGTATAAAATATATGATGTATGCATGTTTGTATGTCTCTATGTTAATGTATGAAATGATATGAATATACAATGTATGCATATGTATAAAACATGTAGGTAATACATAGATGCATGAATGAAATGAATGTTTGTAATATGTTAATATAAATACAAGTATCTAATATGCATGAATGTAAGTATAATATAATACAAGTATACATGTATGTATCATGTAAATATAATATACATGATATGTATGTATGCATGTATACAAGGTAAGTATATATGTATGCATTTCTATAAACTGAGTTAACCTATAACCTTTTACACACATGCATTCATACACCCTTTGACATTATATATCCCATGTCACATACACCTACCTATCACTAAATTTTAGAACATTAACACATATCCTTTCACACACATGCCAAACACACACATACTCACTTACTCTTTTACCTCTCTTTCTCTCTCTTTCTCTCTCTCTCTATATATATATATATATATTTATATATATATATATATGTATGTGCCTATATATATAGCTTTCCTATATATATTTATGTATATGAATATGTGAATGTGAATAATATATATACATTATATGACTAAGTTTGTGTGCCTTGTTAGCTTATGGTTTAGTTTTGTGCTTGGTTTAGTAAGTGACTTAGGCTATGAGTTAGTAGCTATCTTGGATACTTGATTTGTATATACTTAGTTTGTTTAGACCTAGAATTGACTAACTAGACTAGTTGACCATTGTTGACCCAACCCTAGCTAGTTTGACCACAGTTGACTAGAGTTAACCTAGTTTGACTTTATAGTTGACCAAAGTTGACTTTGACCTAGATTGACTTAGAATCATGTAGATTGTATTATAATTTCAATTACCATATAAATTGAACTCTTTATAACCTATGTTGCTATAACTAGGAATCTGTTACTCCAGTTGGCCATCTTTTCATATCAGTTGTTCAGGGCATCAGGCGAGTACATTCTCTGACCGTTTCATACTTGTCTGGATTTACATTCTTGCTCTAGATTACTGTACTTGATGCTGACACGATTGTTATCACGGATTGGTACTATATGGATCTTCTTTTGAGATGTTATCCTTTTGTATTCACTAAATACATATTATAATGTGCGTTTCACCTACATATTGTATTTATTGAATACCCATATCCTTGTATACTCATTGTGCATATTGTACTCTCGTTATCACATGAGTTCCAAGGATAGACCATTGTACACTATTGTATAACATTGTACAACTATTGTATAACATTATACATCTATTGTATAATATTGTACATCTATTGTATAACATTGACACTATTATATAAGATAACGTAACTTGAGTGGATCCTTGTGTATTTATTGGGGAGGGGGAGTAGAATTGATTATGTACTCAAATCCTATTGTACAACATTGTATAACTATTGTATATGTCTATTGTACACCCACGTACAATAGAGTTACCATTGCATTGTCCTAGACCGTTTACATAACCATATTGTACTCTAAATCATAGTTGGCTTACAGTTCATACTTATCATATATAGATATTTTCTGTTATCAAATCTCTACTGTTTTTTATATACATTATTCTTTCAGCGTTTCATGTACCTTACTCTATTGCATGCTTTATATTTCCTAACTTGATATGAACTGCGTGAGATGTTTTGTGCTCGCTCCTGTCCTGACTGGACCGGGTTGATAAATTTTACAGATAGCCTGGAGGTTGCCTGCTAGCCTAGAGGAGACACAGTAGATGTTGTATAGATAGCTAGGATTTTTCTCATAGTTTATTTTTTTTAGTTGTCTTGAGTTGTATTTATGGATTACTGTATTTGAGATTTGAGATGTATTTCTGGATTTGTGTATCTTAGACACTTAGACTTCTATCTGCGGTATCTCTTTTGGATTTCATGTTTTATCTATCTTTATCATGCTCTACCCTAGATGTGATTGAGACTGTATCTGCTATGTCACCTCCATTCAGAGAGTATATACTGTATAGGTACCTTTATTTTGTTAGATGTTTGACCTAGGACAGCGTTCTACCGCCGACACTGCGGCGTAGGCTGGACGTTGTTACGTTCTCATACCCTCACAGTGGGTGCGGGTCGTGACAGTGTACCAGTCAGTATCACCTCGGACAGATATTCCAGATTTACGTTGCACTTTTGGCGTAGCTTGCAAGAGAGTTTGGGAACTCGCCTCCAATTCAGCTCAGCTTATCACCCGCAGACAGATGGCTAGTTGGAATGCACGATCCAGACTCTTTAAGATATGTTGCGGTCATGTACAGTCGACTTCGATGGTTCGTGGAAAGATCACCTGCACCTGGTAGAGTTCTCGTACAACAACAGTTTTCAGGCCAGTATCCAGATGGCACCGTTCGAGGTACTGTATGGTAGGAAGTGCCGATCCCCGCTAGCATGGGACGATGTCGGAGAGAGGCAGATGCTCGGTCCGGAAATGATTTCTCAGACCGTTGAAGTGGTCAGGAGAGTCAGAGATCATCTTCGAGTTGCCCAAGATCGCCAGCGTCATTGGGCCGATTCTCATCAGCGCCCTCTTGAGTTTTCTGTCGACGACCATATATTCCTGAGGATTTCGCCTAACCGTGGCGTAATTCGTTTCGGCGTGCGGGGAAAGCTTAGTCCTAGGTATATAGGGCCGTTTGATATTCTGGAGCGAGTAAGTGATGTATCCTATCGTGTCGCTCTTCCACCGTCGCTACGTGAGGTGCATGACGTGTTCTATGTATCCCAACTACGACGGTATATCCCGGACCCGAGCCATGTCCTAGATCATTCGGAATTGGTTGTTGGTACCAACCTTTCGTATGAGGAGAGGCCCGTGTCTATATTGGACCGGAGAGAGAAGGTACTCAAGAACAAGACTATTAGTTTAGTTCGTGTTGCTTGGGGTCATCACTCTTTGGGTGAGTCGACGTGGGAGCGTGAGGATGATATCCGATCGCGATATCCCGACCTGTTTGACTCGTATGGTATAATGTATTCCTTATGCCTTATGCTTTCAATTTCTTGCTTGAATAAATGACTGCATGATAGACCGCTTGTTATAGCTTACGATTAGTATAGCTTTTCCTTGCCGCTCTAGCCTCTTAATTAAATTCCGAGGACAGAATTCTTTTAAGGTGGGTAGAGTTGTAATGCCTGTGGTTCATATTACGTATCTTGGTATACGTGTACGTATTCTTGACTCATATTGCGTATTTCCTTGCATGGTTATTCCCGTATTTCCTTCTTAGTTCGGTTCAACTTATTGCTGGTTCGGCTTGACTTGAGTTTAGGTGGACCAAACCCCCACCTACCACCACCATCCCCATTTATTAACCCATTCCTTCATTCTCTCTATTCATTTACTTCTTCTTCTCCACCATTACTTCTTCAACCACCAGGAGGAAGAGAGAGAGAGAGCTTATGCAAGTGCAAACTTGCTTCATGATGGATCTCAAGTTTTATTGTTCCATTCTCTTCCTTACTTGATTCTAAACCTCTTTAGAACTTGGCATTTTTGGATTTGATGGATGGATTCTTGTAGATCTAAGTTTATAACTTTCCGGTTTTCTTGGTTTTGATCTCTAAAAACTTAGTTATTTTCGAAAACTAATGGTTCTATGTTGTAGAGAATTCAATTTCATGCAGTTTTGGCTTTTGTTTCGTTTGATTTCGACTTCGGATGAGTAAGTCATGACCATTACAAGTTTTCAGAACTTTTATGGTTGAACTTGTTGATTGGGGACGATGACCTCCATACTCCCAAGATGCCATGCGCTATGAAGTCCCGGCAACGCATCCCTTAACTCCGAGCGTGTCATTAGCGTAGGTTCCCTACGTGCGTGTACTGAAGACGCAACGTGAGTTTCCTATGCGCCAATGGTGCAGGAATCCCATGCACCGATTGTGTAGGAATCCCATACGCCGATTGTGCAGGAATCCCATGCACCGATTGTGCAGAAATCCCATACGCCAATGGTGCAGGAATCCTATGCGCCGATTGTGCAGGAATCCCACGCGCCAATGGTGCAGGAATCCCATGCGCCGATTGTGCAGGAATCCCACGCGCCAATGGTGCAGGAATCCCATGAGCCGATTGTGCAGGAATCCCATGCGCCGATTGTGCAGGAATCCCATGCGCTGATTGTGCAGGAATCCCATGCGCCGAATGTGCAGGAATCCCATGCGCCGATTGTGCAAGAATCCCATGTGCCGATGGTGCAAGAATCCCATGCGCCGATTGTGCAGGAATCCTACGCGCCAATGGTGCAGGAATCTCATGCGTCGATTGTGCAGGAATCCCATGCACCGGAATTGCTCTATTTCACTGTTTTTGGCTGTTTAAGTTATTTTGTAGCTAGAATCTTGAAAAACTCAAAACATGAAAGTTGTAGATATTTTCCTTAGCTTCAAGAATATGTCACTAGTTATTTTATGCAAGTTTCTTCCATTCACGATAATGTAAGAATAGAACACGATAGTGGCCCGCCGTGGCGCACTCTTAACAAGTAAACTGACATGATATATCATAACATGCTGTTATGACAGCTAGCCTGACATAACAAGTATGAATGACCTGGACACTGTGGGCGATTGTGTTTTTACAAATAAACTGGTACTATCTTGCATCATGTCTAGGATTGGGATCCCTGAGTACCACGGTCAGGGGTGCCTACTGAAATTGACTAAGGCTAATTAACTAGAATGATTCAGTAGTCATGAAGAGATTCCCAGCTACAGGCAATCCCGTTATCTGGGCACATTAAGTGGACTTGTAGCCTACCGACGAATAGGGCACATTTCCAGCACACAGTCACATGTTGCATTCTTCATAAACGGACATTCGACCTGGATAACCGGATGGTCTGCAAGGCTTGTGGCTGTTGGGATAATCTCATTGCATCTTGCTAGTAACTAGGCATGTAATAACCCTAGTTAGTTAAAAGTATCAAGCCGTACTCTTGATTGGCCGTGATTGATTGGATGGAGTTTATTCCAGCTTAGTCTTATCCTGATCCTGTGCAAGCTTGTGACATAACATGATTAATGATGCTTGCCTTAACAATAACGATCGGGGGTCCAGTTCTGTTCAGGCGAAGGGTTACAACCCCGGTCCTTGTTTGGTTTAAGGGTTGTAACCTGGCTCCCGGAGCAGTTCTGTGTCCTCTCTTCGTTTATTGTCTTATTACAACCCCATGCCATGTTCGTCATGTTTTACCTTACCTTTAATAGCATAATTATCTATACTGGCCTTAACAATAAAGATCAGAGGTCCAGTTCTGTTCAGGCGAAGGGTTACAACCCCGGTTCTTTTTTGGTTTAAGGGTTGTAACTTGGCTTCCAGAGCAGTTCTATGTCCTCTTTTCGTTTATTATCTTCACTGTACCAATAGTATTTGAGACGGATTTCTATTCAGGTGAAGGGTTACAATCCCGGTCCTTATCTCTATTATTATCAGTTCTTTAATTATTATCTTTAATATTCTATTGTGATATGCTGGTTTTAGTTCCTAAGTGAAGCCCCCTTTATGGCACTTGCTCTTTCTGGGGTCTGACCTAGCTGGTTTTGTATGGCCAGATATCGGAGCAGCAGCAGAGGATCTACCTGTCTTCCAACCAGATGGTGACCACCAGGCGTAACCCTGGCAACGAGTAGGTTTCTTTTGTCCGCCCACTTATTGTAAAATTATTCTTTTGAGGCGTTTAGCCGACGAGCACGTGTTAGCTCGTATTGTACCTTATTTACTGTCTACCTACGGGCTGTAACATGATTGGCAAATCCTAGGGTTGATCATGTATGACTGAAACTCTTGCTAGTCCTGACATTTTGTACGACTAGCTTCATGATCATCCAATATGTAATGTATGGGACGCCTTGCTATTATATATTGGTGCTCTGACAACTTGTAATTATTATTGCTTGCTTGAGATTAAGACAATAGGCTTGTTCATAACCGTAGGAGACTGTTGGCTTGTAGTTAAACCCTCATGTATCTAGACAGCCATGACCGTATAGCGAGGTGGGTTGCACTTCAATATACGTAGCTGGCTATGTACGCCCCCGCTCTCCAGTATTCTGGTTCTGGGGCGTTATATGGTTTTAGTGGTGGCCCATGCAGGTCTTCTAAATCAAGATATGTGAGGGTTTACCGAATAGATGTCTCAATCAGTACTCGCCCTTGATCTCTGCTTGTATCCTCTAAATCCCTGAATTCTTGACCTGATCACATGCTTGTATCGTTGATCTGTTCTGGTCCTTCCTTATTGTTCCCTATGTCGTCTTCTTCAGCGGCATTGTTCCTGGACCTGCCGATCAGCAGGACGGAGCACCTCCTGCGGACCAGCAACAACCTGGAGATCAAGTCCAGCATTCAGGAGTAGCCTCCAGAGTCATGCGTACCGGAGAGAACCACCAGTTCAGCCCGTCCAGCCTGCAGAGTCTGATGATGGCACTTTAGTGGGTCTCATCAGGTCACTATTAGCCTCCCAGGATTGTCGAGGAGATGCCTTGCACCAGGCGGTGGCAGACGCTTTGACCAGAGGAGGTCATCAGGATAATAGCGCGGCCAACAGCTTCAAGCGCTTGAACCCTCCCTTCTTCGACGGCAGTGAAGATGCGATTGCTGCAGATGCATGGCTTCAGGACACCGAGGTGATTCTAGAAGCATCCAGAACTCCAGAGAACGAGAAGGTGGCCGTAGTGCGCCTAATAAATCACTTGCTAAACCAAAACACAAAACTAAACAAGGCACATCACTTACTCATATAATGTATATATTACATATATATATATATATATATATATATATATATATATATATATATATATATATATATATATATATATATATCATTCACATATTCAATATATATATATATATATATATTTTTTATATATATATATATATATATATATATATATATATATATATATATATATATATATATATATATATATATATATATATATGAACATATATATATATATGAACATATATATATGAACATACACACATATATAGAGAGAGAGAGAAATGAAAAAATATATAGAGAGAGAGAGAGAGAGAAAGGAAATGGCAAGAGTGAGTGTGTGTGTGTGTGTGTGTGTGTGTGTGTGTGTGTGTGTGTGTGTGTGTGTGTGTTACTGTTCAGGATAGTAAGGGTAGGTTTCAGTTATATACAACAAACCAATATCAAATCAAAGCATATTTATATAGATACATACATATATGTAACATGTAAATATATAGAGATAGAGATATAAATGGAGTGTGTGTGTTATACCACTGCAGTGTGTGCTCAGTGGGCTATGGACTGCAATTTAAGGCTAATGTTAACATGGCAAATGGGTTAAACATTCACAGGTTTAAGTTAGTTTTCATGTTTCCTTATTAGCAATGAAACAAGGTATCAGTTAACATATTCAATATAACTTAGTTGTGCATATAGTCATCAACCAACTCACTTAAGTTTCATTTTCAGTTTCCTCATATAACAGTGCATCAACACATTCTCAATTTTAGCTATATGCAAACTCAGGTTAAAGTTAAACTTGAAATCTCAGTTTTTCTCATTCAAACCCAACCAATTCCCAATTCAGTTCACTGTGTCATAATGCAAACCCTATATTCAGTCTTTCGAAATCATTTCTCAATAAAAACCCATAGGTTCTAAACTAAACCAACAGTTAAACTTAAACTCATTGCAACTGGGTCATTAACATGCACTGTATTTTTATTCTCAGGATTAAGATTTACATATTAACTCTCAATTCATTTAACCCAAAACTGAAACTAAAGGATACATGTAAGGTCCCAATTTTGAAAACCCAAATCAATCGACAACTCGAATTAAATGGGTGAAACAAGTGTACAAGTGTATATATTAGGTATACGTGCCAGGGGGTGGGATTTCGTGTCCACATGAGTAGACACGAAGTGTCCAGATACGGGAAAACATGGCATCAGAATCCTGTCTGTGCACAGGCTCGTGCTGAGGTGTCGAGCCCAATAGGACACGACACACTCCACATCGAGTTACGTACACGTATCCAATAGTTAGCCCAGGTGTCAAGGTTCGTACACATGTGTCTGTACAGTGTCCATGACGTGTCCTCGCGTGACACGAAGTGCGTGTCAGTGGTCGATTTTGCCACTGCACAGTGCAGTACAAATAGTGTATGCGTGCAAGTACGTGTCCAATACGACACGAGGTCAATAGTGGCTTGGGGGGTGACCTGTCAGTCACTGCCCCGACCATCTGACCAAGTGGCAGGCCGCCACGTGGCGTGTCGTGTCCACTGGGACACTCGGGTAGCAGGGGATCCGCCCGTAGTGTCGTGCAGCATCCCCGTGTCCATTTTGGACACGAAAAACCCCCAAAAATCAAATCAGTCAACACGATTATCATTTTTAACATATTAAGCTATAAATTTGTTCAATTAGAATTTGAATTAGCAACATTAATTTCTTACAAGCATTTCATCAAACACCCTTTTAAGGACACTGATACGTGTCCGATACGGACACGAAATGGACACTATCTTACACCAAACTAACTCTACAGCTAGGGTATACCTATATGCATGCATTAATGAAAAGAAAACATGATTTAATATAGGTTTTATGGCATTTACCTATTGAGAGTATATCTCAATGAAAATAAGGAAAGAAAAGGTGTTCTTCTCCAAACACAATGGTCAAATCACTTCAAAACTTGCTAGCAAGCCCCCACAAGTCTCATCTACTGTTGGGGATGATGATGTAATTGATTTGACTCAATTTGGGTTCAATTTGGATTAATTGGGAGGAATTTGGGGAAGAACAAGTTAGGGTTCTATGTAGATGTAAAAAGAGGCTAGTGTTTCTTAAGGATACTTTATAGGAGGGGGGATTACTATTGTGGCTGCCACTAGATGAATTAGGGTTAGGTTTTAGATGTAGATGAGTGGCTAGGGCTTGTCCACCCAATTTCAAGTCCTCCTATTGGTTCAATTAGTCCTAAGGCTTTATTTTTCACAAATATCCTAAGGAGAAAATATCCTACTTAGGAATATCTAGATATTGTTAATCTTGTCATTTAGTAGGTTATCCTAATCAAAATTCTAAGCTCAAGGCTAATCTAGATTAGGCTAAGTTTCTAGGTCAAGTCTCAATTAAACAATTAGCACATATTTAATTAATTCAATTTACAATTTCACAAAATTGTCAAAATGACCAAAATACCCCTAGGCTAAAAAGTACTAATATAACATTCTAATCACATGACTAGGCTCCCATGGTCATGGTTAGTCTCTAGGCTTAGCAATTCTAGGGTTACACTAGTTAACCATCAAAATCACATTTCAATATTTATATAGTTTTAAATTAATTAAAAATCATAACATGAGTTAAATCTTATTATTTAAAAATCAAAATTATAAAAATTTAAAATTACCCTCATTTTAGAAAAGTGGGTGTTACAAGTGCATCTATAGTGTGTCACATCTTGACCCGTCGAATCGTTCATCCTCGCATAGATTCAGTCGAATCGATCGTCTTCGATAGGGCGTGATGTCGTACGAGTCTGGAGTTGCACTCGTATAAGGCAATAATAAATTTTTTTAAATGATTATCTCAATTCACAACATTTTACAGCAAAAGAAACCGAATCATGTTGAAGTAAAGCAAAGTATACGAAACAATCTCTTTATTGAATAATCTGTATAATTGCAAAGGCTTTCAACAGCCCCAAATGAATCTTCCAAATTGGCTTACAACACTCATGATCACTTTAGCTCACAAAGGATTTTACCGTTCCATACATTATGTCTTTTATATCTCAGCCACATCATCATGTTGTAAGTCCGAACGTCAATACGGATCATACGCCTTGAAACGTTAAAGAACTCTATGCCTTAACGCGTCCGAGCTAAGCTCCGCCACGAGTAAACCATTCCCTATATCCTGTAAGCTTTTTAGTGGGAGATCAGTACTAACTCTGTCACGACCCGCTCCCGAATAACCGGATACGAGTCGGACACGCCCAGCCTTTGTTGTTAGACACAACAAAGTAAGCTGTACCAATCTAGGGAAACTAACCAGATAATAAGAACATGAGTGAAACACAGCATCTATATAAATGTATCCCAACCAGAGTAAAGTACAATATCAGAACTTATTACATTCCAAAAAATAGAAAGTCTACTAGTCTCAAATACATAAAAATAATAGGAAAACTAAAGGAAATCTCTAGGCCTCTGCAGCCTCTAAGTCATGAGCTGCACCAGCTAGCTCTCCTGCATCAATAGGCTCCTCGCCATAGAATGTATCACATAAAGCCTCCAACTCACCTGCAACATATCCTATTCATGAGCGGAGCAAAGTATATCCAAAGAAATGAACATGTACATCATGGTATGAATCAAGAAAACAAGAATAATATAAAGTACATTAAATGAGAACAAGACATGAACTGAATAGGAATACTGAAAGTAAAACAGGGAAACATGGTAAGAGTCCTGAACATGAAATACAACCTGAATCATGAAATACAAACTGACCATGAAGTACTGCCTGAACATGGAATACAACCATGAAATCCTGAGATACAATACTGAATCCTGACATGTGCAATATTTGAAATACTTCTAGAGTGTGATCGGCTTGGGTAGATGCAATGATAATGAAATGGTACGGCTTTGGCCACGCGTGCACGGTGCGGGACCCAAGCTATTCACAGGAATAGTAACAAGGTTTGATCACATCTCTATAGTATTTCCCCTCCCAGACACAATGAAACATGGAACATGAATGAGACAATGTCGTGATATATCATGTCACCAAGAGATACAAGAAAGAATAATGAAGACATGAGAAATGAACAATTCAGAGGAGTATACTTGCCTGTCTCCGGGTGATCAAGGGTGTGTAGTAAAACTGGATGTCCACCTATTATATGATTTACAATTTAAGTCAACAATGTAAGGTAATTATTCCTAATCTAGAATTTACTTAACAAGAATCCTTAGTTCATACTAATTCTATTTAAGACCTATTAATCTTACAATGTACAACTTAAAGTAGTATCTATATACTACTTAATATAATATCCTAAAATAGGAGACCAACTATTATTAACCATATGTTTATAAAGCTGACACTTCATTTAACCTAACTGATTCTATAATCTAGGGTTCATAAGCTTGGTTATCTAGCCTTTAATATACCCACCATGTACCCTTATAACTTGCCATAAAATATATCCTAGATTATAGTAACCTGCAAATACAAAATTTAGCTAATAGGTTAAGGAAACCTAAAGGTCCTGTTTTGGTCAAAAGCCCAGCTAGTCCCCATTCATGGGACTGAATCATCCACAGATCAGTCCTGTACATGGCCAAAGGTTTCCAAATCAGTCTAATAATTGATTTGAAAAAATGTGGACTGATTTCCCATCTTAGAGAACAGTCATACTCAACCTACATTCTTATCAGGCAATTTTAAAATTGAACTCTAGGTATGGGTGATAGGAGGACTTAACACATGTATCTCAGGTAATATTGCAAGTCTAACAATGTAACTAACCTATCAGTCTAATAGCAGGACAGAAGAATTGCTAAAGCTTCAAATCTACACATAGAGACAACACACCTATCCCAGTTATTTTCTACTACTGCAATTCTCACTTTCCTGGACTAATTAGTCCTACTGAAAACAGCTTAATCAGTCCAATAAAAAAAGACACAACTGTTAGCTTAGAGTCCTACATCCTAGTCCTTTAAATAAGACTGTAATCAGTGAAAGGATGGACTTAACTCCAAACAGGGACCTCTAATTCATAAGGACTTCAAGGCAACAAGGAAACTTATAATAGATTCAATTCAGGAATTTACACAAGTTATGAATTGAGAATCCTGGAGTGAATGTTCCAAATGAGATGTAATCTCAGATTTCTGGGTTTAATTGGATTGAACCATCTAAGAGGTGATTTCAGGTTCATGATACTCTCAGGTTTCTGAGAATGGTCTCCCATGGTTCAAGGTGAAATATACAATTCCACACTCATACTGAAATCTCTCAATTCGACCAAATAGGGTAATGAAACACAAATGCTGGTAAGATTTCAGGTCTTCTAATGAACTAATTCATATATATATGAATATCAATTTAGGTAATCACATTGATTATGAGTTCTTCATCACTAAAGGTGATATAGGCTCGAGTATAAAGATGCAATCAGAGCAACCAAGCTATGATTATGCTCTCAGGTTTCGGATAACTCTGTTGTGTAAACCAACAACTGAGGTTAAAATCCAACTCCACAACAGATCAACCTACATTAACCCCTTCCCAGAATCAGAACACATTCAGTGTACAGCTGATTCCCCCTAGAATCAGGACACTTTGAAGGTACAGGCAAGGTTCATATCAACTGATACCCCAATCCATTCTAGACAGATTCTAAGTCCATTATAATCAAACAACCTTCACTATCCTAGAGATTAGTTCAACCAAAACCCACACTCTCATTAGTTATCCACAGTTCAGATGAAAAGAGGTCTATAATTTAACAGGAAGAATCTACTGTTCCATATAGGAAATCACATATAAACTCATATATAAAAACACATATAAATTCATATACGAATTTACATATCAATCTATATATGAAAACTCATATCAATTTATATATGGAAGCACATATAAATTTATAAATGAATCATACATGACAGGTTTTCTCAGTTTAAGACTGATATCCAAATCAGTCATCCATACACATATTAGGACAGCTCAATAATTCAGTTTCTAATCATTCGATTCCAACTAGAATCAGTGAGACTCATGTTTAGGTTGGCACAACTATTTAGAACAGGGAACTGATACACTATTAGTCTCATGCCAGGTTTGATACAATTCTCATTATACTACTCCATAATTATCAACAAGGATATAGGAAGTTACCTGAGACGAGTTGCAAACAGAGATTCCTAGGTACAGTTTCAGGTGTCCCTTGGTTCTCAAAACCTGATTGGAACATTCCATCAAACAATTTAGGATCAGAAATAATCTATTGGATCCTCCCAACTCTCTGTTTCGAATTCAAGAAAAAATATAAAAAAACTCGATTCCAACCCACTGGTCAGGATCCGATCAATCTCAAGTATTTTGAATAATTATAATCTTTTGATACAATTCAAATCAAAGTGGAATCTCAAGAGAAAATCAATCCAGAATGATTACCTACCTAAACGGAGCCAGTCGATCTATCGATTCCTGGATTAGTGATTATGCAGAACAATTGAAAATCTGATATCAAATTGAGATGGTTAAGAACAGAGAACCCAGAGATGGGAAGAATCGAAATTACAATTTATACTCACCAATTGTAATCTTGAGTTACTCAATGATCTTTAAGATCAGATCAACAATTAAACTGTGAAGAGACAAAAACCAGATCAAAATCCAAATCGATGAGGATAAGACTAATTCACCAAAATTCGAGAGTACATCAAAACAAATCAGAGATCGATCACCTTACCAGCAGTTGGGATGGCTTCAATGTGAAGATGGGACTTCGACAAATGGAGCAACTCATCACCAAGCCATTCGCCAATGTTGATTTCCTCCTAGAATTAGATCGATACTGGAGAAGAGCTCGGGAAAGAATGAATGGAAAGAGAATTTCTCAGGGAAAAGTTGCAGAGAATAATGAAGGAAGAAGAGTGCTTAAATAGAGCTGGTAGCTTGATCTCTACGCAGGGTTAGCGTGAGGATTAGACCTACCTATTGGCGGGAAAATTTCCCTCGCTCCCTCTCTGACAGTTGGTTAGAGAGGAGAGGAAATTTGTCAGAGCACGTGGCTATGGCCGTTAGGATTTGGATTTGAAAGAAGTTTCCAAATGTTAGGGGCTCAGTAGTAAAAGAAAAAGAATGACTTTCTCCACAGAATTAAATGGCAAAGGTTTGGGCTGCCTGGGATGGGCCTTAACCTTTGATGGGTTTTAAAAATGAATATAAACCCAAAGCAAAATTTAAATGATAACTAAAATTTCATGCATATGACTTCACCTATATTAATAAATTCAAAAAATATAGTTAGTTATAAAAATTTAAAATTTCTCAATATTTGAAAAGGTGGAGTTACAAATCTCTCCCCTTGAAAAATTTCGCCCTCGAAATTGGAATGTAACCACAGATGATCAAGAATAGGGAAAATAATGTGTTGTTTATTGAATTTCAAAAATATATGAGATACAAAGCACTCAAGTGAACAAACTAGGATATCGCTCACGCATCTCGTCCTCACGCTCCCATGTGGACTCTCCCGGTGAGTGGTGTCTCCACATGACGCGGACAAGAGAAATGGTCTGGTTCCGCAGTTGCTTCTCCCTCCGGTCCAGGATCCCTACTGGCTGCTCCTCATAGGTCAAACTCGGGCCCACCTCCAGCTCAGAATAGTCCACCACATGGCTCGGGTCTGGAATGTAACGTCGAAGCTGAGATACGTAGAAAACGCTGTGTACTCCCTCTAAGCTAGCTGGAAGCGCTAGTCGATACGCCACCTCGCCAATCCGTGCTGTCACCTCGAAAGGCCCGATGTACCTCGAACTGAGCTTTTCGCCTCTGCCGAATCGAATGACGTCTCTGGTCGGTGAGATCTTCAGGAACACCCTATCACCAGCTGCGAACTCCAATGGCCGTCTGCTGCTGTCCGCCCAGTGCTTCTGCCGATCCTACGTAACTCTGAGACGATCCCTGATCAGTCTGATCTTCTCAGCTGAATCTACCACCATCTCTGGCCCAAGCAAAGCTCTCTCGCCAACGTCGTCCCAAGATAGCGGCGTGCGGCACCTCCGTCCATACAACGCCTCGAACGGGATCATCTCGATGCTAGCCTGATAACTGTTGTTATAGGCAAACTCTACAAGGTGCAAATGGTCCTCCCACGAACCGCCGAAGTCGAGTACGCAAACCCGTAGCATGTCCTCCAGCGTCTGAATCGTCCTCTCGGACTGTCCGTCCGTCTGTGGATGATAGGCTGTACTGAACTTCAGCTGTGATCCCAAGCTCATCTGTAGACTCCTCCAGAAGTGTGATGTAAAGCGGCTGTCTCGATCTGAAACGATGCTAACCGGCACTCTATGAATCCGCACGATCTGACGCATGTAAAGGTCTGCAAGCTTCTTGGTCGACAGCCCTTCCTTGAACGGAATGAAATGAGCAGACTTCGTCAGTCTGTCCACGATCACCCAAATAGCGTCCTTGCCACTGGGAGTACGCGGTAATCCAGAGACGAAGTCCATGGTAATGTGCTCCCACTTCCATTCCGGAATAGGTAAAGGCTGGAGTAGTCCTGCTGGTCTCTGGCGCTCCGCCTTGACTTGCTGGCACACAAGGCATCTGGAAACAAATCTGGCAACCTCTCTCTTCATCCCATACCACCAAACATACTCACGCAAATCCTTGTACATCTTGGTAGATCCAGGATGAATAGAATACTGCGACTGGTGGGCCTCCTGCATCACCTCCTCCCGTAAGTCCTTGGGCACACACAGCTGACTCCCGTGCCTCAAGGATCCGTCTTCCGTAATGGTGAAGTCGTCGAGCAGGCCTAACTCTGCCTGAGCTCTAAGACCCTGGATTCCCTCATCAAGCAGCTGGGCCTCCTTGATCTTCTCTAGCAACCCCGACTGTATCTGCATATGCATCATCTGACCTCTATACCCTGGCAGAACAACCTCAATCCCAAGGCTCTCCAGATCCTCCAAGAGATGCCGATCCATGGTGAGATACATAGCAATAGGATATCGACTGAGAGCGTCTGCAACTACATTCGCCTTCCCAGGATGGTACTGCAGACTAATGTCGAAGTCCTTCATGAGTTCCAGCCATCTGCGCTGCCTCATATTCAGCTCCTTCTGAGTAAAGACATACTTCAGACTTTTATGGTCCGTGAAGATGTCCACTCTCTCTCCATATAGGTAATGCTTCCACAGTTTCAAGGCAAATATGACTGCTGCAAGCTCCAAGTCATGTGTGGGATAGTTCTTCTCATGGGGCCTCAACTGTCTAGAAGCATACGCTATAACCTTCTTGTTCTGCTCCAGCACACATCCCAAGCCTTTCCCCGAAGCATCGCTGTAGATGACGAACCCTCCTGATCCCGATGGCAAAGCTAGAACTGGTGCCATCGTGAGTCTCCTCTTCAATTCTTCAAATGCTGACTGGCAGGCGTCGCTCCAGATGAACTCCTCGTCCTTCCGCGTAAGCTTCGTCATAGGCTCTGCTATCCTGGCGAAGTCCTTCACGAACTTCCTGTAGTATCCTGCTAGCCCCAGGAAACTACGAATCTCAGCTACTAATATGGGAGGTGCCTAAGCTTCTACTGCTTCAATCTTCTTGGGATCTACAGAAATCCCCTCTCCTGTCACCACATGCCCTAGAAACTCCACTCTGTCCAAGAAAAACTCACATTTCGAGAGTTTCCCGTACAGCTTCTCCTTCCGCAGAATCTCCAAAACAATTCGCAGGTGCTCTACATGCTCCTCCTCCATCTTGGAATAGATCAGAATGTCGTCAATAAAGACTACGACAAACTTATCCAAATAATTATGGAAAACCTTATTCATCAGGTTCATAAACACTGCGGGGGCATTGGTGAGTCCGAACGGCATCACCAGGAACTCATACTGGCCGTATCGGGTGTTGAAGGCTGTCTTCGGAATATCCTGCTCCCGAACCTTCATCTGGTGGTACCCTGACCGAAGATCGATCTTAGAAAAGTCCTTCGCTCCACTAAGCTGGTCAAACAGCTCATCAATCCGTGGCAAAGGGTATCTATTCTTGATAGTGATGTTGTTGAGTGCACGGTAGTCAATGCACATCCTCACCGTCCCATCCTTCTTGGGCACAAAAAGTACCGGTGCTCCCCAGGGTGAAGCACTGGACCGAATAAATCCCTTGCCCTCAAGCTCATCAATCTGCGCCTTCAACTCTGCCGCTTCCTTCGGGTTGATTTTGTAACAGTGCTGGGACTTCGGCGCTGACCCGGGCACTAGGTCGATGCTGAACTCCACATCTCGATCCGGCGGCAATCCTGGCAACTCCTCAGGAAAGACGTCGAGATACTCTGCAATCAGTGAATGCGGCAACTCCTGGTCTTCTGCAACTGCTCCGAAGTAGACTCCCTCTGGCCTCTCTGTAACTCGTCTGCTGATCTCGAACTATAGAAGTCCTAGCGGGCTGAAAGTCACCTTTCCTTCATGGCAGTCTATTACGACAAACTGCTCGCTCATCCAGTCGATGCCGAGAACTACGTCGAATCCGGGCAATGGCATCACCAGAAGTCGAGCCCTAAGTTCTCGTCCAGCTATAGTGATGGGGCAATCCACCATCTCACTGACTGGCACAATCCCACCTCCTGTCATAATCTGACAGTTCCTTCTAGTGGGCTTGGGTGTGAAGCCGTGTCTATGCAGAAACTCATATGATACAAAGCTATGTGTGGCTCCAGAATCAAATAAGGCGATGGCAGGAAATGAATAGATGATAACAGAACCTGTGATGACGTCTGGAGCTGCCTCGTCCTCAGCTGTGGCCAAGACGTAAGCACGTCCCTGCTGTGCTCCTCCCCTCTGCTACTGCTGATGCTGTGCAAACCTCTGCTGCTGGGGTGGTAGAGGCCCTCCTCTCTGGGGTGCAGGTAAAGCTCTGGGTGGTACAGGCGGTGGTCCTCCAGCTCCTCGGGGTCCTCCTGCTAGTCTGGCTATAGCCTGAGCGCAGTCCCTCATCTGATGTGCGTCTGATCCGCAGAAGAGGCAAAGTCCGAGCCTCTTGCGACAGACCTCCACGTGGTGTCCCGATCGATGGCAATATGTACAAGTGACCCCCTGCTGCCTCTGATGCTGAGCTGCTGGAAGTCTGGCAGGACGATGCTGAACTGCTGCCTGCTGATGCTGCCTCGCCGGAGTCTGTATCTGCACCCTCTTCGCTGGCGCCTGGTAACTGCTGCTGCCGACGTTCCTGTCCCGCTTGGACCTCGGGTCCATCTCCTTTTCGACTGCCTGGACGATCTTAAGGATGCTACTGTAGGTAGTCGCCTGGCTAATAGCTACCGCATGTCGCAGCTCCCTGTTCAGACCCTTCTTGAATCTCCAGGCCCGGTCCTCTGGATCTCTAACTAGGCTCTCAGCGAATCGGCTGAGTCTGGTGAACTCCGAAGTGTACTCCGCGACCGTCATAGTCCCCTGCTGTAGCGCCTCGAACTGCATCCTCAGCTCATCCCTCTCCACCTCTGGATAGAACTTCGCCTTGAACAGTGTTTTGAAGACTGTCTAAGATACATGGGGCTCCGTCAACTGGGGCTCCTCCCGGTACCATGTCCTCGCCAAGTCGAAGAGTCGCATGCTGGCCACCTCCACCTTCGTGTCATCTGGAATGTTCGCCAACCTCAAGGTCCTCTCTGCATTCTCTAGCCACTCGTCTGCATAGAGAATCCCCTCGTTGCCCCAGAAGTCTAGCGGGCAGAGGTTCTGGTACTCCTTCGCCGTCCCTGGCCTCGGTCCTCGTGGTGCTGGAGGTGCGACTGGTGCTGGTGCTGGTGCTGGCGCTGGTGCTGCCGGCTCTCTGGTCCTCAGCGCGTCGATGACAGTCGCTCTGAACTGCGCTACCTGATGGTTTTGGGCCTCCAGAAAGTGCTGAAACATCGCCATCACCTGGTTGCCATCAAATGTCATTGTCGGCGGCAGTACTGGGAAGATAGGAGGTGCTGGCGGAAGCTGATCTGCCTGGACATCTGGTGCGGGCTGCTCTGTACCGCCTGCAACTCCAGTCTGATCTGCGGTCGTCCTTGTGGCAACCATCCTGCATAAAAAGAAAACTTCGTTGAACGACAAACCCTAAAACCTAATAAATAATGTTTTTATAATAATCAATGCACCTGAAAACATGATAAACCTGATATACCCTTAATTCCCGATTTTCCTATGCTGTGTTCAAGTTTCCCTAGTGTAATCAAGTCCCCCACTAGTACGCTAAGACCTAGGTACCATTAGGATTGGACCTGTATGGGCCACCACTAAAAACATGTCACGACCCCGCTCCCGAATAACCGGATACGAGTCGGACACGCCCAGCCTTTGTTGTTAGACACAACAAAGTAAGCTGTACCAATCTAGGGAAACTAACCAGATAATAAGAACATGAGTGAAACACAGCATCTATATAAATATATCCCAACCAGAGTAAAGTACAATATCAGAACTTATTATATTCCAGAAAATAGAAAGTCTACTATTCTCAAATACATGGAAATAATAGGAAAACTAAAGGAAATCTCTAGGCCTCTGCAGCCTCTAAGTCATGAGCTGCACCAGCTAGCTCTCCTGCATCAATAGGCTCCTCGCCATAGAATGTATCACATAAAGCCTCCAACTCACCTGCAACATATCCTATTCAGGAGCGGAGCAAAGTATATCCAAAGAAATGAACATGTACATCATGGTATGAATCAAGAAAACAAGAATAATATAAAGTACAGGAAATGAGAACAAGACATGAACTGAATAGGAATACTGAAAGTAAAACAGGGAAACATGGTAAGAGTCCTGAACATGAAATACAACCTGAATCATGAAATACAAACTGAACATGAAGTACTGCCTGAACATGAAATACAACCATGAAATCCTGAGATACAATACTGAATCCTGACATGTGCAATATTTGAAATACTTCTAGAGTGTGATCGGCTTGGGTAGATGCAATGCTAATAAAATGGTACGGCTTTGGCCCCGCATGCACGGTGCGGGACCCAAGCTATTCACAGGGATAGTAACAGGGTTTGATCACATCTCTATAGTATTTCCCCTCCCAGACACAATAAAACATGGAACATGAATGAGACAATGTCGTGATATATCGTGTCACCAAGAGATACAAGAAAGAATAATGAAGACACGAGAAATGAACAATTCAGAGGAGTATACTTGCCTGTCTCCGGGTGATCAAGGGTGTGTAGTAAAACTGGATGTCCACCTGTTATATGATTTACAATTTAAGTCAACAATGTAAGGTAATTATTCCTAATCTAGAATTTACTTAACAAGAATCCTTAGTTCATACTAATTCTATTTAAGACCTATTAATCTTACATTATACAACTTAAAGTAGTATCTATATACTACTTAATATAATATCCTAAAATAGGAGACCAACTATTATTAACCATATGTTTATAAAGCTGACACTTCATTTAACCTAACTGATTCTATAAACTAGGGTTCATAAGCTTGGTTATCTAGCCTTTAATATACCCACCATGTACCCTTATAACTTGCCATAAAATATATCCTAGATTATAGTAACCTGCAAATACAAAATTTAGCTAATAGGTTAAGGAAACCTAAAGGTCCTGTTTTGGTCAAAAGCCCAGCTAGTCCCCATTCATGGGACTGAATCATCCACAGATCAGTCCTGTACATGGCCAAAGGTTTCCAAATCAGTCCAATAATTGATTTGAAAAAATGTGGACTGATTTCCCATCTTAGAGAACAGTCATACTCAACCTACATTCTTATCAGGCAATTTTAAAACTGAACTCTAGGTATGGGTGATAGGAGGACTTAACATATGTATCTCAGGTAATATTGCAAGTCTAACAATGTAACTAACCTATCAGTCTAATAGCAGGACAGAAGAATTGCTAAAGCTTCAAATCTAAACACAGAGACAACACACCTATCCCAGTTATTTTCTACTACTGCAATTCTCACTTTCCTGGACTAATTAGTCCTACTGAAAACAGCTTAATCAGTCCAATAGAAAAAGACACAACTGTTAGCTTAGAGTCCTACATCCTAGTCCTTTAAACAAGACTGTAATCAGTGAAAGGATGGACTTAACTCCAAACAGGGACCTCTAATTCATAAGGACTTCAAGGCAACAAGGAAACTTATAATAGATTCAATTCAGGAATTTACACAAGTTATGAATTGAGAATCCTGGAGTGAATGTTCCAAATGAGATGTAATCTCAGATTTCTGGGTTTAATTGGATTGAACCATCTAAGAGGTGATTTCAGGTTCATGATACTCTCAGGTTTCTGAGAATGGTCTCCCATGGTTCAAGGTGAAATATACAATTCCACACTCATACTAAAATCTTTCAATTCGACCAAATAGGGTAATGAAACACAAATGCTGGTAAGATTTCAGGTCTTCTAATGAACTAATTCATATATATATGAATATCAATTTAGGTAATCACATTGATTATGAGTTCTTCATCACTAAAGGTGATATAGGCTCGAGTATAAAGATGCAATCAGAGCAACCAAGCTATGATTATGCTCTCAGGTTTCTGATAACTCTGTTGTGTAAACCAACAACTGAGGTTAAAATCCAACTCCACAACAGATCAACCTACATTAACCCCTTCCCAGAATCAGAACACATTCAGTGTACAGCTGATTCCCCCCTAGAATCAGGACACTTTGAAGGTACATGCAAGGTTCATATCAACTGATACCCCAATCCATTCTAGACAGATTCCAAGTCCATCATAATCAAACAACCTTCACTATCCTAGAGATTAGTTCAACCAAAACCCACACTCTCATTAGTTATCCACAGTTCAGATGAAAAGAGGTCTATAATTTAACAGGAAGAATCTACTGTTCCATATAGGAAATCACATATAAACTCATATATGAAAACACATATAAATTCATATACGAATTTACATATCAATCTATATATGAAAACTCATATCAATTTATATATGGAAGCACATATAAATTTATAAATGAATCATACATGACAGGTTTTCTCAGTTTAAGACTGATATCCAAATCAGTCATCCATACACATATTAGGATAGCTCAATAATTCAGTATCTAATCATTCGATTCCAACTAGAATCAGTGAGACTCATGTTTAGGTTGGCACAACTATTTAGAACAGGGAACTGATATACTATTAGTCTCATGCCAGGTTTGATACAATTCTCATTATACTACTCCATAATTATCAACAAGGATATTGGAAGTTACCTGAGACGAGTTGCAAACAGAGATTCCTAGGTACAGTTTCAGGTGTCCCTTGGTTCTCAAAACCTGATTGGAACATTCCATCAAACAATTTAGGATCAGAAATAATCTATTGGATCCTCCCAACTCTCTGTTTCGAATTCAAGAAAAAATATAAAAAAACTCGATTCCAACCCACTGGTCAGGACCCGATCAATCTCAAGTATTTCGAATAATTATAATCTTTTGATACAATTCAAATCAAAGTAGAATCTCAAGAGAAAATCAATCCAGAATGATTACCTACCTAAACGGAGCCAGCCGATCTATCGATTCCTGGATTAGTGATTATGCAGAACAATTGAAAATCTGATATCAAATTGAGATGGTTAAGAACAGAGAACCCAGAGATGGGAAGAATCGAAATTACAATTTATACTCACCAATTGTAATCTTGAGTTACTCAATGATCTTCAAGATCAGATCAACAATTAAACTGTGAAGAGACAAGAACCAGATCAAAATCCAAATCGATGAGGATCAGACTAATTTACCAAAATTCGAGAGTACATCAAAACAAATCAGAGATCGATCACCTTACCAGCAGTTGGGATGGCTTCAATGTGAAGATGGGACTTCGACAAATGGAGCAACTCATCACCAAGCCATTCGCCAATGTTGATTTCCTTCTAGAATTAGATCGATACTGGAGAAGAGCTCGGGAAAGAATGAATGGAAAGAGAATTTCTCAGGGAAAAGTTGTAGAGAATAATGAAGGAAGAAGAGTGCTTAAATAGAGCTGGTAGCTTGATCTCTACGCAGGGTTAGCGTGAGGATTAGACCTACCTATTGGCGGGAAAATTTCCCTCGCTCTCTCTCTGACAGTTGGTTAGAGAGGAGAGGAAATTTGTCAGAGCACGTGGCTATGGCCGTCAGGATTTGGATTTGAAAGAAGTTTCCAAATGTTAGGGGCTCAGTAGTGAAAGAAAAAGAATGACTTTCTCCACAGAATTAAATGGCAAAGGTTTGGGCTGCCTGGGATGGTCCCTAACCTTTGTTGGGTTTTAAAAATGAATATAAACCCAAAGCAAAATTTAAATGATAACTAAAATTTCATGCATATGACTTCACCTATATTAATAAATTCAAAAAATATAGTTAGTTATAAAAATTTAAATTTTCTCAATATTTGAAAAGGTGGAGTTACAAACTCCCCCACATACTGATAAGACCCATGTAACGCCCCAGTCCCAATATACGTAGGACTAGGAATATGTACATGTCAGCTGTATGTATACGTAGACTACTCTAATATGTGGAATCTACGTATCCACACATAAACTGTAATATAAGAGCTCCAGTTCATAATAATATAACAAGGTCATAGGCAACAACTACATCTCATCAACAATGACAAATAAAAGATATAACTAATCAAATATCTCAACTAAAATATAAAATAAAATATCTACTGGGTGGAAACAAATACACTACCGAGCGACTGAATGGAATCAACTGAAAGAATGAGATAAAGAGACTACATAAGTCCATCAACTAAAAAGAAACTCAAATAGACTTTAAAGGTGAGACCTCCTCGGCTGCAAAGGAAGAGTCTATTCCAGAACCGTACTCCTCAGGATATTGTTCGTCATTTATACCTGGAGAGATCACCAGGTTCTCAGAGGGACATAACAAGATACAGAAAAAAATATGCTACAATAACTGAAAATATAAGCAACAACTGGACTTCCTAACCATCTATATGAAAATGTACTTTACAACGTTCCACACATGGGCTTTCCGAGAATAAGGGTATGGCGCATTAGCGTTTCAACCAAGGCACCAGTGGCATATAGAGGAAAATAAATGCACGGCACACTAGCTCTTGAGTGAGTCACTAATGGCGACTAGAGGAAATTAAATGCACGGCACACTAGCACTCGACTGAGTCTACTAGTGGAGACTAGAGGAAAATAGATGAATGGAAGCCCCTATGCCTGTAGGTCCTAAAAAATCAAGTTGCACCTATTAACAAAGTCGGAAAATCAAGAAATATAACTTTCAAATGAACTGTGCAGACATCAGATTGCGCATCATTCAGATTGCGCACACCAGACTGCGCACACTTTCAAATGCGCAGGCTGACGTGGCCATGTCATCATTATCTGACACAATCAAATCTTCTGACAGCTGATAGCACGAAAAACGAGGAGACTGTTCGTTTATTGTGCCACACATCGCTCGAGGACAGCTGTACATGCAGCGCAATCCAGTACCTGCGCAATCCAGACCAGCGCAATCCATCTCAGCGCAATCCGAAGTCAACGTAATTCATGTAGCGCATTTCATCATAACACTGACAAAAGTACACGTGGCATTCAAGCCATCTATTGCTCGTTACGTGGCAACCGTCTTCACATGATCATGCATATTTCAATCAAATGATGCCATGTGTCCAAGACAGTTGGCCCACGACCAGACAACTGTCTGCGCAGTCTGATGCTGTGCAATCCAGTTCCTGCGCAATCCAACTTGCGCCATTCAGAATAACTAAAAATTAGTTATTTCCAAAACTCTATAAATAGAGTTTCAAGTCTTCATTCAAGGGGATCAGATAGAGAGATCAGACATAAAGTTCAGAAATATCAGAGAGTTCAGGAGTTCTTGCCCAAGTGCTGCTGCATTCTTCCGAGGCTTTTGCCTTCAACTTCAGAGGCTACCGTCTTCAAAGTTCACATCGTCCAAGGGATAAAGCAATCGTCTTCTAGATTGGATTCCTACAGTTGTACTTTCCCAGAATTCTTGTAATCTTTACAAAGTTTGTATCAATAAAGTTCAATACTTTTGTTTTTGCAAACAAAATGGCGACTCTGCTGGGGACGACTTTCTCCTCCGACGAGGAAGTGACAACTCAATGTGACGTAGCGTCTATCGGGAAGACGCAGAAGATGCTGGTTGTGAAGGTCAACCAGACAGCCTATGAAGCCATGATCAATTCCAAAACCACTCCTCGCACTGCAACCACTTCTGCCACGAGCAAAGTGCGCCCAGTGTGGGTCTCCAAGACTACTGCGCAGTCCATTAACTCTGCCAGCAAGACTGCTGCACAGTCTGCCAAGAAGCCTGCTGCACAATCTGCTGCACAGTCTACAGTTGCTGCCACTAAGACTGTTGTATAATCTGTCTCTGTCAAGAATGCTGCACAATCTGCTGTTGCCAGTACACAAGAGACTTCATATGCTGCCCTATCAAGGGGCAAGACTCCTCTGCCTCTGGCGCAGTTGGCTGCCAATCTTCCTGCACAAACCAACACTCCAGCAACTAAAGTGCACCCCAAACACTCTGTGGCCAGAACTCCTGATGCACAAACCACAGTGTCTGTGGCCAGAACCAGAAAGTCATTTGCCAAAGACTCTCCTGCGCAACCTGCCAGTGCGCCATCAATTCATGCGCAAACTGTGCTTGCGCAATCCAAGAAAGACAGCCCTTTGGCTAATCTTTCTTCTTCTCACAACAATGAGAAGAGTGCTGCTCCTCTCCAACACCCTGCTGCTCCTGCGCAATCCACTGGGGGTTGTCTTTTGGCTATTCCTCTTCATCAGAACAAAGGAAAAGGCCCTTTGGTCTTTTCTCAAACTTTTTCGTCTCTTGACTTGGAAGACAACAGAGGGAAACGCTCTTTAGCTAACCCTTCTTTACAAAACAAAGGAAAAGGCCCTTTGGTCTTTTCTCAGTATTCTTTGGTCTTTACCGTAGAAGATCACACTGAACGTGCCTCGGCATCAGTCAGTACAAAAATTCTTTCACATAAGGATTCTTCTCTCTATGTTAAAAGAACTTGTACTGATCAAAGAGGTATTCTGCCTACTTCGGTAGTAGAATTCCAAGATCTCCCAACCCTCAAGATCTCTCCTTCAAGACAGGGAAAATTGCTGGTGTCTCAAACAGAAACCCCTGGGGGTGAGTTTGCTGATCTAAGAACTTATCTCAACAGGCCAACTTCGGTAAAACGCAAACAGTCAATGCCGAAGACCAAACATCATCAGAAGAAAATTTCCAGGATTAAGAATCCGGACACCTATGCCAATGAAATAAGCACTTCCCTGTACACTCAAGGGACAAAACATTTGAAGAACCGGAACCATGTTCCGAATGTTATCAAAAGACACATCCCTCGAACTTTTGCTCGTCCTGTTGCTGTTCCCGATCTCCGAGAACACCTCAAGCAAAGGCGGGACAATACTTCAACACTTCCAATTCAACCAAGTGATCATCATCATTGTAATCATAAGGTTGTCATCAAGTGTTGTTGTCAAACAAATAGACGATCTGTCTTCGATCGTCTGAACTTTTCTAACTCTGAACCTATGTCGGAAGATGAAGATGAAGTTCTGTACACTTCCGTCAACATGACTTCCAGAGAAACTCGGGGTAGGAAGTGCTCTAAGCACGGGAAGCCTCGCAAGCCAAGCCAACGGTATTTGGATTTACTCCAGTAATCTTCTGAAGGAGTATTCCAACATACCAGATCCCGAAGCCGAGACACAATCGGTCAAAGGAATCTTCAAGATCCTTCTGAACGTCTTCTTCCTTCTCACTCAGGAGATAATTCTTTCTCCGACTATGATGCATACAGCGAAAGCTCAGAGCAAACAGTGTCCTCTACTGTACCCAGAGAAGTGACAGCTTACGTTGTCAATGAAGATCCTGATGCTTCCAGTTTAGCTAGTCAAGAACAAAGAATAGCTGCACTAGAAGATAAGCTGAAGATAATGGCGGAAATGGTTGCAAGTATGCATTCCATCATTATGGCTCAGCATACAGTGCCATCGACCGTACCGCCTGTAAATCCTGAGATCATAGCATCGTCGGTGCCTGTTAATGCAGGGCTGGGGGTAGCATCTCTTCCAGTACCTCCTGTACAGGTCCAACCTATACCCAGTCAGTCAGGTGCTGGGGGTAGTGCTTATCATGTTGTTCCTCCTCCTAACACTGTAGTTCAGCCTGCTCCTTCTATATTAGTGGAAGATGCCAATAAAGCTGTGAAGCTCCTACGAACTCAGTTCGAAGCTTTCAAGGAGAAAGACAACTTGCAGAGGTTGGGGAGCAAGCAACCTTATCCAGTTAAATGGAAGGAAGTTCCGTTTCCTCCAAAGTATAAGATCCCAACCATCTCGCTGTTTGATGGCAGCACATCTCCAAGTCAGTTCATTAACCACTTTGAGGTTATGACTGTCCAACTTCAACCAAATGACGCTCTTCTTACCAGAGTGTTCGTCAGCTGTTTAGCCGACGTGGCATATGATTGGTATAGAAGCTTGTCCGATGGTTGTATCACCTTATTCTCTGGCCTAAAGCAAATCTTCTTGGAATGATTTTACGAGGGGATCAATGACATGACTATGTCAGCCCTCAATAAAATCAAACAAAGGCATAATGAAACTGCTGAAAGTTTCATTGAAAGATTCTGCCGGGAAGCTTTGAAAATGCCTCCAGGAACTCCGGCTGCTGTCACCATAGACACCTGTAAGGCAAATCTGTTGCCCATCATCAGCATGTGGACGAGATCTACTCAATTTCAAGATTGGCCATCCTTCATTGTCAACGCTAAAGCAGCTGAAGTTAGTGCCGACAAATTCAAGCAGCTAGGGGTACAAATGTCTAACCCCGACCGGGATGAACATCAAACATCAGGCGGTGACAATCGCTAGAACAACCGCAAACCAAAAGAAACTTTGAACATCAATTTGAACAAGAACAAAGAATCTCTGGCGGTTAACGTGGCTCCTCCTACGTCTATTTTTACTCCTTCAGTACATCCACCGAGAGAACCTCATCCTAAAGTAGAATATTCCTTTGACGAGAATGACACAACGAGCATCTTTGATTGCTTAATCAAAAGCAATAAAATCCAACTTCCAGATCCAAAGAAGCCCGATGAAGCTGGTAAGACTGATCATCCTAAGTACTGTGTCTATCACAGGTTCATCGGACATCCCACTCGAGCATGTTATGTGCTCAAAGGTAAAATTTAGGAGCTGGTCAACGCTGGTGTTGTCACTCTACAGCAAGACGAAAAGACTGTTACCGCAAACATGGTATCAGTTCAGTTCGGTGACTTCCCGCCCCAGATGGTGCAGCATGGCGTCATTCCTATTCCCAAAGCTACTCTTGAGATTGAGAATCTTCCTCCTCCACGAAATGAAGGTCTCATCCCTTTGTCTCTTGACAATGGCAAGATTATGTGGATTCATCCGGATCTTACTTTGGAGTTTGAACTTCCCTCTTCCTCCAAGAAAAAAGATCGTCACAAGGGCAAGACAAAGATTTGCAATATGGTGTCTTTTGACCCCATAGTTGATGAAGAGATCCTGTTGGGCACCAGATCAGAAAAGCTTATCTAAAGGATTATTCTGAAGCCCAAGAGAATCCCGTTTCTTCCTTTGAGCCTGCTCCAGTGCAGCCTGCTTCTACTGAGGATATTCCTACTGCTTCCTCACTGGTTGTGATACCCATTCCTCCCAAGCCAACGATTGCTGACAAAGGCAAACAGCAAGTCTGCTTCGATAAACCTTTGAAGAAGATATCTCCTTCTGGACTTGAAAAGCCTTACAACTTTGATATCTTGGCTCAGTTGGCCAACACACCGGCTCGTTTGTCAATCTTCGAGCTCTTGTGCCTATCCAAAGAGACTCGGAAAACTTTGAGTGAGGCTCTCATGTAAGCTGAAACCTGCTTAGCTCTTCTGAAGAAGCCAAAAGCAGAGCCAGTCTCTTGTCTCCATTGTCATAGCGTGTTGAAGCTAATTCCAAACATAACTTTCACACAGGATGACATGTTGATGGAAGACAACAGGCACGACCGTCCCCTCTACTATACAGGATACGTCGACTCGATGAAAGTCGATCGTATTTTGATAGATCTAGGGTCTGCTCTCAGCATTATGCCGAAGACAATGTTGGATGCGCTAAAAATCCCAGTGCATAGTCTCTCCAGTACAATCATTACCATCCTTGGGTTCAATCAGGGAAGGATTGAGCCTCTGGGCAAGATTCGCCTAAAACTCCAAATAGGCAATCTTCGCACAAATGTTACCTTCTACATTATTGACAATCATGGTTGTTCCTACAATGCTTTGCTGGGAAGACCATTTCTGCACGAGCATAACATTGTCCCTTCGACTCTCCATCAATGTTTTAAATATGTGGATGACAATAGAGAGGTGCAAAAGGAGGTTGCTGATCTCTATCCTTTCAAGGGCATCGAAGCATATTGCAACGATGCTCGTATGTACGAGGACGAATTCATGAAGGTTGTCTTATCTTTGGATACTAAAGAAGAGCAAGAAACAGTGCCTAATGATGCCCTTATCATTCCTGTCAAAGGACGTGTTTCTCGTCCTCAATCCTCCATGGCACTGGCTATTCACTTGCCAATTCAGAAACAATCAATTGATGATCAAAATCAAAGGGAGCTCACCTCTTCTGAGCTACTTGTTATCGACTTACGTCGTAATAAAGACAAAAAGCAGCTCACTTCTTCTGAGCCGCTTGTTATCAATCTACCTCATAACAAGGAGAAAATGGAGCTCACCTCCTCTGAGCCGCTTGTTATCGACCTCCATCGTAACAAAGCCAATCCTTCTCCACGTTCTTCTTCTCCCCCTCTTGTAATCAATCTGACCAAGCCTGCTAAGGCTGAAGGTCCTGCTGTAAATACAAATGTACAAATCAATGAAAAAGTATCTACTTTTTAGTATACTGATGTCATTTATCATGTTAAATGCTACTTGGATATATTAGGTAGCTTTCAGTCATTTACAATGGGAGTTGTGCAATCTCTTCAGACTGAAGTTTCATTTGAACACCCAAAGGATTCATACCGTATTGTTCCCGCTCGTAAGAAAGGCGAGAGTCCAATACTTTTTAGTAAAGGACCGGAACAACAATTCAGCTATACGGATGATAGCAAAGTCAACGACATGGGGCATCTTCAACTCCGTCGTTACAGTCAACAATCAAAAGACATCATCCGAAAGATGGGTTATGACTTTAAGAGCGGCCTCAACTACGATAAAGGACGGAGAACTCCTCTCCGTACGGCTGTTCCGAAAGGAAAATCAGAGATGTACTACAGCAGGACTAAAAGAGGTCTCAGATATGCTTCTCCTCATCCCCAGCAGGCTCTGAATCCGATAGTGAAGAACATTCTAACTCTTCTGATTCCAGATCATGGGATTCAGACACCAGCATTGGTCAAGTTCATCGATTGACTGTATCTTCTAACATGGTCTCCGTCGAACTTCCAGAAGGCTGTGATGAGGATATTGAAGAAAGTTCTGAAACAGATCCTTGGGCTCAACGAATGGATATCCAATGGGAACTCTGATTCGAACAAAGAGAACCTCCTACCGAAGATCAATTGGTTCAAATTGATGTAGGAGAGAACGGGTCACCTCGTCCAATATTCATTAGCAAGAACCTTCCAGAGGAGGATAAACAAGTATTAATTCTTCTGATTAAAGAATACATTGATGTCTTTGCCTGGAGCTATGAAGACATGCCAGGACTGGATCCTAAAGTTGCTACTCACAAATTGAACATCTTGCCGAATGCAAAATCGGTCAAACAATAACAATAACGCTTCAAGCCAGAAATGATGGATGCAATCGACGATGAAGTCAAGAAGCTCATTGCTTGTGGATTTATCAGAGAAGAGCAGTATCCTGATTGGGTAGCTAATGTTGTCCCAGTTCTAAAGAAAATCGGCAAAGTTCGAGTCTGCATCGACTGCCGGGATCTTAATGAAGCATGTCCAAAAGATGAATTTCCTCTCCCTATCACAGATGTCATGATTGACAACACTTGTGGGTTCGAAAGAATATCTTTCATGGACGGATTCTCCAGATACAATCAGATTCGGATGAATCCTGAAGATGAGAAGCATACTTCTTTTCGCACTCCTCGTGGAGTCTACTGCTATACGGTAATGCCGTTTGGTCTCAAGAATGCTGGTGCAATATACCAACGAGCCATGAGTACCATCTTTCGAGATCATCTGCGTAAGACTGTCGAATACTATGTTGACGATATTGCTGTCAAGAGTCGTCTGAAGGAAGATCACATTCAAGACTTGAGAACTATCTTCAATCTCATACGCCAACATCAACTCAAAATGAATCCCACCAAGTCATTCTTGGGTGTCTCTAGTGGTAAATTTCTCGGCTTCGTCATTACCTCTAAGGGTATACACGTGGATCCCGAGAAGATTAAGGCCATTCAAGAGATGCATCCTCCACGCAACCTAAAAGGGCTACGAGGATTCCAAGATTGACTTGCGTACATCAGGAGATTTATTTCGAATCTGTCTGGACGCTGCAGACCATTCACTCAACTCATGAAAAAGGGTGTATCTTTCGTTTAGACTGAAGAATGTCAACAAGCATTCGACGACATAAAGCGGTATCTCAGAACCCACCAGTCTTGGTGCCACTAATCCCTGGCATACCGTTCTTAATGTATGTCCGCACTATGGACCATTCATTGGGTGCTTTACTTGCCTAAAAGAGCAAAGAAGACCACGAACAAGCTATCTATTATCTCAGTCGTACTATGATTGGTGCTGAACACCGTTATAGTCCCGTTGAAAAAGAATGTCTAGCTCTTATGTTTGCTGTTCAAAAGACTCGGCATTATATCATTGGCCAAACTATTCATATCATATCCCAGGTTAATTCTCTTCAGGTACTCATGAAGAAGCCTAGCACACTCAATTCTCGGCTGGCTACATGGGCCATTCTGCTAGCCCAATATGACATGGTATATGTTCCTCAAAAATCTGTCAAAGGTCAAGCACTGGCGGATTTCTTAGCAGCTCATCCTGTTCCAGAGACATCCAAACTCTACGATGAAATTCCAGATGAGACATTGGAAGTTAATATGATCTCAGAAGAATTATCTACTTGGCGTCTATTCTTTGACGGTGCATCTAGAATCGGACCCAATGGTGCCATTGTCGCAGGAGTTGGAGTTGTCCTTATTTCTCCGGATGGGTCAACTATTCAAAGAGCATACTCCCTAGATGAGCCTTGCTCCAACAACGTGGCAGAGTACAATGCTCTACTCATTGGCCTCCAGCTAGCCAAACAACTTGACGTCGAGTATCTTGAAGTCTATGGCGACTCTAAGCTGGTTGTTAATCAGGTTCGAGGAACCTATGAAGTTCGTCATCAAGATCTAGTGCCTTATCATGAAGCAGCAATCAACATGGCTACGTCATTCAAAGCTTTCTTCATAGACTATGTTCGGCGAGCTTGCAATACTGAAGCAGATGCCTTGGCTAATCTTGCAGCAGTCTTAGCCATCCCTATCAAAAGACAGCAAGTAGTGGTTATTTCCAATCGTGAGTTGTTTTGCATTGAAAACAATCGTAATATTGAATTCAGTAACTTCGCTGAAGCTAATATTATCGATGAAGATTGGAGAGCTCCTTTCATCGACTTCGTAGTTCACGACATACTGCCTGAAGACCCAAGGAGGCCACGAGTATTCGTCGACGTTCTCTCCGATTCTTCTACAACCAAACTACAAAGACTCTCTATCGGCGGGCTTATGGCGGTCTTCTTTTACGTTGTCTAGTTGGTGATGAAGCGAAACAAGTACTGCGTGAAGCGAAACAACGGTGTCTGCGGAGCACAACAACCCGGTCCTAAGCTACATGATCGTATTCGACGCATGGGTTACTACTGGCCCTCTATGGTATCTGATGCCATCGATTATGCGAGGAAATATCGAGCTTGTCAAATTTATGCAGATTTTATTCATCAACCTTCAGAATTTCTGCATCCGACGGCTGCTTCCTGACCTTTTGAAGCTTGGGGCATGGACATCATAGGTCCCATCAATCCTCCTTCTTCTAGAGGACATTGGTTCATATTAGCAATAACCGATTATTTCTCTAAATGGGTTGAAACTATACCTCTGGCTGAAGTCAAGACCAGCAGCGTTATCAACTTCGTTAAACACCATGTTATCTATCGATTTGGTGTCCCTCGAAGGATCATTCATGACAACGGACCAAAATTCATCAGCCAGAAATTCACAAGATTTTGCGATGATCATCGGATTGACAATGTTGCTTCTATAGCCTATAATCCTGCCGCTAATGGATTAGCTGAAGCTTTCAACAAGACTATCATTAAACTTCTCAAGAAGTTTGTGTCTACTAACAAACGGATTTGGAGTTGTAACACCCAGTTTTCCAGATGAGGGTAATTTTGAAATTTTGTAATTATAATTATTATTTATTGATTATTATTTTATATTATGATTTTTGGGGATTTTTAATCATTTTTAAACTATTTAAAATTATGACTTGTGATTTTGACATTTTACTATTGTTTGGATTTAATTTCGAGAAATTTGTCATGCCCAGTTTTTAGGAACAGGGATATTTTTGTTATTTTGTATTTTTGAAATTTATTTTATTATTTATGATATTGTTTTGGATTATTTGAGTTGGGTTCGAATTTCAGCTCAATCCGACTTGAAACGGGAACCCGGGGGTAGTTTGACTCTAGTGGAACCCACACACTAGTTAGACATGGCCCACATGATATTAATTTTAGTCCACATGATAGAAATATATTAGTTAGAGATTAGAATAATTATTATGGATAAGGTTAGTGTGATTAGAGACTTTAGAATGACTAATTTAGCCCCAACCAATTAGCCCTTTCCTAATACTCATAGAATAGGTTAGTGGGGGCATTTTGGACCTTACCATAATAGGACAAATAGCCCCATATGGCCAGCCACTTTGGGAGAGGATAGGCTCAAGTTCATTTCATTATTCTCATCCACACTCTCTTTCTTGTTCTTTCCCAAATTTCTAGAGAGCAATCCCTAGCAATTTCTCCACCAAATCCTTCCATTTCGCCACCAAATCTTCTTCTTTCCTTCTCCATTCTAGCCAAGGAGGAAGCTACCCAAGTTTGGGAGGATTCGGAGCTCGTTCGTGTCCTTTTGGAATCTCTACGTGTCGGTGTCGCTCCGGGAAGGTTTTTCTTCGATTCGATCTACCGGGAGGTATAAATCCCTTCTCCTTTTCATTTCCTCATACATATAGGTCTATTTTGAACCCATAGAAATGACCCCCATGGTTTTATCTCCATTTGTGTCCATTTCGTGTCCATTTGGAGGTCATAGGAGTGTCCTTTGTGTTGTGTTTGTGTCCATGTGGGAAAATCCCAAATTTGGATACACTATGTGTTGTTGTTATGTATGAATGAATTATTACATGTTTAATCTCATATTTTGTATTGGAGATGTGTTCTATAGTGTCTCATATATATATATTAGTGTAGAGAGTGAGTTCTTGATATATTATGTTATATACTTGTGTTCTTTTGTCTCAAACTACCCAAATCCGTCATGATTTTTATCCACGTTTTTAATTTCAGCCCTAACTTAGAAATGTCATAACTTCTAGCTCAAAGCTCGGTTTAATCTTCCGTTTTTTTTAAAAAGAAGCATATTGAAGTTAGCTTTCCAAAAATATATATTAATAGGCCTAATTCTTTCTGTAACTTTCTGGAGAATTATTTGAGTGTCAACTGTACGAAAGATAAATGCGTTCTCGGTGTTTTCGCGATTTCGGGAGTTTCCGGAAACGAAAACGCGATCCGTTTGAAGTTTCGAAAAGCTAACACATAGATCTATAACATACTTTAATCCTAGATTTTAATTCATGCTGAGATGGTACAATATTGATTATTAGTAGGAGTTACTATTCGGCATATGCATTTTGTGCACCCTTGTGTGTAATATAATGTTCTATTTGATTTTAACCCATGTTAATGTATATATATTATGTAATTAAATAGAGAATGCAAGCATAAGTAAATATTTAAATAAATGATGTATGAGGTGTAAGTATCCTATCTAATGTAAGCATGTATAAGTATGGCTTGTAATGAATATGTAGGTTCCATAGTATGTAATGTATGGTGCATATAGTAGTGCAAGAGAATAAATGAATGATGAATGAATGCAAGCATGAATGTAATGTAATAATAGATGTAATGTATACAATATACAAGTTAATGAGATGTAATGTTCTATGTTAACACAAATCCTATATTACCTTATGTACCCCCTTACACTATGTTGACACTATCACACTTGACACATTGTTCACTTATACTTTGACACTCTTTCATATGTATACACTATGTATGCCCATTTAACCCTCACTTGTCCCTTTTCCATATTCACATATACACACATAGCCTCTTAAATAAATATTTATGAATATAGTTAACTTAGCTATGTATGTATATTATATATATGTTAGCATATTGTGTTGTAATATATAAGTTTATATAACCATTGGAAATGCCATGATTATAGACCTAATGTTAATACCAATATATGTATGAGTATATATGTGTAGACATATATAGCTTAAAGTAATAGATTACCTAGTGTATATCCAATGTGAATTCTTGCCTAGTTGAGTATTGAATAATTGCATGCTATATAGAGCTGGGTGTATGTTGGCTTGTATAACCTTGTATTGATGTGTGCTTGCTAGGATAGTCTTGGTTAGGCCTAGTAAGACTTGCTGGGTTAGGACATGACCTAGTTTGACCTAGTTTGACTAGTGCAGTTGACCAGAGTTGACCAAGGGTTGACTTTGGCCTAGTTTGACCTAGATTCATGTAGAATGCATTGTAGTGCTTTATATTATCCTTTTGGACATGTTGTGACTTGTGCTGTTCTAATTAGGAGCCAGACACCTCTCATCGGACAGTATATTTACTTTGGACATTCAGACATCAGGCGAGTACATTCTCTGATAGTTCTTTCATTTACTTGCCAATTACTGTACTTCAGTTCTAGATAGTTTTATGTGATTCTTACAACACGTATGGATATTTCTGGATTCATGTATGCGACACACATACTATTTGTCTGGCCTCTATTTCTGGAACCACTACTGGCATCACCTTCTGGAACCACTACTGGCATCACCTACTGGAATCACTACTGGAACCACCTACTGGAATCACTCTGGAATCTTTTGCTGGTATCATTATGTTTGGCTGGACTCATCTTGATTCTCTTGTCGTTTTCTGGATTCACTTGTACTTGTGGGCGGGAAAATATTGGAATAGGCATGTGAACATACCCAAATACTGGAACCACTCTCTTGGAATTATACTGGAACGATAGCCATCCCACACTTGGCCGAGTGTGCGGTGTGCCGTATTACCTACAGCCGTTCACATGTCGATTTCGATATTTTAAAACACACTGTTAGAGTATAGGCTGGACTCACCCTGGAACCTTTGATCACCAACTGGACTCACCTTATACCGGACTCATCTTGTACTGGAACCACCTGGTATCAGATTCATGTTGTCTGGATTTACTTGGGTTTTGCACTTGTTTACATTTACATTCTGGACTTATTATGTTACTTTAGTTCAGCTAGATTTATTTTACAGTCTTCATTACCATCATTCTTCTCTTGTTTTAGTTACTTACTTTTCTTGTATCTTATCTGTTCTCCATACCATCACCTGTATATAAACTGTCATATTCATCAATAAAACTGTCTATAATTGCTTTATAGTTCTCTATCATTTAATTGGAATTTCTTGATGAGTTGTACTCGTTCCTGTCCTGACTGGACCTGTTGATAAATTTTACAGATAGCCTGGAGGTTGCCTGCTAGCCTAGAGGAGACACAGTAGAGGTTGTATAGTTAGTTATTTCAGTTGTATTGAGTTGTATTTATTCTATGGATTACTGTATTGAGCTTTGAGATGTATTTCTGGGTTTATGTATCTTAGACACTTAGACTTCTATCTCCTGTATCTCTTTTGGATTTCATGTTTTATCTATCCTCATCATGCTCTACCTTAGATGTGATTGAGTCTGTATCTGCTATGTCACCCCCATTCGGGGAGTATAAACTGTTTAGTCTTATACTGTTAGATGCATTGAGACCTAGGACATCGTTCTACCGCCGACACTGCGGCACAGGCTGGACGTTGTTACGTTCTCGTGCCCTAACTCTAGGGTACGGGTCGTGACACATTTTTAGTGGTGGCCCATGCAGGTCGAGTTTATGTAGTGGTATTCGAACTAGAGTATCACTACAGCCTGCAGTAGGATTAGGATTATTTTTGGGGTACTCAATCACATTAGGAAAAACTTTTAATCAGATTCCTTTTATCCAATTGCTGCTTATTGATTTCCCTTGAATATAAACTATCCTCCCTTGATTTTTTTGCTTCATTCTCAGTAATTGATTTTTGGTTTGACCCGTCTTCATGATGGTTATGAAGACGATTTTATCGCTCTGGTTCGGAGGATACTATTGAGAGGCTGGCCACCTCTCGTCCTGTTCATCAGGGCCTCGAGACCGCAGCTCTTGTTGTGCCGACTCAGGTTGGCGTTTCTGCTACATTGGAGGTGCACCTCTATCTGTACAGAGATTTTCTCCTGTCATTTCTGATTTCTCTCAGCAGCGGTGATTCATGCAGCATCAGCAGCAGACCAGGGAAAACTAGCAGGGCGAGCTATCGTCAGGACAGTCAAGGATGCGCAGACCATTGAAGATCTTGCTGCAAGTTCCGTTCTTCTCAATTCCATTCCCGCAATTGTCTTTTATAATTACCTTGAAATTTGATTCCATCTGTTCCTTGTTGATTGATTAATTTTGTCATGTTACTCTTTTGTTGTGTTTGTTTTTTTCTTCTGAGAAAATCATATGGGCTAGGTCGCCTAAATCATGGAATCTAGAATCCTCGATAGTCGTGTTAGTTGGCATAGTGAGGACATGTAGTCAGATTTTGGATGTATTCTAGGGTATGGGAATTTAAGGTTTTCGCCGTCGCATACGGCAGTGCGAAAATTTTAAATACCATGAACGTAGAGGTACGTACCTTAGTCAAGGACTCTGTGATTATCGTAGCCTTGCTCACTAGCATAATGAAGACTCTGGACAACATGATTTTGGACAGACGCATATGATTAACAGATTGTATCTTGAGAAGGTTTAAACATCATACCCTTTTGATTGTTATAAATGACTTAGGAGTAGGGATATTTAGTTTTGTAGAGCTTATTCATAGGTAGTTCCTTCATAGTATAATGGTATGATGACTTGTAGAGTGTCTGTACCCTAGAGGTGATAGTTAGCATTGGTGTTAGAATAGTAACCCATTGCAGATAATTCTCCTGTTATCTATAATACCAACCAGTTACACATAGGATGTTAGTATGCTTTACATCCTTGATGATTATTACTACTTTCCCTTACCTTTTCCAGTGAGGCACCCATGACCAGAGCCTGCCTTTGAGTATAGTTGTAGTTTCACCTAAGACCGAGAGGTCTATTTGCATAGATAGATTGCAGATGATATTGGCATATGGGATATAGGTTAGTTGGTATCTATAGGCCATTGTTGTATAGGGTTATAAACATGTTGTTTAGCCTATACTTGGTTCAGTTTTCTATTTTAGTTAAGTTCCCTTCGTGTTGAGTTCCTTTGTGTTGATCACCTTTATAGGCAGTGTGCAAACCCTTCACTAGATACCATGTCCCCTTGATTCAGACCATTCATCCTTAGCCTAGTTATAAGCATTGTTTCAGACCCTTATAAGTTTAGTCTGCCTTAACCCTTGGTTGATCAGTCATGTATATATATAGATGATATACTTAGGATATATGTGATGGGTTGTTGTTCTTGAGCATATATATATATATATATATATATATATATATATATATATATATATATATATATATATATATATATATATATATGGGGTATTTGGTATTCATGTGCTTAGCTTGTAGGTATTTAGTTATAGGTGACTTGATAGGATTGGGAAGTTAAGAGCTAGTCTATTATAGAGTTTCTCTTTTGCTAAATTCTAGTTGCCAACACCTAGATAGCTAGCATAGGTAAAACTCTAAGAAGTTGACCAGTTAATGACCAAGTACTTGGATGTTGAGAAATTGACTAGTGATTGACCCTTGACTATGTTTGACATAGAAGGGGGTGCGATCATCTTAATTTCGAGGACGAAATTTTTATAAGGTGGGTAGGATTGTAACACCCAGTTTTCCAGATAAGGGTAATTTTAAAATTTTGTAATTATAATTATTATTTATTGATTATTATTTCATATTATGATTTTTGGTGATTTTTAATCATTTTTAAACTATTTAAAATTATGACTTGTGATTTTGACATTTTACTATTGTTTGGTTTTAATTTCGAGGAATTTGTCATCCCCAGTTTTCAGGAACAGGGATATTTTTATCATTTTGTATTTTTGAAATATTTTTGAAATTTATTTTATTATTTATGATATTGTTTTGGATTATTTGAGTCGGGTTCGAATTTCAGCTCAATCCGACTTGAAACGGGGACCCGGGGTAGTTTGACTCTAGTGGGACCCACACACTAATTAGGCATGGCCCACATGATATTAATTTTAGTCCACATGATAGAAATATTTTAGTTAGAGGTTAGACTAATTATTATGGATAAGGTTAGTGTGATTAGAGACTTTAGAATGACTAATTTAGCCCCAACCAATTAGCCCTTTCCTAATACTCATAGAATAGGTTAGTGGGGGCATTTTAGACCTTACCATAATAGGACAAATAGCCCCATATGGCCAGCCACTTTGGAAGAGGATAGGCTCAAGTTTATTTTATTATTCTCATCCACACTCTCTCTCTTGTTCTTCCCCAAATTTCTAGAGAGCAATCTCTAGCAATTTCTCCACCAAATCCTTCCATTTTCCCACCAAATCCTTCTATTTCGCCACCAAATCTTCTTCTTTCCTTCTCCATTCTATCCAAGGAGGAAGCTACCCAAGTTTGGGAGGATTCGGAGCTCGTTCGTATCCTTTTGGAATCTCTACGTATCGGTGTCGCTCCGGGAAGATTTTTCTTCGATTCGATCTACCGGGAGGTATAAATCCCTTCTCCTTTTCATTTCCTCATGCATATAGGTCTATTTTGAACCCATAGGAATGAACCCCATGGTTGTATCTCCATTTGTGTCCATTTCGTGTCCATTTGGAGGTCATAGGAGTGTCCTTTGTGTTGTGTTTGTGTCCATGTGGGAAAACCCCAAATTTGGACACACTAGGTGTTGTTGTTATGTATGAATGAATTATTACATGTTTAATCTCATATTTTTGTATTGGAGATGTGTTCTATAGTGTCTCATATATATATTAGTGTAGAGAGTGAGTTCTTGATATATTATGTTATATACTTGTGTTCTTTTGTCTCAAACTACCCAAATCCGTCATGATTTTTATCCACGTTTTTAATTTCAGCCCTAATTTAGAAATATCATAACTTCTAGCTCAAAGCTTGGTTTAATCTTCCGTTTTTTTTAAAAGAAGTGTATTGAACTTAGCTTTCCAAAAACATGTATTAATAGGCCTAATTCTTTCTTTAGCTTTCTGGAGAATTATTTGAGTGTCATCTGTACGAAAGACAAACGCGTTCTCGGTGTTTTCGCGATTTCGGGAGTTTCCGGAAACGAAAATGCGATCCGTTTGAAGTTTCGGAAAGCTAACACATAGATCTATAACATACTTTAATCCTAGATTTTAATTCATGCTGAGATGGTACAGTATTGATTATTAGTAGGAGTTACTATTCGGTATATGCATTTTGTGCACCCTTGTGTGTAATATAATGTTCTATTTGATTTTAACCCATGTTAATGTATATACATTATGTAATTAAATAGAGAATGCAAGCATAAGTAAATGTTTAAATAAATGATATATGAGGTGTAAGTATCCTATCTAATGTAAGCATGTATAAGTATGGCTTGTAATGAATATGTAGGTTCCATAGTATGTAATGTATGGTGCATATAGTAGTGCAAGAGAATAAATGAATGATGAATGAATGCAAGCATGAATGTAATGTAATAATAGATGTAATGTATGCAATATACAAGTTAATGAGATGTAATGTTCTATGTTAACACAAATCCTATATTACCTCATGTACCCCCTTACACTATGTTGACACTATCACACTTGACATATTGTTCACTTATACTTTGACACTCTTTCACATGTATACACTATGTATGCCCATTTAACCCTCACTTGCCCCTTTGCCATGTTCACATACACACACATAGCCTCTTAAATAAGTATTTATGAATATAGTTAACTTAGCTATGTATGTATATTATATATATGTTAGCATATTGTGTTATAATATATAAGTTTATATAACCATTGGAAATGCCATGATTATAGACCTAATGTTAATACCAATATATGCATGTGTATATATGTGTAGACATATATAGCTTAAAGTTATAGATTACATAGTGTATATCCAATGTGAATTCTTGCCTAGTTGAGTATTGAATAATTGCATGCTATATAGAGTTGGGTGTATGTTGGCTTGTATAGCCTTGTATTGATGTGTGCTTGCTAGGATAGTCTTGGTTAGGCCTAGTAAGACTTGCTGGGTTAGGACATGACCTAGTTTGACCTAGTTTAACTAGTGCAGTTGACCAGAGTTGACCAAGGATTGACTTTGGCCTAGTTTGACCTAGATTCATGTAGAATGCATTGTAGTGCTGCATTGTAGTGCTTTATATTACCCTTCTGGACATGTTGTGACTTGTGCTGTTCTAATTAGGAGCCAGACACCTCTCATCGGACAATATATTTACTTTGGACATTCAGACATCAGGCAAGTACATTCTCTGATAGTTCTTTCATTTACTTGTCAATTACTGTACTTCAGTTCTAGATAGTTTTATGTGATTCTTACAACACGTATGGATATTTCTGGATTCATGTATGCGACACACATACTATTTGTCTGGCCTCTATTTCTGGAACCACTACTGGCATCACCTTCTGGAACCACTACTGGCATCACCTACTGGAATCACTACTGGAACCACCTACTGGAATCACTCTGGAATCTTTTGCTGATATCATTATGTTTGGCTGGACTCATCTTGATTCTCGTGTCTTTTTCTGGAATCACTTGTACTTGTGGGCAGGGAAATATTGGAATAGGCATATGAACATACCCAAATACTGGAACCACTCCATTGGAATTATACTGGAACGATAGCCATCCCACACTTGGCCGAGTGTGCGGCGTGCCGTATTTCCTACAACCGTTCACATGTTGATCCCGATATTTTAAAACACACTGTTAGAGTATAGGCTGGACTCACCCTGGAATCTTTGATCACCAACTAGACTCACCTTATACCGGACTCATCTTGTACTGGAACCACCTGGTATCAGATTTATGTTGTCTGGATTTACTTGGGTTTTGCACTTGTTTACATTTATATTCTGGACTTATTATGTTACTTTAGTTCAGCTGAATTTATTTTATAGTCTTTATTGCCATCATTCTTCTCTTGTTTTAGTTACTTACTTTTCTTGTATCTTATCTGTTCTCCATACCATCACTTGTATATAAACTGTCATATTCATCAATAAAACTGTCTATAACTGCTTTATAGTTCTCTGTCATTTAATTGGAATTTTTTGATGAGTTGTACTCGTTCCTGTCCTGACTGGACCTGTTGATAAATTTTACAGATAGCCTGGAGGTTGCCTGCTAGCCTAGAGGAGACACAGTAGAGGTTGTATAGTTAGTTATTTCAGTTGTATTGAGTTGTATTTATTCTATAGATTACTGTATTGAGCTTTGAGATGTATTTCTGGGTTTATGTATCTTAGACACTTAGACTTCTATCTCCTGTATCTCTTTTGGATTTCATGTTTTATCTATCCTCATCATGCTCTACCTTAGATGTGATTGAGTCTGTATCTGCTATGTCACCCCCATTCGGAGAGTATAAACTGTTTAGTCTTATACTGTTAGATGCATTGAGACCTAGGACAGCGTTCTACCGTCGACACTGCGGCGTAGGCTGGGCGTTGTTACGTTCTCGTGCCCTAACTCTAGGGTGCGGGTCGTGACAGGAGTGAAAAGCTTAGTGAATGTCTTTGGGCTTATCGAACTACAGTCCGCAATCCCACAGGCTTTACACCTTTCTCTTTGGTGTATGGTTGTGAAGCAGTTCTTCCTCTAGAACTTCAAATTCCTTCTTTAAGGATTGCCATCGCCAACGAGCTCACTACAGAGAATAATGATCTTCTTCGACTTCAAGAATTAGAAGCGCTCGATGAAAAGTGACTATTAGCTCAACTGCATATTGAGTTATATCAAGCCCGCATCTCGAAGACTTTCAACCGCAAAGTTAAAGTAAGAGCCTTTCATCAAGGAGAACTTGTTCTAACAGTAAGACGTCCCATGACTATGACTCACTCGAGCAAAGGCAAGTTCGATGCGATGTGGGAAGGACCTTACGTTGTCAGCAAAGTCTTTTCGAATGGAGCTTATCAACTTTCAGAGTTAGACGGTCGAGTTGCAATGATGCCTATCAATGGCAAATTCCTCAAGAAATACTATGTATAAATGTAACAGAGATTTTATGTAAATAAAATCAGACAGTTCATAAATAAAGTTTGATTTTTATTTTATCATAAATGATGTTACATGATATCAAAGAAGATCACTGTCATCCCTCTCAACATTGGGACGTGGACCACTGCCATCCTTATCAAAGACATAATCAGCAAAAGAGTCAAGGACATCCTTGCTAGAGCCTACTAGGAACTTGCAAGCAGCCATCCTCATGGCCTCCTCCTCTTCAGTCTTTCCTGGTTCAAGCAAGAAATCTAGGATATCCTGCGGTGGTTTGGGTGCCGACGAACCTTCGCATGTTTCTGCCTGCTTTGGCTGGACTGGTTCGACAGGGCATTCTTCAGTGCCTGCTTCAACCTTTGGGGCGATTTCAGCCTTCTTGGATGCATCTTCGGACGACATCTTTATGTTGAAAAGTGGAAATAATTATTCCTCTCAGATTTTTGTTCTATTTATAGGAAGAGATTCTCAAAATAATGAAACGACACATACACCCGACGGTTCGTCCATTCATTCACATTCATCAGACGGTTCATCCGTTCATTCACATTCATCAGACGGTTCATCCGTTCATTCACATTCATTCGACGGTTCATCCGTTCATCAGATGGTTCATCCGTTCATTCACATTCATCCGACGGTTCGCCCATTCATTCATTATCACCTGACGGTTCATCCGTTCATCATCACCTAATGGATCATTCGTTCATCATTATCCGACGGTTTATCCGTTCATTACGACGATTCATTTTGTTCATACCTTTTGACGATTCATTTTCGTTCATTTAATCATCCACATCAGTAACTTATTATCCTTGATTAAGTTATCTATTGAAATAATAATATTTGACAAATTATATTCTGCCACGTCCATATTACCTCTGAGCAGATATAATGAATATAATTATTTTCTATAAAATCATCAAGAAATATATCATGTCCTGCACCTCTGAATATATTTTATATCGCTATTATTTATTTCTGAATAAGATATGCAAGAAATAATAGAGCCACAACAAAATGTCTTTTATTGATCAAAATTTAAGACATTACATGCATAGCATAAAGAAAGACAGGAAGATACAAGATGTTCTTTCTATTGAGACGGAGGCATCATCAGATTAGCAATCTGTTGTTTCAGAATCTGCAACTGTTCTTCGCGAGATGCCATCACTCTCCTCCTGGCCTCTTCCATCCTAGATTCTTCATTAAAAACGGGCATGGTTGCCATTCGGCGAGTGATTTCAGCATCATGAGCTGCTACATACTCGTCTCTTTCCTGAGTTAGAGCACCAATTTGTTGGACTGTAGTCTGATGCTCGGTAACTTCATTTTCCAATTCCTCTTGGAGACGAACAATCTCCACTCTCAGCTCGGCAATCCTTCTCTCTTTTCTCTCAGCAGTTGAGATCACCGATTCCAACTTGGAATTATACTCAGCAGATTTAGTAGAATAGGCATCCAAAAGTTCTGGAGGTTCACTCTTTCAATTGTAGCTGCCTGAGCCATCTGTTCAAACTCTACTTGTACTAAGGGTTCTACTTCCCCCTTATTGAGCTCTTTATAGTTCTTTTTTGAAGCTTCCAGCTCATTTAATATGTGGTCAAGAAAAGCGGCCTGGGGCTCGTCACCTTGCTCCCGGATGGCCTTTACTAAGAAAGAGGTCGGACCTCTAACCATGTAAAAATCAGCATCTTCTTTGTCCATCATTCTATTGATCAAAGGCCCCAAGGACTCGAAGAAGCATTTGGTGAATGATTGGATGACAAGCTGATTAATCGCCAGAGCACCAGAAGTTGCAGCTACTCCTGTTGATGACGAGGCAGCAGGACGTTTAATTTCTCGGGTCTGAACGAAAGGCTCTCTGAATAAGGAAACTAAAGTGGAGCTGGTTGCTCCTCCTGGTTGTTCCTCTGCAAAATTAAATATTGTCACTTTGTCTGTCATTTGGCTATTGATAAAGAGAATCAAAAGTGAAAACAGTCTTACCATGGTTTGATCCAGCAATAGGCCTATCATCTGCAGGAACAGACTCTAGCTGAGCAGAAGTAGCTTCAGACACTACTGCCTGACTACTTCCTGCTTCAGAGCCACCAGATAAATGACGACAGCTACTAGCAATCGTCGTCACAAGAACTATGTCCATGCACACTGGAAGTGCTAGAGAAGCTTCGATTTCTGTATAGAATACACATAAAGATGTCAGCTATCAATCTATTTAAAAGAAGATTGCTAATTTCATTCTATACCTTGGGGATTAGCCGCGGGAGTTTCTTCCAGAGCCGTTTCTTCGTCGGCTATCTTTTCCGAAGATGATTGCACTTCAACATCCTTTTCAAGATCTAAAGTGTCATCAGTACCTCCGAGAGACATCTGCACATCAGCATCCAAGGTGTCGTCAATTGCTATGGGAGATACATGCTCTTCCTCATCTCCTTCAAGATTTTGTATATCTTTATTAGCTTCTGAGGAAGTGCTCTCTCCATTTTCATCTTGCTCCGGTATCTCCTCACTGGCAGTTGCAGTGGCTTGGTCAACATAATCCTCCTGTGAGCCAAAGTCACAGTCTTCTAAAGCCTGGATCATCAAACGATCTTCCTCCTCACGGTTTGCTCCCGGTGTGGTAGGAAGATGAGTTTCCGCTACTGCTGGCAATGGAGATTGCAAAGGTTCATGCTCTGTTTCTGCAATATTGTCTCTAGGCTCTATGGCCTCATCTCTCCAGTCAATCTCTTCTCTTTCCTCAATATCCTCCCTCTGTTCTGGACTAGGAGTTTTATGTCCAGCCTCAGAAACAGGAGTTGGAGATGGCATAGTGAGCCCAGCTACAGCGTTCGCTACTACCGAAGACAAAGCTTGTCTAGGAGGAGAAACAGTTATCTTCTGTCTTCTGTGAGCCAGCTTCTTCCTTCTATGTAGAGGCCTCTCAGGGCTCTCTATGTTTACTATATCGACTTGTTTATGAACAGAGGTTGGTGTAGCGGCTTCATCTCGAGTGGACTCGGCCAATTGTCTGGATTGTGATCTCGTCGTAACCTTCTCTGAAGAATGTTCCAGAATTAGTTTCTTCTTCACAATGGGGGCAGGAGGCTCTTCCCTTCTTCTTTTCTTCTCCTTGGCCGGAGATTTAGCAACCTTCAGAGAGACTCTTATAGGTTGATTAACTTCCTCAGGGAAATTGACTTCCCTGGAAGCCTCCAGTGGATCATCCACTGGTTCGTGTTCCTCATCATTGTTAGGAGCCAGTACATCAGTTGCTCCCTTCCTCAGACGGTTTGCCGTCGCAAAACTATCCACAAGGCTAAAGTTTTCGGTAAAAGTGTTGGCAGCTGTATAAAACTGTGAATATGTGTATAACATTCTTGGACCAGCATTATTCCTTTGTGGCATCGAGAACACTGCCCGTGTGTCTCGAGCATTGTAGTAAGCCCACGCTCTGGCTCCGTCGATCAAGTATCCTGTTCCTCGTAAGCAAGTTATTGTATTCCCCACGTGGAACTGGTCATATCCAAATTATCGAGCGAAGCGACTCGGCAAATATGGCTCCAGAAAGCATTCTTCATCAAATCTATACTAGATGTGACGGTCTGATTGCCTTCAACCATTCAAAAGTTATTCGACCTATAGGCTGCCTCCCAAGGTCAACCATGTTTGGTGCCATGAATTCATAACCCGTTGGAGGGGGAGTACAAAGAAAATTTCATCCTCTGCCTAGATTTAAAGTGCGTCTGTAATCTTTCAGGCTAGTGTATAGCCATCGGCTCTGTGAGAACCGGCGCAGAAAACTGCCATCCACTGCCCCCATGGCAGGATTCATCAGAGATGGATGGTACAGGAGTAGCCATCCGAATAAGTAAGTGTAAGGTAATTCCAGTCTGGGGAAATTACCTTTATCACACTTACCCTTAAGCATGGAATCTACATACAGACGAAGACCCGTATTTATTCTGTAAGTCATCGCTGATAGTAGATCCATCTGGTAGCCGAAGACTAACCGGACAGCAGCAAAAAGGACACCTCGGTGGAAGCGGTCTACAACACTTGCCCCAGGCATGACGAAGCGGCGGAGCCAACGTCAGAAATCCTGCTAATTGGGCTTCTTTGGACATGGGCCTGTGGCCCATTCTTATATGGCTCTCAACAAAATCTCCAACTTTAAGAGGCGGATATTGATGTTCATCCTCTACTAAAATATCCAGTCTCTTATTCTCTTCCATCAGCTTTATCACTTCACTATAGGTGAGAGGTTGGAAGAAGTCTGGATTACAGGAATCATGATCTTTTGTCTTTTTCTCAATAATATGGTTGAGAAAAAGATAAGTCAGCCATTTTGAAGAATAGCATGTACCAGACGAGCCACTCTTGTAGTAGAAAGAGCATACGTTGTAATGGCATAACAACTCGTCAAAGACTTCTACCATCTTCGAATTCTCTTGACGCAGTCTCTCTAACTCGTCATTGGTGGGGACATACTCCTCGTAAGAAAAGTCTGCCATTGGTAAGTACGAGATATACTTCATCTCGTGGAGAGCCAACCCCATCTCTCCGCAGGGCGTCATGAACGTCCCTGTCCTGTAGTTGTACCTCTCTGCCAGTGCCAAAAACAGATGAAGGTTTGGGTAGAAGCCATATACAGTAGCATATACCGCTTCATACAGTTCAGTCTCTCTGAGTTTATCTCCAAACTGAACTAGTATCCAATTTGCTATACTGCTCCACCTTTTGATGTCTGGGTTTACCAGACCAGTCAACCGGATGTCTTGATCCGGGTAACTGCCTTCAACTTTTGCGTACTCATTCGCAAATATTGGGATCCTTACAGGCATTAACAGAGAAGAATTCTCCGGAGGGATGCACCCTGGTTTCAATCCTCTAAGTAAAGTACTGTGTCGTTCTGAGGAACTATAAAACATGTCTCTGTTATTTCGGTCCTTCTTGACGCAGATTTTTCCAGTCCGAGCCTGCTGATGAGGAGTGATGTCCCAGTCCATTCTCCTGGGGTAGCTAGCATGAGCATATCGTGCCAAAGGAAGGCACCTGGCAATATCTGGTAGCAAAATCAGTTTCTCCTTCCACTGAAAAGTTCTCTGCTCAACACGTGGTCTTGGTTGAGAACTTTTGTCAATTGCTTCACTAAACAGGAACATAGGTTTTCTGTGGATGACAGCATCAACAGTTTGTAAAGGCTGTCCATTCATCAGGTATAGCAATGTATCATTATCTTGTGCTATCAGAATAGTCTGACGAGAGGACGGAAGTGCATATTGCGGAAACTTAGCTATGACTAAGACGCTATGACTAACTATTAAAATAAATAAATATAGAGAGGTATATACCTAATACGCTAGTCATGGCACATGACTGCACTAGACGTGCCATACTTTCTAATCAACCTACACGATAAAACTTAGCTATGACTAAGACTATTTTTATATAAAAATATTGTTTTAAAATATAAAAAACTCATAATTATTATTTTAAGCAAAATAAAAAATAAAAAATAAAAAATTCTTTGAAATTTTGGGAGTTTATATCCTACCCAACTTACAAGAATTTTATCCTTGAGATTAAAACTAAAGCATGATCTATCAAAACGATATGCAAGACAGAAGAAAGGGTCGAGTGCGAAGATCGTATCACGATTTTCGTACGGACAAGAGAAACGGTTGTACATGTCATCTTTGTGCTCCCAAATTTTTGCGAGCAATGTAATCATGACACATAAACCGAGAAAATAGGTTGATTCGTGCTTCTATAGTTTATAAGGTTATAGGTAGGGGAGTAACGAACTTTAAGTCATGTCGCGTGTAACCCTCTACCCGGTAAGTTCTAAATTTTATAATTGTACCAAGTCTAAATAGTCTATGATTACATGGCTACTAGTGGTATTGAGGGTGGTACCACACAATGCTATGCTAACTACTAATCTAAAATATCTCTAGAAAATGATAAGGTAATTATGCAATGCATGATAACTTACTAGTGAAGGTGTGATCCTAAGTATAATCGTGTCGTAGCAAGTAATAGTGTAACAAAAAAATAAAAATAATAATACCTGTCATATTGCTATCTTCAGGATGGCTGCCTATTACCGCCATGGTGAATGCATGCCCTTGTCTCTGGTTGTTCGACTCATGCCTTGCTGGCCTAAGCTATGCTGTCTGGTCTGCCAAGAAAGGACCTCTAGGATGTCCTGTAGGGGCTAGAAGTTTGAGTGTTGCTAGTCCTGGTGCTACTAGCCTTGGCATCTGTTACATTGTAGTGGTTCTCAGCTGTGGACAATCTTTGGCATGATGCTGACTAGAACCACAAGATAAGCAATACCCTAGACGTCGTCGACAATCTCTCTGAACATGACCTATCTTGCCACAGTAGTGACATGTAACCCTTTCCTGCACCTGATATGGGCCTACCCTCTGTGGTTGATATTGTTTGTGTGCTAGAGGTCGTCTTACTGGTCCTACTTGAGCATCTTTAGCTGGTCCAACTTGTGGTTGTAGATCGTCGGCTTTGCGCCTTCCTGCTTATGGCCTCCTGAGTCCTAACCTCTGCCAAAACGGCTGCTTGTGTGACTCGTGACTCAGAACTAGTGTATCTCTGTAGCTCTATGCTTAATCCGTTATGAAATCACTTGGCCTTCTCCAATTCTGTCAAAACTAATCCGGGAGCAAAATAACTAAATTGACTGAACTCGGCGTCGTACTCGTCTACTATCATATTACCTTGCTTTAAGTATAGGAATTGGTCGTAAAGGGCAACCTTGGTAGTGAAAAATACTTCTTATTGAACATCTCTTTGAATTCCTCCTAAGTCGATTTAAGTCCTAGTCGGCGCTCTTCTCCTACCCACCAACGATAGGTATTGCCTTCTAACTGGAGTCTAACTTCTGCCATCCATAGATTTACGGACAACTGCGAGGCTCTCAATAGATTCCCCGTCTGCTCGAGCTAGTTGGTAATCCCTATGGAGTCTTCAGTGCCTTTGAAGGTTAGGGGATTCATGTTACAGAATCCCTCGATAGCACCTACAGAGGCTTGGGGTACTCGGGTCAAAGCTGTCTCCAAACTCCTCCAAATGAACTCGTTTTGTTGCATCTGGGCCTGCATCATGCCCTGAAAGAACTGGTTCATAGGAGTATAATCAGCCTAGATCACGGGCTGCTGTGGGGGCATGTATGACATATGTGGCGCAAACTGTTGGGCACCCTGTGGTCCATAGGGTAGGGGTATGAAGGTAGATATGGATAGGGGTACTACGTTGGCACTACCAGAATAAGTCATTTTAGCGACGCCTAAAGACGTCTCTAAAACGACAAATTACGTCGCTAAAAATATTTACCGACGCAATTACCGACGTTTTGGACTTGTCGCGGAAACGTAAGTCGATGATCTTTAAAACGTCGCCGAACGTCGCAAATACCGACGTTTACCGACGTATATTTACGTCGGTATATCCTGGGATATTACCGACGTCTACCGTCATTTCGTCGGTGGATTAGCGACGCGTTGAAAGTCGCTACACATCGGTAAAATCCTGGAAACTTACCGACGTTTACCGTCGTTTAAAATGTCACTAAATGTCGGTAATTCCTGGGATTATTACCGACTTTCACCGACTTTTACCGACGGTCTCCGACGTATATGGACGTCGGTAAACATCGGTACCTTGAAATTTTTTGCAGATTTACCGATGTTTACCGACGCAAACGTACGTCGGTGGACGTCGGTAAACGTCGCTAAATCTGTAAAAAAATAAAAAAATAAAATACAGAATGTCCTTTTCTCCCTGCAGTTTAAAAAGATAACCATAAAGACACAGTATAACAGATATCGTTTTCTCCCTGGGTTCGCCGACCCCTTCGGTGGAACACTCAACACCGGTAAACGTAAACCACAGAAGCACATTAACATCCAATTGAAACGAATAATAACATAAACAACATTATAACACAATGTAGCAGGCAACAAATAGAATGGGATCCAACAAATAGAATAGGATCCAACAAATATAATAGGCACAACCAACAAGTATCCAAATAACCAAGTCTACACCAAATAACAAAGTCTATAACCAAATAACCAAAGTCTACATACAACCAACAAATAGAATAGGATCCAACAAATATGATCCAAACATCCAAGTCTACACAACCAACAAATATCCAAGCCACAAACAAAGGATCAAACAAACACAAACAAATAGTCCTAACTAGGACTACTAGGGATCTGGTGCAGGAGGGGCACCGCCGCGACGAAGGGATAAGAACAACTCATACTCCTCAAGTAAAATCGATACCGATGGAGCAGGCAGTGACGTCGGTGGAGTCAGTGTCGATGAAGAAGGCGATGGAGGCGGCGGAGTCGATGATGATGAAGGCGCACCCGGAGGACCAGCACGCTCCAACGCTGTAAGTCGCTGGTTGTATGAATCCATGGTAGATAACAGTCTATCACTGCTCTGGACCATCGAATCCGTCACCAATCTCAGCCTATCGGTCATGGTCACCTGTGCTGTCTGCAGCTCCGTCACCGTGCGCTCTAACCCTCCAACGCTGCGCTCTGTCCTCTCAGTCGTCTCCATGAGCTCCATAATGTCGCGATCGAGCGCATCCAATCGTGCTAGCAGCACAGGATCGTCCGTAGGGTGCTGAGACTGCTCCTCGATCCGTCGTAGCAGGTCGTCACGGAGAGACTCCATCATCTGGTGGACTCGGGCAGACTCCTGGGACGGCTGTGGACCATGCACACTAGCAGGAGATGCCCTAGAGGACTGGGTCACAACTAGGGCGACATAGGATCCCGTACCGTAGTACGTACCCCTATGGAGTCCACCAGCGGCGGTCATCCACAGCTCGTCCGCCGACGGAGCTTGAGTGGGCTGCGAGGAAGTACTGGCCTCTCCTGTATTAGGTGCACTAGCAGCCGCCCGTTCCCGCAGCCTCTGATACTTGGCCTAGAAAGTATGGATAGTACTCTATAATTTCTAATTTCTAATTAATGTACTTATTATTACCAACTACATGAATATTTATTTGCATCATATTTTCTAAGTTATATTACAATTGACACGAAGTATTAAACTAAGATAACGTATTGTAATACTTACATAGGTCTGCTCGGCCCTCTCGTCAATAAGGCCTTCGCCCTTCCGATGGGTTGCCAGGAAGACGGTCACCATATCGGCGTTACCGATCTTCCTTACCTGTAATTAAATATATTATCATAGTAATAATTTATCGGTTTTGTATTAAAATAATATTTCTAAAAGAGAAAGACATACCAGACGACGGAAATATTCCATCATCGGAATCGACCCACCGTACCACTTCGAGGCATGTTGCCTAGCCGCCTTGGCCTTCTCCGACTTCTCCTTGTACCTTGGCTCGTCGAATCGAGCCTTCATCGCATTCCACTGATCAGGGGTGATCCAACCTTGGATCGGCTTTACGGCACAATCACGATCCTTCTGATCATTAATAGCGTCGCGGATCAGCTTGGCAGCGACGACAGAAAACATCCCCTCGATAAGCTCGGCCCAGTACGGTGGATAGAAAAACATATCTTAGAAGAGCGCAAACCAAATATTTATCAGTTAAATATAATATAAATTAATTATATGATTCATATTAAAAGCAAATCTATTTTAACCTTGAAGCGCGTAAACCAGTAGTTCTTCCTTTCGTCTGGAGCATGAGAGTAGTTAATCCAAGGACCACCATAATTATGCCTCAGCATGTGGCCTAGGCATCTCTGTACCTCTGGGGGACGATATCTATACAGACATATTATATTCATGAAAAAAGTTAATTTATGATAAAAACAGGAAAAAAATTATAAACCAAAACACCTACTTTGTATCGTCGGCCCAGATCTCCGTCCTTCTCTCCTCCAGAGGTGCGCACGCATCATCTGCATGATGCTGGTCGGCCGTCGGCGTAGCCGCCTCGACCGTCGGTGCAACCTCCGCCATATGCTCATCCGTCTCCATCGTCGTATCAGCAGCAAGAACGCTAGATGGGCGAGCACTCTCATTAGGCCTGAAACTACTCGTCCCAGGAGATATGCCACGTGACGTCGTCCCAGCAGGCCCAGCTACTGTCCGATATGGAGGAGTAATCGGCGACGAGGATCCAGAGCCGGTACCAGTAGGAGGTACCGAAGGAAAATCTCGTCCTCTAGCAGTACCTGTAGGAAGTACCAAAGGATCATGACCTCGTCGTCCCCTTTTTTGGAACGATCCGCGACGACCTGTCATACCTGATAACAGCATATGATAATACAACAAATAATAGAGACTAGAAATATGAAAGTACAACAAATAATATAGACTAGAAATATGAAAGTACAACAAAGACAAGATAATAACCAAGACAACATATGATGATACATTCTACAATAAACATCTAAGTCTAGATAATATATTCTAGAAGAAACATCTAAGTTCAGATAAGTATATCTCTCTCAATCATCTTCAGAATAATCATCTTGTTCGTCTTCCCCGACCTCATCTTCCTCTTCCTCCTCATCTTCACTTTCATCTTCTCCTTCGTCGGCTTCGTCTTCCTCTTCGGATAATTCTACATCTTCTACATTATGTGTCGTGTAATGCGTAACTTCCGTGGAGTCCACATCGACAATATTGGTTACAAGAGGTAGCTCGTCCTCCTGGTAAGCTTTTTCGTCAACATCAAAAGTATCTCTAGCTTTAGTCTTGCATACTGCCCACCAGTCAGACTTCGTTGCTCCCCGTCTTGGATAAGCTGTGAAGTACACGAGCTGAGCCTGAGTTTCTAGGACAAACGGTTCATAGCCTTGATATCTACGCTTGTAGTTTATATCCATAAGACCATGCTTGTCAATTTTCCAACCTTGATTTTCAATCGGATCGAACCATTCACACTTGAACAACACGATCTTTGCAGGTTCTCTGCCATTATTATATGACAACTCCACAATCTCTCGCAAAATGCCAAAGAAATCATTTCCTGGATCGACGTCTTTGTAGTTTGAAGACTTGATACACAAAAAACTGTTTTTCGTGGAATCAAGATCCAGGAAGCTGTCTCTGATCGGAGCATTTATCGACTTGAACCGAAAGCCATTGACATAGTAACTTAGCCATATTTTAACAAAAGTAATTGGTCCCTTGGCAAGAGTTCTAATTAATTCAATCTCGGTTGAAATTAGACGATCGACCTGAATATCAAAGAAGAGATAATAAGTTATTTATTGCGTAGTTGCATTAGAAGAGGCCAGTAATTACCGAGCTACTTATATATTCGCTCAACTAAGAAGGAAAATGACATCTCATTTCTTGTTCTAATGCTTCGTCTGTTAGATAGGGTCTAACCAGCCTCAACTCATCATTATATGTGCTGGTAAACAACGAAGCAACCGCCGATTAGTACAATAATATTAGCTTATACTATTACATCGAGATGACGTAAACTCATCATCCTGAGTTACTTACCCCTCTAGCTTCTCCACTTCATCCTCGTCGTAATTGAGTAATATATACAACTGAGCAGCCCTTAGCTCTTCGTTATTCAAATATCTCTTCTTTATTTTCCCAGAAGGCTTTTCGGACGCATTGAATACTTTCAGTATTCCATCATTAAATTCTTGATATTCGTTGTCGTTTCTCGGAGCCCTCGTTCTATTCGTAGCAACATAAGGTTTGAAATAGGAGGAGCAAAAATTTGTAATCTCCTCGAGAATATAGGCTTCACAAATAGAACCCTCGACCCGAGCCTTATTTTTCACCTTTCTTTTTAGGTGATTCAAATGTCGCTCGAATGGGTACATCCATCGATATTCGACGGGTCCACCAACACGTGCCTCGTAGGAAATATAAATCGGCAAATGCTCCATAGAGTCGAAGAATCCAGGAGGGAACACCCTCTCTAGCTTGTACAGTGTTACCGCAATGTCCTTCTCTTGCTTTTCTAGACGATCAACGGGCAATTTCTTAGAACAAAGGTCCCTGAAGAATATGCTAAGCTCCGTCAATGGATCCCAAACTGCCTGTGGTAAGAATTCTCGAAATACAATTGGAATTAACCGCTCCATGAATATGTGACAATCATGGCTCTTCATACCTGTCAGTTTGTTCTCCTTGAGGTCGACGCATCTTCTCAAGTTCGAAACATATCCATCTGGAAATTTTAGACCTTGAATCCACCTACAAAGCCTCACTTTATCCTCCTTCTCCAGTGAGAAAATAGCCTTAGGCTGCTTCAACTTCCCATTCCCGTCCTCTGTCAAATGCAATGCAGGACGTCTACATATTTCTTTCAAGTCCAATATAGCCTTTGGATTGTCTTTCGTCTTCCCCTTTACGTCCATTACAATATTAATTATGTTGTCAAACACATTCTTCTCGATATGCATGGCATCAAGGTTATGTCTAATCAGATTGGTGCTCCAATATGGAAGATCCCATAATATACTCCTCTTCGTCCAGTTATGAGTGCGACCAAATCCGTCACACTTGTAGCCCGTAGCAGGCTGCTCAATAGCTCTTGGTAAATATTTTACCTCTTCCCATATCGTGTATCCGGGACACCTTGGCGGGGGATTAGCCTTCTCCATAACACCAGTACGAAAAGCATTCCTGTTCCTCCGGTATGGATGATCCTTCGGCAGGAATTGTCGATGACAATCGAAGAAGCACGATTTGCCTCCGTGTTTCAAACAAAAAGCCTTATTGCTGTCCATGTAATACGAACATGAAAGACGACCATGCATGCTCCATCCAGATAACATTCTATAGGGCGAAAAGTCGTTGATGGTCCACATAAGTGCTGCCCGCATCTGGAAATTTTGTTTTCTAGATACATCGTACGTGTTGGAACCTACTTCCCACAGATGATTCAACTCATCAATCAATGGCTGTAAATACACATCGATGTTCCTTTTTAGATTGTTCAAACCTGAAATAATAATGGTAAGGAACATATACGGAGTCTTCATGCACATCAAAGGCAGTAGATTGTACGGGATGATGATCACAGGCCAATACGAATACTGGGATCCCGAAAGTCTGAATGGGGTAAAACCTTTGGAGCAGAGACCCAATCTGACATTACGCGGATCAGAAGCAAAATCTGGATACTCTCGATCAAAGTGCTTCCATGCTTCTCCATCAGATGGGTGATCCAACACTCCTTCGGTATGTTTTCGCTTATGCCAACTCATATTTTCTGCAGTTTCCTTCACCATAAACAACCGCTGCAACCGCGGCGTCAACGGCAAGTAGTGCATCGAAGAGGTAGGCTTCCTGGCACCGACAGACTTTTCTCTACCATATGCCTTATAGCGATCGACACCACAAAATCTGTAGGCGTCTTCATCCTTGTCGTCTTTGTAGTACAACATGCACCCGTTACAATAGGCATCGATTTTTTCGTATCCTATCCAGAGCGATCTAACCATCCTCTTAGACCGGTAGAAGTCTTTAGGCAACTTCGCACCCTCAGGCAATATTTTTATAAGCAACTCCATAAGACGGTTGTAGCAATATTGCGATATGTTAAAATCGGACTTGATGCTCAACAATCTTGTAACCACCTCAAACGGTGAATGATCCTCATAACCAGGATATAATGGAGTCTTTGCATTCTCCAGCAACTCCATGAACTGTGCAGCATCGGGGTTCGGTGCCTCCTCAGGTGCATCATAATCATCCGGATCGAAACTAGGCCCGGCCGCGTCAAAAACCATGTTCACCAATCCATCGTCATAAGGAGCGTTGTTGTGGACATCCACATAAGGCTCATACTCCGCTGCTAAAGACACAAGTTCTCCGTGCTCGCTCCACTGATAGTAATTCGGCATGAAACCCTTCGAGTATAAATGATACGTGACATCCACTTCTGGATGATATTTCAAGTTGCAAAATCTCACACACAGACACTTAATTTTGGTACCGTCCATGTACTGAGGGAACGCCTTGGCAAACTGCAGGAACTGGTGTACACCCTCTATGAATTCATCCCGCACACCGCACATGTCATCAGGATGACCGTTGTACATCCACGAATGATTCTGCAGATAGGAATTCAGCTCCATATCCATTTGAGGATAATTCTGTAAGATAGATACATGCACATTACAGTCAGTGAATGAATGTTAAGGCAGATTAGATATGGGTGCACAATTTCGATAGAGGTCAGTAGAGAGTGACAATTTAGAGAAAATTGAGATTATTGGTGATGTATAATTGTACTTGTAGGAGTACACGACACCAATTGTCCAATATCGACCCTTTGGATCTACAAGAGTTACTTCACTCAGTTTGTCAAGACAAGTAAAACTTTTTAAATTAATACCCAATATCGACCCTTTGGCATGTGCTTGAGCAGTATCCTAACTCAAACTATCTATCCTAACTAATAAATTAATATCCTACTTTAACATCTACTAACTCTCATATTCCTTCTAATATAAACTAATATCCTAATCTTGACTAACCCTTTAACTGAAACTAATATCTAAACAATGCTAATCATGAACTAACACCCTAACCTGGAAGTCCACACTGCTCAAGCACGGGCCATAGGACAAGTTATAAGGCAAAATGCAAGCAATTGCCTGTAGCTACAAGGCAAAACCAAATGTTGACGGTATATATACCGTCAACATTTAAAAAGTTTACTTGTCTTGACAAACTGAGTGAAGTAACTCTTATAGGCCCAAAAGGTACTCTATACACTCTTACTTATGCAAGCCTTTTAAGGCGATCAGCGTTGTGCTAGATTTCTGAAAAATCTATAACTCTGATAGGCCCAAAAGGCTTGGCATAAGTAAATTTAATTTCTAGAGAATGGTTCAAAATACTGTACCAATCTTACCTATATTTCTAAGATACTCTATACACTCTAGGTACTAGGACTGAACTAACTCTCTAACACTCTAATGACACTCACTCACATATACCCACTCTTACTTAGGAATACTAAGATCTGACACATACTAATATCTGACACATACAGAAAAGAGAATAGCAGGGAGTTTCTCTCCTCTAAACCCTCAATTTATAGGTACAGGCTAGAGCACTGTCAGTCATAGATGATGCTCTGATTTTCAAAAAATCATGCGTCGATGACACTTCAATTGAAAGTGATGAATCATGCACCTTGATTCATGTGACATGTGACTGTTAAGTACAAAATAGATGCCTCAATTTTTGCGTCAATGCGCCAACATCGCTCAAACTTTCAAAAAGATTGTTTGTTCATGATCACATTGGTTTACCCCTTTTTTGGGTACTTCAACAACCTCATTTTTCGCTTAAAAACTTATACTGTATATTTGAGGATGGAAAGGGAAGAGGGAGAGTAGGCCCCTTATAGAGAGCTTAGTCATGTTTTAAGGGGGTGGCTTATCGCACAAGTTTCCATGACATAAAGGTGCATGGGTGCTCACGCGGGTAAATGTGTTTGTTCTCACACGCAGTAATAGAACAAGCACGCATGTGCGAGCAGTTATAGATCTGGTGCACCCCTAGTGGTTGTGTTTCTCAAGAACATAAACGCATATGCGGGTGGGTTTAGTATGGGTGTGCGACTAGCGGTACATAGGTATATGTGCTCACCCATGACTAAGAACAAGAGCAAAAATGTGCATGCCCAAACAAAGATAACGTTTATGATCGATCATAAAAATGACCTTGGATGCGCTAAAAACAATCGAGAATCGAATTAAAGCCGATTTAGATTTTTTTTCTATTGAGTTAAAAACTAGAACTTACAAGTCTTAGTCTTGGGTTCTTAGCGACCATCTTGCTAGAGTTGTTACTTGGTCAAAAGGATGTTATCTTAATTATCTTATTTTTTGATGGGCTCATCTTTGGACTAATAGGTTATGTTCCAAAATATTGATCCTCAAAATCATGCTAGGTATCGTGAAGTATACCAATTCTTAACGTTATTATTATTATTATTATTATTATTATTATTATTATTATTATTATTTACACACCCACCGACACTCTAAACAGTTACTAACACTCCGACCTGAAAACTACCCTAGTGGTGATTACCAAGTATGTTTTATTTTCTTGTAGTGGTGTGTGTGAGTGTCGTGTCTGTGTGTGTATGTCGTGTATGTCGTATCATGTCTGTGTCAGCACGTCAGGAGGAGGAAGTTAGGGTTAGGGTTTACCTGCCTTGGTCGGAGTCGGGTCGGGGTCGTCGGGGCTGGAGCAGCGGTGGAGACGGGTTGGCATCGGAGTCGGGTCGGCGTCGACGAGGAGAATCAACGGTGGAGGGAGGACGCCGGAGGAACGGGGGTCGACGCAGAGAAGGAGGTCACCGCGGGGAGGGGGTAGCTGGAGGGAGGGGTCGCCGGAGGGAGGGGTCCTCGGAGAGGAGAGAGAAAGGGGGAGAGAAATTTGGTGAGCGGGAGATTGAAAATTTTGGGTGAAAGAAAATAAAAGATTGATTGGGTGGAACCCTATATGAAAGGTTTTTGCGACGTCCACAAAGGACGTCGCTAAACGTCGCTATTCAATAAAAAACTGGCGACGTCCCTAATGTGGAGTCACAAAATGTCGCTGAGTTAAACAAAACAGCGACGTTCTGCGACTAGACCGCGACATCAGCTTTCCAAAGCATAATGTGTGGCGCTAACGGTCGCTAAACGTTGCTGATAGTGACGTTCAACGACATTTTTATAGAACGTCGCTAAATTCACAAATATTACCGACATATATGACTTGCGTCGCTAAATTCGTCGCCAATATAACTTATTTTGGTAGTGTGGGTATTGTGGCGGATATTATGGAGGATGCTGGGGTGGATATTATGGTGGATATGGTGGTAGATACTAAGGCAGATACGGGGTTGGAAACTGTTGTAGAAATTAGGGTAGATAGGATGGCAGGGGTGGCAGGTACACTACTTGAGGTGCAGGGTTCTGGGGGCCCGGCTGCCCCCCTCCAGATGCTGGGACTTGCTAATGCTGCTGCGTACTGGGTGGTGTCACCACAGGCTATAACGATGGTCCTGATGGTGCTAGTGTGGTTGAGGATATGGTCGGAGGTGGCTGATCCGCTAGTCCCTCTGGAGTGGTTGAATCTCCAACGGTAATAGCAAGAAGGGTACCGCGACCACTATGAAGATTCATCCTATTGGCATGAAATATAAGATTTACGTTAGGACATGATCAAGCTAGATGCAAGTTAAGCAGTCAAATGAGAGTTTGAAATATAAATCAAAGAAGACGATTAAGCATGTGGATGAGATCCTAATTTCTAATCCTATATGCAGGCTTGCTCGGTACAGTAACGGAACGAAAATAATATTTTCTCGACCTGCATGGGCCACCACAAAAATATGTAACGCCCCAGTCCCAATATACGTAGTACTAGGAATATGTACATGCTAGTTGTATGTATACATAGACTACTCCAATATATGGAATCTACGTATCTACACATAAGCTTTAATATAAGAGCTCCAGCTCATAATAATATAACAAGGTCATAGGCAACAACTACATCTCATCCACAATGACAAATAAAAGATATAACTAATCAAATGTCTCAACTAAAATATAAAATAAAATATCTGTCGGGTGGAGACAAATCCACTATCGAGCGACTGAATGGAATCTACTAAAAGAATGAGATAAAGAAACTACATAAGTCCATCAACTAAAAAGAAACTCAAATTAATAGACTTCGAAGGTGAGACCTCATCGGCTGCAAATGAAGAGTCTAGTCCGGAACCATACTCCTCAGGATACTGTCCATCGTCTATACCTGGAAAGATCACCAAGTCCTCAGAGGGAGGTAACAAGATACAGAAGAAATACGCTACAATAACTGAAAATATAAGCAACAACCGGGCTTCCTAACCATTTATGTGAAAATGCACTTTGAAGACAACGTTCCACACAGAGGATTTCCGAGAATAAAGGCACGGCACATTAGCATTTCAATCGAGGCATTAGTGGCATATAGAGAAAAATAAATGCACGACACACTAGTTCTCGGGTGAGTCACTAATGGCCACTAGAGGAAAGTAAGTGCACGACACACTAGCACTCGACTCAGTCTACTAGTGGCCACTAGAAGAAAATAAATGAATTAAAGCCCCTACGCCTAATAGCTGTCTTTTTCCTTCCCCTGCTCTATTCGTGCTATATCCACATCACTATATTTCTAATAAACGCTAAGTCCTCTAGACATGCATATCTATTAGCAATTAAAACCTATCGTACGACCTGTACGCATCGATGGCCACGTTTGAGATCTATATGAGACTCACAAATCGTGGTACACAAGTGTCAGGGCCAATAAAGACATAGAGATGCTTCATTCACATGAGGTAGTCTCTTAATTCTAGGTCAATATGCAATAAATAAATAAAAGTAACGAAAAAATGACTAATACAGTCGCTTGCTCCTATGTGTGACTTAGATGCACAATTTAAGCTAGAATAAACAAATAACAAATAAATAAATAAATAAATAAATAAACATGCTGAAATAAATATGCAAAATCAGAAATTATAGCAAGGTGATGGGGACCAAATTCGACTAAGACGCGGAACAAGACAGAGACGAGCCTGAGTCTTGGACTAGCTAGCTTGAAAATATCTAAAAAATATATTTTTGTTGAGAAGTTTGGATTTTATTTATCTTTATTATTATTTGTTTGTTTTGGGAGGTTAGTTTAGATGATACTGTAGTTAAGAAGTTTATATTATTTTGTTTGTTGGGAGGTTAGTTTAGATAGGAAGTTTATCTTCCTTAGAATTATTTTCTGTTACCTTTTAAGTTGAGTGCATGGCTATAAATAGGGCCAAAAACTTGTAGAAGAAACACAGAGTGAGTGAGAATAAAATCCACTTTTAAACTTTGGTAAGAAGCCTAAGGGTTAAATGAGTTTTCTTCTTCGTCGGAGGATCCACTGTCTTGTTTGAAGGATCACTCAAAGACTCTCCGAAGACGACGACGACATCCACGAACCAATTTTTTCGAACCCAAGTCAAATTCGGATCGAGTATGTTGTTCGCGAGTGACGCGTACGGTCCTCTTCTTCGATACGGAGTTGTGCACCATGTTCGAAGAGGTCCAAGTACATGCTGAAGTCCTATCCCTCGTAGAACGAAGTTTGCGTCTATCTCGAAGGCTTGCGACATAATCATACTCTCCCGGGTAAGTCGTGTAATTTACTTTCAAAACCAATAAAATGACTAGGTCTCCTTCAACCATTTTCTGTTTAATCATTACAAAGAAATTGTTTATTAGTTAAATCTACTATAAATCTTAATTTTGGATTTGGATTAATTGAACTTAAGTCCCTGTCCCCCGTAAAATTAGTATCAGAGCCCGGTTAGGATTGTTTATGCATTTATACAGCATGATAATTTTAAGTTCGAACATGGAAAATAGTGAGATATTTGATAAATTGTCTTCATTGATTTTGGACTCTAAAAAAAGAAATATTAGCTAAACTTAATCCTAGATTCAATGCACTTGATGCTAGGATAAAGACTTTAAATGCTAGAGTCAACCAAATGGAAGCAATATATGCCCTTGAACAGTCCCATCAAACTATCTTGCGAGATCCATCTCACTTGGGAGTGACAACAACCGTTCGTGGACCAAATTTATATACAACACAACATGCTAGAGAGGGTCATAGAAATGTCATACACCCAACCGAAAGGCAAAATCTTGCTAATTATGTTCCACCTAGGAGAGAGGAACTTAGAGATTGGACTCCCTATGATACCCATGATGATTCCGACGAGGAATACCGTCTAAGAGACAATACCTATAGATTTTGAGGTAATGACATCACTAAGAAGGTAAAGGTAGAGGCCCCATCCTTTGATGGTCGCCATGATCCTAAGGCTTTTAGCGATTGGTTGTCTAGCATGGACGATTATTTTGAGTGGTATGATATGTGTGACGAGAGATACATTCGATTTGCCAAAATAAAACTGATTGGTTCCACTAGGATATATTGGTCTTTAATTAAGAAGGACAAAAAGAGCTTAGGCAGAGTCCCTATAGGCATGTAGATCAAGATGAAAAAGATCCTTTATGAAAAATATAGTGCCCTGACCCGCAAGATGCCTTACGATGGATGGTTGGTTCGATGAAGCCTTGTTGGACTTGGGAATATGCGAAGCATCGCTTGGAAGGCTATACGACTGTGGCGGGAACCATCTTATAAATGTAAGTAGTGTTGAACCCTTCGAAGATCCTTTAGCTTCACGCTTAATAAAAGGACTGTATGCTATGTTTATTCGTTGAGTTGCTGAATAACACCTTGAATGAAAGTCGAAAAATAATGAAAGATAATTAATCACATGACCCAAAAACTGTTGTGTATCATTTTATGAATTGTGGGCTTGCGTGTTGTTGCTATAAGATACATGACAGGTGAAGGCAAAGTCCCAAATACTTGGGCGGTGAGTATATCGAGCCTTTGCTCGATGAATAAATGGTAACGCAGATAATAAGACCCAAAAACTGGGCAGTGAGTATGCTTGAATTATGTTAGAATGAACGTATGCTAAATAGATGCTAAGTCCCAAGAATTGGGCGGTGAGTACATTGAGTTTTGGTTGGAAAGATGTATGGTATCAAGGATGTAGGAAAGGAATTGGATAACAACATTCTATTATCCCATCGCCGATGTAGAACGTTGATTACACTAAGACCTTGGAATGAGAAAGATGGCAATACGAATGAGAATGATGGTTTGTTGAGAAATATGGCTTATTTACTTAGTTTTCCTTATCATGCATTATAGGTTTCTTCATAGATAAGTTGCATATACTTGCATGGTCAAGGACAACTGGTCGACAAGGTGGTTCCTCGAACGGTATTCCAAGGCCTTGGAATCCGGTTCGTCTTAGGGGGAACCTCGTGCTGAAGTAGTAGCACGGTATACGGGACCTTCAGAGGGGCTATCTACCAGAACTGTAAGGGACGCCGTTATACCTGTAAGATAGTCGAAGATGGTGTCGCTAGTGACCTTCATATAGATAGGTCCAGTGATAATGATGTCTTATACAGGAAGACTAAGTTATTACCCAATTACATGGAAGGATGTCGACTGTTGGTAAGAATCACCTGAACGGTGACAATTATATTGAATTATGATATTGTTCCCAGCAATGTCTTATGCAGGTAAGGTAAGTATTATAAATGTACATGGATGTCTATACGACCATAGGTAAGAATCACCAAGTGTTATAACTGTATGCTTTACATTATTCTGGCTAAGAAATAAATGCATGCTTTACTTCTGTCGGATATGAATATGAACTACTAATTAACCCTAGGGCAACGAGAAAGACTACTTTTAATTATGTTTTATAACATGATTACTTAGTATTATCTTCTTAGTTGAGTTAGGCCAGCACCGCTCGCCAGTACATTGACGATGTACTGGCCCACATTGTGGGCAATATTACAGGTGCTTGTGTATGGGAAAATTGTTTGATCAGTGCTTGGCATCGATGAATCAGATGGGTGCACAGAAGCTCTTTTTACAGGACGATGTCTTCTGCTATACGGGACATAATGTATGGAATAATGTAACTCTGTTGTACCAGTAAGATTGTAAGCAAAGTCAGCATGTTCGGTTGTAAAGCCTAAATGGCAAGTGTATATTCAGTTGGTTATTCAAGAGTCTTATAATCTGTTGTAAACTCTGTATTTAACTACAAGTCTTGTAATCATTTGAGATAATCAATAAAGAGATACATTTCTTCATATCTTGTGTGACTTTAATTTATCTGCTTGGTTTTGCTGTACTATCGTTGTTTTCTGAGAATACCAGGAACTGTAATGGTTTTGTCTTGTACAAGTACAATCTAGACTTGTATGGCATCACGCCCAGTGGCTAGATTTCGATCATCCGGGATCGGGGCATGGCAAAAAAAACCTCCCACGATTCTATAGAGACTATCTAATGGACCAAATGGCCATATTTCGTTAGGGTAACCTATCAGTATATGACTATATGACTAGGTTCAATGAATTGATGTCTCATTGTGAGATTGTTGAGGACTCTCGAGTCATGCTCTCACAATTTTGATCTGGCTTGAAGCCAGATCTAAATTTAGACGTGAAATTGGACCTTTGAAGGCGACTACTGTAGAAAATGCCTACCAAATAGCGCTCGAATTTAAGCAACATCAGAAGGTCTTCAACTATAATAAGTCTTACCAATAAAAGGACCAACCTAAACAATAGTACAAATAGCCTACTAAGCCACTCACGACTGTCGATAAGGAAAAAGGATAAGGGAAAAGGAAAAAGCCTTTATGGTTGAGGGTAAGGGACCAAAGTGCTACAATTGTCAAGGTACTGGATGTTTCACTTAACAAAATGCCTAACATTGGTTTTTGAAAGAAAACTAGAAAAAGTACAAAAGTACAAGTTGTTCTGGAAGGTATTGCTATGGAAGTCTGATCTGAGAGCAATCACTTTGTTCCTTGGACCATACGATGATGATGAAGACAACTGCTTGAAGAAGACGAACAATCGGAAGAACTAAGTCACCAGAAAGGTATCGAGCAACATCACTGATGGCACAGTCGAATGCTTTTCTGCTTTGCTTCACCCTGTTCTTGAGAAAGAGTTGAAGAAATGCGTCTGGAAATATCACTCTAGAAGTATGAGTTTTCTCAGAATCTCCTCTCCTGTCTCTCTATTGATCTCTTGATGCTGTCTATGTTGAAAATAAGTCTATTTATAGACTTGACCCATTGTGCGTAAAAAGCAACAAAATCGGATCTTTACGCGGGTAACTATCACCCACGATGCAAACCATCCTCTACGCATGTTGACACGTGTCTCATGTAGAGTTTTGATCTCTACGCATGATAACACGTGTCCCACTACTTCAACAAAACGGGGAGAGCACGTACACACGTTTCTCGATAAGTATGGCATAAAAGCCACGTAAGCAGACCACGTTCTCATGTAGCTAGGAAAGATCGGGCGTAATAATGACCCAAAATACACTTCCTGCGTAAAGTAGCAGACTGGGCGTAAAATAGCTCAAAATAGACTTCCCGCGTAAAGTGGCTAAAAAATAGCCTTGAGCGTAAAATTAGCTCAAATAAACTTTACGCACACAGCAGCCTTGAGCATAAAAAAGCTCGAATAGTTTTCGTGCGTAAAAGAAGATGTCTTCTGAGCGTAAAGTAGCCCAACTACACACTAAACAACAAGCGTTGGGTTTGGTGAAAAGATCTCCTCGACTTCTGTGTACTGCTGTCAGAAAATCATTCTGTCAGATCAAATCACTTGCATTAAATACGGCCTGACAGTCTGTCCTCCACATAAAGTTCAGCGGATAACTCTCGCGTAAAGAGTAGCTCGCGTAGAGAGTAGCTCGCGTAGAGTTTTATTCTGTTTGATTTGTGTAAAGTTCTCGACTTCTTTGACTTAGTCCATGAAGCACTTTTTACGCTCCTACAAGACCCCCTTCAAAGTTTTCAAATATTTTCAAAATTTGAAATACTTTGAACAGAAGCGTAAAATCTGGGATATTCAACAGTCAGCGTAAAATTCGGGATACTCAACGGTCAACAATCTGCCTAAAAGTCGAGATATCCAACCGTCAGCGTAAATTTCTAGAATTTGAACCGATTCAAAATTTCTCTATAAATAGAGCTTTATGAGTTCAGAAAGAACTTTACTTGTTCTTTGCAATCCCCAAATCTCTTTGCTCTCTTTCTCTCTCACTTTAAATCGATGGCCCCCAAGAAGACCGCCGCCGGCAGCAAGGGCAAGAAGCCTGCCGCTGATTCATCGTCGGCCGACCGCGCAAAAACCTCCATCCCATCATCAACGATGCCCCAACAGAGCAACCCCGCCGTGGCTCCGGCAATGAAGGGTAAAGCACTGAACATCGGCCGTGAGTTCGTCGGAGAAGAAAACCCGAGCTTTTCACTTCACGCCCACGTTATGCGTGTCAGCGTAGAAATTGAGATAATTAAATACGCCCATGTTATACGTGTCAGCGTAAAATTAAGAACATACGCTCACGTTTTTACGTGCTAGCGTAAATTTCAAAATACGCTCACATCAACATGTGCCAACGTAAAAATTAGAATACACTCACGTCAACACGTGCCAGCATAAAATTTAAAATACGCTCATGTCAACACATACCAGCGTAAAATTCTCAATATGCTCACATCAATATGTGCCAGCGTAAAAATTAAAATACGCTCATGTCAACACATGCCAGCGTAAAAATTAAAATACGCTCACGTCAACACGTGCCAGCGTAAAAATTAAAATACGCTTATGTCAACACATGCCAGCATAAAATTCACAATACGCTCACATCAACATGTGCCAGCATAAAATTCACAATACGCTCAAATCAACATGTGCCAGTATAAAATTCACAAGTGAAAGACTTTGTATAAAACAAACAACTTTTACACTTTAAAAGTTTTTATCAACTTTAATAAGCGTAAAGTTTTAATAGTCAGAGTCTTTAATTATTATGCGTAATACTCAGAACAAATTATCTGTGTAAAAATTTCAAATTAGATTTTCACTAACTTGAATTTTTTTTCTTTTGGCAGTGGACTTGCAAATTCACCCACTCGCAGAAATATTTGGCTCATCAGCTGGTATGGTGGGCTCAAATTATTTGGAGAACCTGTCCCATGTGGAGTTTCCCCAGTCAAATCTAGAATATCCTATAGAGAGACAACAGCTGATATCTGCTCAAGGGGACAAAATGCTATTGTCCATGATAAATAGAGAATTGTTGACATCGCTGGATGGCCAACAATTTGCAAAGCCAGCTTTCTTATTCGGGGATGCGATAGACTTCAAATCACAAACACACCCCAAGAAGGAGGCTTGGGTGTTCAAGTTTAGAGATAGAGCAATTTATCTCCACGACATGGATAGAGATTATCCCCTGTCTGCATTTGTCCATGCCACCCATCCCCGACAGATGCTGTGGAACCTGACTCCCAGCAGTCATGGTAGGCTGTAACGCCCCAATCCTAAAATACGTAGGACTAGGAACGTAGACATGTCAGCTGTATTCATACGAAGTACATAGGCTAGACGGGTTAGGTCCTCTAGATTCTAGGATCTAAATAAGCTCGCTAATATAGGTCACTAGGTCAAAAGGGGTTGCTAGTTCATAAGGTATTCTACCCAACTTAAAGAATTTAAACTAATGGTGTTTTGGGACAACTAACTAGTAGGGTCAATCTCTAGCAAGCACGAAGGGAAGATAAGAATAGGGATGGAAGGAAGCAAGCAAGATGTAATTGATGAGTTAAACGGTAGATAAAATCAAGGAAAGAGGTCAAGTATGTGGATGAGATCCTAGACTTCTAATCCTATTCGCAGGATTGTTTGGTACGGTAAAGTAACCAAACAATTTATCTGGACCTGCATGGGCCACCACAAAAACATGTAACACCCTAGTCCCAAAATACGTAGGACTAGGAACGTAGACATGCCAGCTGTATTCATACGAAGTACATAGGCCTCATATGGATACATAAGCTGTAAAATACAGTAGAACCATAACTAATCTCATATACACAGAATAAATGAATAAAAGATATCATATAATGAGAATGAATTTGTTTTGATATAATATGTTGGGCGGAGACAAATCCACTACCAACAAATAAGAAAAATACATGGAAAATAAAATGAGTTTGGCGAGCGAAGCGAAGACGATCCAAGTGCAATCATCCTCGTAGAAATAGAGAGGACCACGGCTAGAGCTAGAACACCTTTGAAAGACAATAGCACACACCTGACGAGATAACCAGGTCCTCAGAGGGACGTAACAAGACACATAATATCATGCCATATAAATTGAATAAATATTGCTCAATAAATAAGGAACGCATGTAATAGGGTACCTAACCGTACTATAGTGAATATGCAATAAAGAACAAACCTTTGACGCATGGGCCGGATCAGGAATATCAGGAATCAGGACCGTACCTCCCACTGGAGATAACCGGCAATCAGGACAATGCATATATGACCCATACATTAAGGAGCTGTTCTTCCCACCCAATGCCTACCATGTTGTTTCCATAACAGTAAACCTCTATAACCGCTAAGTCAAACTAGCATGCAATTTTTATTAGCGGTTATTCCTATCACACGGCTTATACGCACCGGTGGCCAGCCAGTCATGCATGTCCGTGTTCTACATGCGACACACAACTTCGTGATACAACGTGTCAAGGCCAATGAATGCAACACACAAAGGTGGTCCCTTAAATCTAGGTTTAATGTGTAAGAAAAATAATACATAGTAGGAAATATAAATGAACAGTAAGTTCTAACAGGTTATGCCATGTATCACAGTTTATTTTGCATAAAGAAAATAAATAAAGCATGAAGTATGAGCTAAAATAAATAAACAGCAAATGGCAAGGTGTCTTGCCTGGTAGGACGCCTGGTGTGCTGCGATGACCAAGATGGCACGGATTAAGACTTCGGTGCAACAACTATGCATGGTGACCTTTGATGGTGGTACGGACTGTTCTATTGGGTCCGGGACAGTCAGAATAGTTAAGGTCGACATAGGGTAGTCTAGAATTGGTGAGGAATATGAGATTTGGGATTGGTCATGGACATGACATTGATTGATAGAAATTGAATATATATGATTTTAAGAAATTTATAATAATGAGGACTTATATTTTATCAAAAATCGTTTATACGCAAAAACTCCAAGTTCTTAATAATAGAATTACTTTAGGCTTCTAAAAATAATTTGAGAATAATTGTAGGCCAAGCCCTCTAATAACTTTTGTAAAATTAATTGGAAAATATCGACTATGTATGAAATACAAATAACTTATTTATATATTTTAAAAAAACTAATGGTAACAAATAGCAAAAAAACACAAACATTTATGTATACACAATAATTACTTTATTTATTTTCTATTAATAATACTAATAATGAAAATAATAATAATAATTAAAATATTAGCAAAATGTCAAAAGGAAGGAGAAAGCAAAGGAATCAAAAGTATAATGCTAATAATACTATAATCAGCAGAGAGCTCTGCTGTTGTTAAAATACTCATATAAAAATAAGAAGAATAAAGTTTAAAACAATACTCCAACTCCCTGCTGTTTCCTCCTCTCGAGGACAACAACCCAAACAATAACAACAATGATAAAATAAAATAGATAATAATAATAATACAATACTTATTAACAGAATAAAATAAAAAAAGAAAAAGAAAGAAAGAAAAAAGAAAAAAAAGAAAAAAAATGCAAATGTGGTTATCCTCTGGAGAACCACCAACAGTTAGAAAAAAAACAAAAAGAAGCATTTAGAAAAAGGGGGAGAGAAAGAGGAAAGATGGAGAGCGGGAAGAGAGAGAGTAAGTGTGAGCGAGAAGCGGTGGCGGTCGGCTCGACGCTGATGGCCGGGCGGCGGAGAGGCTGAGAGAGTGATCAGAAGGGAGGCGGAGAGATAGGCGGCGTGGGGCGGTCGCCGAGAAGCAGATCCGGTCGGAGGAGGAAGGGAAAGAGGGGAGTTCGGGTCGGCGGAGCTCCGGCGGAAGGGAGACGGAAGCGGCGGTCGCACGCGGTGGGCCAGTTGGTGAGGACGAGCGCGAGAGGAGGGGAATAGACCACGACGGGCGGCGCCGGAGGTGATAGCTCGGGCGCAGCGAAGGTGGTCGGAGTCTAGGGCAGAGAGCGGAGTCGTCGGGGTGGCGCCATGGCCGCTCGGCGCTGAGGGTGGCCGGGCGGTGGCGGACGGGTTGCGGGACGGCAAAGCTCGTCGGGGAAGAGCGGAAGGGGAGGGTGCTCAGGCGGCGGGGGTGCGATGCTAAGGGCGGCAAGGGTCGGCACGGCGGAGGAACGGCACGGCTGTGCTGTGGCTCCAAGATCGCCAGCGGTGGGGGTAGGTATGGGTCGTTCTCTTCTATTTCTTTGGGTTTCTTTTGGTTGGATGCGGACGGTGGTGAAACCGATGGCGAGGGTTTTTCTGTGATGGCGACGACCAAGTGTGGTGGTCGGTCGATTGTGACAGGGGTGGCTGTGTGTGTTTGTTATTTTTTTGGGGTAGTATTTTGGTGGTCGGGTCTTGGGTTAGCCGAGGTTTGGGATTTCCAGGGAGGAGGTTACGTCGGCGGAGTTGGTCGAAGGTTTGGTGAGGGGTTCGGGGAGGAGATGGTAATAGCAGTGTGGTGGCGATCACGGCGAGGGTGGCTGGGCTGTTGTTTGCAACAGTGGTGGTGTTGGATGTAGTGATGGTGGTGTTGGATGTGGTGATGGTGGTGTTTGGGCTGATACGTCGCCGACGGGTGTGGTCGGGACAGAGCTTGGTTTAGGTTTAGGATTAGGGCTAGGGTTTGGATGAGTCCTGTCGGGTGTGTCCGACACGACGGGAACGGAGGTTCGGATCTGTCGGACCCGAGGTGGAGTAATGTATTTGTATAATAAAACACATAGTGGATGGGACACGGACACGGTCACGGACACGGTGCACAGTTTGGATTGTGGAAAATTATGGAGGAATAATGTATTGGAGGAGTACCTGCGTATTTATTGGATGTGGGAATTCCTAATTAGATAAAGATTAGGATATAGTTTAAACCCAAAATAGATAATTCACAACTTAATTTAAAATCAATCAAATTCAAGTCTAAATCAAAATCCAATTTAAATCTATTTAAATTTACATCCTTTAGTTTAAAACCAAATGAGATAATTCTAATTCTAAATATAGATATTAATTTAATCTATCTAAATAAATCCAAAAATTAAATCAAGATTTAAATGGCCACAATAACTTCCAAAGATATTTTTCAAAATACCAATAATAATAATTTTGAAAATAATAAATATTTTTAAATATCTTTTTGAACAATAAAATATTAATATTAATATTAATAAATCTCGAAAATTATATTTTTATTTAAAATAGACCAATAAATAATTACGAAATATATGTATGCAAAAATATTCTTTACATAATTATGTTTTTCTAGTATACAAAAATATTATTTATTATTAATAACTTTTAGAAATGACGTAAGAATAACAAGCTTAGAAATGATAGTAAAACTAATTATTATATTATTTGAAACTATATAAAAAAAATAGAACAAAATGTTTTTCTAAAATATGTACGCTCGCACATATTCACACTCGTCGAGCAAATTTGAAAAACGAACTTCCGCACACGACGTACAATACGACTACGTGACGTACAATACAAAATTTTAAATCAGTACCAAATTTAATAAAAAAAAGTAATTTTTTTAGGGGTTTTACATCCTACCCAACTTAAAAGAATTTTGTCCTCGAAATTAAGAATTTCGTAGGAGGGGGGTGAGAAGGCACAATGGGTATCGATGATGAACAATAAATAGCAAAATCATGCCATAAGAATTTGCGATCTAGATCGTAGAAAAACAATACGGTATGGTCATAATTGATAGGACAGCTAGAGGAACTTCTAGTATAACGCTTTCGTCCTCCTAAAATAGGTGAAGGCGAAAGCAATATAGAGTTCGAAGGAGGCGTTATCGAATACGAATACGTGATTCAAAGACGATCGAATAATTTCAAAAGAATTGTCAAGGCAGTCGTGGATGGGATTCTAAAGGCCAAGTTTAATTATGTCTCATCCACGTAGAATAATAGACAAAAGCGAACCAAAGTGCACTTGGTTGATCAGACCATTATGCACCGGTTCTGATTAGACAACATGCTAGTGAGCGCTCAATAGCATATGTCATGAACAAACTCGATAAAGAATAAGCTTGCAAAAACTAGGCTACATTAGCATCATTAGTCAAAATGGTAAATACATAGGCACGAGAGATTAAGGTAGAATGATTCTAAGTCATACAGTCGTCCTATAGTCTTCTTGTCCAAGTCTTTGGTTGGCTAGACGGGTTAAGTCCTCTAGATTCTAGGATCTAAATAAGCTCGCTAATATAGGTCACTAGGTCAAAAGGGGTTGCTAGTTCATAAGGTATTCTACCCAACTTAAAGAATTTAAACTAATGGTGTTTTGGGACAACTAACTAGTTGGGTCAATCTCTAGCAAGCACGAAGGGAAGATAAGAATAGGGATGGAAGGAAGCAAGCAAGATGTAATTGATGAGTCAAACGGTAGATAAAATCAAGAAAAGAGGTCAAGTATGTGGATGAGATCCTAGACTTCTAATCCTATTCGCAGGGTTGTTTGGTACGGTAAAGTAACCAAACAATTTATCTGGACCTGCAAAGGCCACCACAAAAACATGTAACGCCCTAGTCCCAAAATACGTAGGACTAGGAACGTAGACATGCCAGCTATATTCATACGAAGTACATAGGCCTCGTATGGATACATAAGCTTTAAATACAGTAGAACCATAACTAATCTCATCCACACAGAATAAATGAATAAAAGATATCATATAATGAGAATGAATTTGTTTTGATACAATATGTTGGGCGGAGACAAATCCACTACCAACAAATAAGAAAAATACATGGAAAATGAAATGAGTTTGGCGAGCGAAGCGAAGACGATCCAAGTGCAATCATCCTCGTAGAAATAGAGAGGACCACGGCTAGAGCTAGCACACCTGCGAAAGACAATAGCACACATCTGGCGAGATAACCAGGTCCTCAGAGGGACGTAACAAGACACATAATATCATGCCATATAAACTGAATAAATATTGCTCAATAAATAAGGAACGCATGCAATAGGGTACCTAACCGTACTATAGTAAATATGCAATAAAGAATAAACCTTTGACGCATAGGCCAGATCAGGAATATCAGGAATCAGGACCGTACCTCCCACTGGAGATAACCGGCTATCAGGACCGTACCTCCCACTGGAGATAACCGACTGTAGGAGCGTAAAAAGTACTTCAAAGAAAGAGTCATCTCATTCATAAGTGATCTGTTTTACGCCAACCAGAGCGATAATCTCTTTACGCTCAAGACTAGACTAATCGCTTTACGCCTAAGCAGGCTGATCATTTTACGCTCGGGTCTACACCCATGGTTTTACGCCAAAGACAGAGCAGCCACTTTTACGCTGGAAAATGCTGTCAAATCTGGCATTTAATGCAAACTCTGACATGGAGATATTAATGATGGCATATATCACAAAGGGATTTATTTTTACACAGAGACCAATATTGTCGTTTAGTGTGTGGATTGAGCTACTTTACGCTCACACTACGGCTTTTTTTACGCACGAAGATTATACGAACCTTTACGCTCAACAGTCGACGTGTGCGTAAAGTCTATTTGAGATGCTTTTACGCTCAAGGTTATTTAATAATCACTTTACGCGGAAAGTCTATGTCAGGGCTATTTTACGCCAAATCTACTGCTTTACGCTCAGAGTAGATTGGAGCTATTTTTACGCCATATTCTCCTCCACCAGTTTGGAACGTGGTTGCTTACGTGGCTTTCATGCCATTCTTCTCGAAGAACGTGTGTACATGCATCCTATTCTTACTGAAGTAATGGAACACACGTCAATATATGCAGAGGATGGCTTCGATCATGGGTGGCAGTTGTTAGCATAAAGATAGAATTTTTGCTGAGTTTTTACGCACAAGAGCCTAAGTATATAAATAGACTTATTTTTCTCATAAAAAGAGAGAGAGAAGAGAGAGAGAGACAGGAGAGAATACAGAGATCAGAACTTAGAGATTTTGATTCTCCAGAGCATTCTTCTTCAACTTTTCTTTCAGAACAGAGTGAAGCAAAGCAGGAAAGCATTCGGCCTCGCCATCAGTGCCCAAGTGCGTCGATACCTTTCTGGTGACTTTGTTCTTCCAGTTGTTCTACTTCAAGCAGTGATCTTCATCATCATTATATGGTCCAAGGAACAAAGTGATCATTTACGAATCAGACTTCCATAGTAATACTTCCCCAGAATCAAATTTGTACTTCTTGTACTTTTTTTCGTTTTATTTTCAAAAGCCAATTTCTCCAAGGCATTTTGTTAAGTGAAACAAAAATGTCGACTCTGCTGGGGACGACCTTCTCCTCTGACGAGAAGGCAATTGCTCAATATGATGATGTTTCGATCGATTCGACCAAGAAGACTCTGGTTGTGCACTTCGACCAGACTGCCTACGAAGAAATGCCCCGAACTGGGGGTGGTTCTCGCTGCTCCAATGTTCAAAAGTCTCACAAAGCACAAAAAGTTTGGATCCCTAAGTCCAAAGTAGCTGCTGATCTCTCTGTTGCTTCTGATAACAAGGGAATTCTTCCCTCTCCTGTCGTAGGGGCTTCCGTTCATAACGAGGCAGTCCTTACTTCGACGTTGCTCTCTAAGTGTGACAATTTGTCTCCCGTCTGTGATGGTGTAGATGATCAGGTTCTACGCCCACTGCGTAAGAACCAGGTTTTACATCCACTGGGTAAAAACCAAGTTTTACGCTCAAGGCATAAGAATGAGTCTCCCATTTGTAATATGGCAGATTCTAATGCTTCTGAGTGTAAAAATAAGTCTCCTGTTTATGACGTGGTAGACACACACAAATTACGCTCCTCGCGTAAAACAAAATCTCCCGTCTGTGACATAGTAGATAATCAATTTTTACATTTTACACGTAAAGGTAAGTCTCCTGTCTGTGACAGTGTAGATAAAATTCACAACGATGTTTGCACATCTAATGTGAATGTACCTAAACGCATACAGCATAAAAATATTGTTGGTAAAACTTCTGTCCTACACCAACAACCTTCTTATACTGCTTTACGCAAATTACCAAACTTGCAAATCACGCGCCATGAAGATGGAGTCTTTCGTGCTCAAAAATCTCAAGATTTACGCACACAACTCCAAACACGTAGAAATGTACAATTTGGTTCTGCGAATGCTGCTAGTAATCTTCTTTACACACATGGTACTAAACGTTTTTCTACCCCTAATGTGATAAAGAAGAATACTCCCTCCACTCCTTCTGACTTACGTGAATTGCTAATGCAAAAGCGTAAGAATTCACAATTTCCGGTGACGCTCCCCCAAGAAAAACATCATTGTGAATATCACAAGGTTGTGATCAATTGTTGTTGTTCAGCTTCAAAACGGTCAGTTTTTGATCGATTGAGTTTTAATTCGCTTCAACATCAAGCTGAAGACCAAGAAGATGAGCTGTCATATGCATCAGTCAATATGGCATCTCATACTAACAGAGGACGACGTCCGATACGGAACATGTCCCAAACTCCAGGTCAACAACAGTTCAACAGACTTCTTGATTCCTTTGAAGGAGTATATCAGAATACTCGATCAAGAAGACAAAGGCAATTATAGACTTCTGATTCAGAAGCTGGGGGTACTCAATCTTTTGAGTCTGATACTGATAGTATGGATTCATACTTCTATACAAATCCTTCCGTATCTTCATGAGAGGTTGAATCCTACGCTGTTGGAGATGAACCAGAGACGTCATCTGCTAATACAGAACAACGTCTCACTGCCGTTGAGCAATCACTGAAAGATATGCTTAACATGGTGCAAAGTATGCATCAGATAATTTAGAATCAGCAAACTGCTCAGCCGACGGTAATAACACCAGTACCAGTAGCAGCACAAACTCAAGATAGTCAAGGGGCTGAAATACCTTTGAATACTCAAGAGCCGGCTGTTAATCAGAATTCTGCATCTCCAGATCCCATCATTCCTGAAGATGTACCACCTCCAGTGGGGGTTATGGTACATCCAACAACCATTCAATCAAATGTGCTTCCCCAAACCAGTGAAGCCATTCAAGCAGTGCGTGAGCTCAAAGCACAGTTTGAAGTTTTGAGGCACAAAGATCAACTCCAGAGGTTAGGAATCAAGCAACCTTATCCTCCTCATTGGAATGATGTACCCTTTCCACCAAAATTCAAGCCACAATCTATGGTTTTGTTCGATGGAAAAGCATCTCCCAGTCAATATATCAATTATTTTGATATTATGACTGTACACTTGCAGAAAAATGATGCTCTTCTCACTCGAGTGTTCATCGGGTGCCTGACAGGTTCAGCTTACGACTGGTATCGTAGTTTACCCGATAATTCTATTTCGTCTTTTGACAAATTCAAGGCAATGTTTCTCTCCCGTTTCTATGAAGTAGGTATGGACATGAACATGTCTTCCTTGATAGAAATCAAATAAAAGGAGAAAGAAGATACTCGGACGTTCATCGAACGTTTCCGACAGGCTACTTTAAAGATGCCTCCTGGTATGCCAGATTCAGCGTTGATTGATACATGCAAGATGAATCTGCGACCATCCATTACTGTTTTTACGGGTTCCCAATTCTCAGATTGGGCTTCGATTATCATAGCAGCAGTTTCTGCCGAGACCAATGGTAGGTTGGCTCGAGAGCATGGGATAATTTTTACTTCAGAAGATAAAGGAAAGAAAAGTAATCCTAGTAATAATCCTGGCAATCGTAATGTGAGGGGAAAAGATACTCTTATGGTCAATCTTTCTAAGAACAAAACGACGCCGAACAATCAAGAATCTTCCAGGCCAAAGAAAGAATATTCTTTTGACGAAAGTGATATCCCAGGGATATTTCAATGTCTGGTGAAGAGTGGTAAACTTCAGATTCCGGAACCAAAGAGGCCTAATGAGGTGAATCTGACTGATAATCCCAAATATTATATCTATCATAGATACATTAATCATCCTACCAGTGCTTGCTTTGTCTTGAAAAAGAAAATCCAAGAGCTGATAAATGGTGGTGCTATTGCTTTAACCAATGATGACCATACGGTTACGACCAATATGGTTTCTCTTCAGTTCGGGGATTTTCCTCCACAGCAAGTCCCAGATGAAATTATTCCAATTCCGAAGGCGACGATGAAGATCATGAATATCCCGCCAGCCAGAGAAGAAAAGACAGGATTATTGCCGCTTACACTAAAGAATGGTGAAATCATGTGGGTACATCCTGACTTAGTGCCTGAGTTAGAAAATGAAGATAAAACTTCAAAATCCAAGAAGGGCAAGAAAATCAGAACCTGCAACATGATTTCTCATGTTATTCCAGATCCCGACGATTCAGATTATCTATGGGATGGCACTCCTTTGGAAGATAGACTAAGAGGATTGAACATATGTCCTCCAAGTCTAGCTCCTCCTACCAAACTCAAGCTTACTCATCAGCAGTGGTTAGCTATGAATAGTGTCCCTTTATACCGGACACAACAAGTCTTTGCTGCTTACGAAAAAGCTCCTACAGGAATTTTTCCTCGTATCCCGAATCCTTCTCCTCCTGTAGTTACAGAGACATCTATTCTTTATTCTTCTAAGGTTAGAGAAGGTCTTTCCTCTTCCTCTTTCTCTGTTGAAACACCTGTCAAAGGTCCGCTGCCCACTCACTTGTATAGTCAGCAATCTGTTCATCTCATAAAGAAGATGGGTTATGACTTTCAAAAGGCAGAAGGTTTGAATTATGATAAAGGAATACGACTTCCTTTACAGATTCAAAGTCAAAATTCTACTGTTGGATTGGGTTCTGAAGCTCCTCATAACAATCCACACAAGAAGAAGGCTAAGAAAGTGAAGACAAAATCCTGTAATATGGTACTTCCTTCTCCTGAGTCTGAAGAAGAATCTTTTGCTGGTACAAGATCTGGAAAAGAGTACCATAAAGACCATAAGGGATCCTCCAAAGAAGCTGAAGATGTAGTGGAGACACTACCAAGTCAATCCTCTTCTGTTCCTGCTAAACCTTCTGTGGTTGAAAAGGGAAAACAGAAAGCAGTACGCTTCGACGTCCCATTGAAGTCTGCTTCCAGTCAGGGGGTAGTGATGAAGCCTTACAAATTTGATATTCTAGCTCAGTTAGCCAATACTCCGGCTAGACTATCTATATTTGAGTTGCTTCGCCTTTTCAGAGAAAGCAGAGAGACTTTGAGTGAAGCTTTACTTCAAGCAGATTCATGCTTGGCTCAACTCAAGACTCCTGATAATATACCAGTGTCATGTCCACAATGTCATAGTGTGATGGAAGCAATTCCCAACATCATCTTTATACAAGAAGATATGCTGTTGAAGCATAACAAGCATGACAGGCCTTTATGCTACACCGGGTATATTGGATCTACTGAAATTGACAGGATATACATTGATCCCGGATCCTCAATTAGCATAATTCTTCAGAGTATGCTAAGACCCCTGAGGATCCCTACTAGTGATTTGACTTACACTAGTACTACGATAGTCGGTTTTAACTCTGGCAAGAGCAAGCCATTGGAGAAGATTCGTCTGTATATTCAGATTGGTGATCTTCGAACCACGGTAACTTTCTATATTATCAACTCAGACGTCTCCTATAATATCCTTTTGGGGAGACCGTGGATTCATGAGCATAATATTGTACCTTCAACTCTCCACCAATGCTTCAAGTATGTGGATTCCTAAGGAGTTGTGAAGACTGAGTTTGCTGATATCAATCCCTTCAAGGGTGTCGAAGCCTATTTTTCTGATTCAAGGCTTTATAAACAAGAGCATGTGAAAGAGATATCAGACATGGCTGAAGATCAATCACCTACCGAGGATCAGTCTATTAATGAAGATCCGCCAGAGGAGCAACCTTTAAAGATCATAGTCAAGGGACGAATCCAATCCCAATCTGTCAATGATCAACCTCTGATAATCAAGGTTAAAGGAAGAACTCAAACTTCATCTAAGAAATCAACAAATATTCCTGCTAAGAGCCAAGTTCAACCTTTTATGATCAAGGTCAAAGGGCGTACTTCTTGTACGAATGATCCAGAACTACCATTGATTGTCAATCTTGGTAAAACTACGCAGAAGACAGATAATGTTCCACTGATGATTAATCCGAAGCGTAGCAGTCAAATTGTAAATGATGTAAATATTGATCATTCTGTACCTTTTGATATCAATGAAGATTTCCTTTTCGAGTATATGGCTGTCAAATTTATTGAAAGGATGACCTTATCTTCTGATAATCAAAGTCATCCATACAAAAGCGACATTGAGCCAGAAGAAACTTTATACATCGATCATAAGAAAAATTCTTTCCCTCTTCATGTAGATGTTGGATCTTATGCTCAAAGGTTCCTAACATCTTCTCCTTATCTTCTACCTGTGGCCGCTTCATCACAAGCTTGCGTAACTTTTAGACGTCACGAAGAATCTTATTTTGTGGTTCCGTCTAATAAGAAAAACAAGCACCAAATTATGTTTGGCCTGGCTAGAAATATCCCTGTTACTCAGGCGGATGAGCTGAAGGATAAAGACAAGGGAAGAATCCGAATTGACAAGTATAGTCAACAATCTATCAAGATTATCCAGAATATGGGATATGATTTGAAGACTATATATGGTCTCAATCAAGGCAAGGGTAGACGACTACCATTATATGGTGATCCGTTTTACCAAAAGACTCGTCATGGGTTGGGATATGATCCGTCCCACATGTTTAATGACGATATACAAGAAGAATTCTCTTCTAGCTCTTCGCAATCATCGGATTCAGAAGAAGTCCAATTCATTGAATCTGATATGTCTCGTTCCTCATATGATAAATCTGAGTAAATATTTTCAGCTTACATGGTTCAAATTGATGATGAATCAGAACCATTTGAGAATGATCCTTGGGCACAACAGATGGATACTAAGTGGAAACTCTATTTTGAACAGCGGCAGCCACCTACAGAAGATGAGGTCATCCAGATTGATGTTGGGGATGGAACTACGTCCAAACCAATATTCATCAGTAAAAATCTTACTGAAGATGAAAAGGAAGAGTTGATAAAACTTATCAAAGAATATATTGACATCTTTGCATGGAGTTATGAGGATATGTCAGGGTTAGATCCTAAAGTTGCTAATCATAAACTCAATATTCTGCCCAATGTCAAGCCTATAAAACAACAGCAACGGCATTTTAGACCAGATATGATGGATACAATTGAAGCAAAAGTCAAAAAGTTGATCACATGTGGATTTGTTCGTGAAGAGCAACACCCGGATTGGGTTGCCAATATTGTTTCTGTCATGAAGAAGAACGAAAAAGTCCGAGTTTGTATAGATTATCGAGATCTTAATATAGCTTGTCCAAAAGACGAATTTCTACTTCCAATTACTGATGTCATGATAGACAATACATGTGGTTTTGAACGTATGTCTTTCATGGACGGATTCTCAGGATACAATCAGATCAAGATGCATCCAGAAGATGAGAAGCACACCGCTTTTCGTACACCCCTTGGGGTCTACCGCTATACAGTTATGCTGTTTGGTCTTAAAAACGTCGGTGCCACGTATCAACGGGCTATGAGCAGCATCTTTCAAGAACATCTACGGAAGATAGTTGAATGCTATGTAGATGATATTACAGTTAAAAGTCGATCAAAGGATGATCACATTCAGGACTTGAGGATAGTATTTGAATTGATGCGCCAGCATCAATTGAAAATGAACCCTACTAAGTCTTTCTTAGGGGTTTCCAGTGGCAAATTTTTAGGATTTGTCATTACTTCTCAGGGTATCCATGTTGATCCTGATAAAGTTAAGGCAATTCTTAAAATGCGTCCTCCTCGCAATCTGAAAGAACTCCGTGGCTTTCAGGGTCGTATTGCTTATATCAGAAGATTTATATCTAATCTTTCTGGAAGATGTCAACCTTTCTCCCGTCTATTAAAGAAAGGTGTATCTTTTGTTTGGGATGAAGCGTGTCAGAAAGCCTTCAATGACATTAAGCAATACCTTACAAACCCACATGTTCTAGTACCCCCGGTGGTAGGAAGGCCATTTTTGCTATATGTTCGAGCCTTGGATCATTCACTTGGCGCTCTTCTTGCACAGAAAAGTGATGTGGGTAATGAGCAAGCAATTTATTATCTGAGAAGAATGATGGTCGGAGCTGAACACAGGTATACTCCTGTGGAAAAGGAATGTCTAGCTTTGGTTTTTGCCGTCCAAAAGACAAGACATTATGTGACAGGACAGACTATTCATGTCATCTCCAGAATAAATCCCATTCGGGTATTGATGAGAAAACCTAGCATTCTTAACTCCAGGTTGGCTACCTGGGCGATGTTGCTTACTCCTTATGACATGGTTTATGTACCTCAGAAATCAATAAAGGGTCAAGCATTAGCCGATTTCTTAGCTGCTCACCCTATACCTGAAACATCAAAATTATATGAGGATATTCCAGATGAAGTCGTAGATTGTAACCTGACTTTGAAGAATGAAATATGGCAATTATATTTTGATGGGGCATCACGAGTAGGACCTAAAGGCAATATTGTCTCTGGGGTAGGAATCGTCTTGGTTTCTCCTGAAAATGGTCATATACCGTGCCTATTCTCTCAATGAGCCATGCTCCAACAATGTAGCAGAATATAATGCTCTATTGATCGGTCTCCAAGTAGCAAAACAACTGGATATTGAGTTCCTAGAAGCAAATGGAGATTCTCAATTGATTGTTAATCAAGTTAGAGGGACTTATGAAGTCAGAAATCCTGATCTCATCCCTTATCATCATGTGGTAGTCGAGCTGGTCCTTTCATTCAAAGGATTCTTCATTGAATTTGTACCACGCTCTCAGAATGTGGAAGCTGATGCTCTTGCTAGTTTAGCTGCAGACCTGGCTGTTCCAATCCGAAGACAAAATACAATTACTTTGTTGGATCGAGATTTGTTCTGTGTTAAGAATAATTTGTATATTGAACAAAGTTATACTACAGAGTCAAGTTTCCAGCAGAAAGATTGGAGAACTACATTCATTGATTATGTAGTCCATAGGATTTTGCCTGAAGATCCAAAAGAAGCTGCATCAATCAAAAGACGATCGTTTCGATTTTATTATGATTCGTCTTTACATATGCTATACCGTCGTTCTTATGATGGACTCTTGCTGCGTTGTCTCTCAGAAAGTGAAGCTAAACAAATACTGAGAGAAGCTCATGATGGTATTTGTGGTGCTCATCAACCGGGTCCTAAATTACAAGACCGCATTCGAAGAATGGGGTATTATTGGCCTTCTATGATAGCAGATGCCGTAGGCTATGCCAGAAGATGTAAAGCATACCAGATTCATGTTGATTTTATTCATCAACCGTCTGAATTCTACATCCTACAGCAGCCTCTTGGCCCTTTGAAGCTTGGAGTATGGATGTTATTGGTCCTATTAATCCACCTTCTGTCAAGGGACATCGGTTTATATTAGCTATAACCGATTACTTTTCTAAGTGGGCAGAAGCAATTTCCCTTGCTGAAGTGAAAACATCTAACGTGATCAGCTTCATCAAGCACCATGTCATTTATCGTTTCGGAATCCCTCGACGAATAATTTATGACAATGGTCCACAATTTGCCAGTCAGGCATTTTGTCGATTCTGTGATCAGAATCAAATTCAAAATTTGGCTTCTACGACTTATAATCCAGCTGCTAATGGTTTAGCCGAAGCTTTCAATAAGACGATCATTAAACTTCTCAAAAAGTTTGTCTCTTCTAATAAACGTGATTGGAATGAGAAACTTGGAGAGTGTTTATGGGCTTATCTAACAACAGTCCGGACTCCTACTGGTTTTACACCATTCTCATTAGTTTATGGATGTGAAGCTGTCCTCCCATTGGAAATCCAGTTCCCATCTCTACGAATAGCCATTGCTAATGAGCTAACTACAGAGAATAATGATCGCTTACGACTCCAAGAACTGGAAGGATTGGATGAGAAGCGTCTACAAGCACAACAGCATATTGAACTATATCAAGCCCGTATATCTCGAACTTTCAATCGTAAAGTGAAAGAGAGGGTATTCAAGGTTGGCGAACTTGTATTAGCTGTTCGAAGACCGATGATAATGACTCATAAAAGCAAAGGAAAATTCCAAGCAAAATGGGAAGGCCCTTATGTAATTGAGTCCGTATTTTCCAATGGCGCCTATTGGTTATCAAAGCCCAATGGAGATCTACTCATGATGCCAATCAATGGCAAATTTCTTAAGAAATACTATGTGTAAAAAAAAGGGGAGACAGAATAAAAATAAAGTTTTTTTTATTATTATTTTTGTTCAAGACAAAAGATTAAGGACGAGGGCCACTCCCTTCCTTATTGAATACATAGTCAGCCAATGCATAGAAGGCATCGTTGCCTGAGTTCATAAAAAACTTGCAGGCAGCCATCCTCAGCGCTTCGTCTTCAGGAGTTTTTCCTGCCTCTACTAAGAACGCAAGGATATCTTGTGGTGGCTTGGGCGTAGAAGAGCTGTTGCCTACTTGAGTCGGGCCTACTACTGTTGGCTCAACGGGACACATATCAGTGACGTCCTCAATTTTCCTGGAGACTTCATTCTTTTGCTGTACATCCTCGGAAGACATTTCCAATAGAGGAGTGGAAATAAGAATGAAATATTACAGAGAGTTCTCGCCTATTTATAGAAGAGGACTATTGATGAACCGGTCTTTGAGATTGAGAACAACTTTTCATTCCCGAAAAGACCTGTTCATTCGTTCTATCGGGTTCATTCATTTAATTGCGGAATCGAATCAATGTTTTCTTTTTCCGAAAGTTATGTTGATTCATTCATACATTGATATGGACCTATATACTCATGACATCTGTCTCTCTATTCCCCAGCTACCAAGGTTTGGTTAAGCTGATTTCTTGTCTCCTGGGAAAGGGATTTTATATCTTCTATTTCATCAATTGATTAGAAAGTGGGATTCGTTATTTATCATGTTTCCATGACCTTTGGATAAATACTAAATCTACTTACTTTTCCTATCTATCATTTCTATTTGACCTTTGCATAGATATTAATCTAATTTTCTTTTGAGTTCATATATACTGTTATGTCCATATTACCTCTGATAGTATTATATACTCTAAAACAGAAAACAAGATTTCATTTATCTATCATGTCCATATTACATCCAGATAGATACAAATCATTGAGCATAGAAGAATTATCATTTCTATTCTCATATCATAAAAGTCTATTATATTTCTTAGACTTTCTTATAAATCACAATGGAAATCTATTACATCTTGGATTTTCATTCTATACACCAACGATAACCTAATAGAGATCTATTTCTTCTTCGGATCTTCTTTGACGGGTTCGTTATTGGTGGCAATTCCTGACTGTCTGAGCTCCAGTGGCAACCAGAGCAGTAGGAATCAAACTCTGGTCTTCTCTCTCAGACGAGAGGAGAACCCCAGAGTATGGCAGCCCGAAGGCGTGTTGCTGCCAATACAACTGGTGGATTAGGGGCGGCCTTCCAGAGGAGATAGGAATGTATCCAGCATTGGGATACGATTCCTAGTTCTGCCGTAAAAGGAACTCTACTACCCGATTTCTCGGGGTAGAGTTGACTCCACCATCCAACTCTCCGTGTATAAAGGCTTTTCCTACCAACAGAGGAAGACCCTTCTATCTCACGAAGAGTTCTGAGTTGTCTGATTTGCGCGTCAAAAGCGCATGAGCTCCCTGATGTTGATGTCAGAAGAACGCTCCTCACAGCGTCAAAATCGCCAATGCTGGTTCTTGAGAAGCTGTTCAGCCAAACTTCTGCAGAAAACAACAAAGAAGAAGTGCTTTAAACAGAAGTATTATCAGATGCGTATTAAACGCTAACTAAAAACAGATCACAAGGCTTTTTTCGCCAGTGCTTCAGCAAGGCTTTTACGCCAGTGATTCAGCAAGGTTTTTTACGCCAATGCTTCAGCAAGGTTTTTTACGCTCGTCAAGAATTTACGCTCATGAATAGCTGTTTTCAACAAAAAAATTCGAAGACAGATACTTGCTTACGATCGAACTTACCACTTAAGTTGAATGGTTTGGCTCTAATAGTGATTGAATCCACGTCTAAAGACTGGGCATACAAAAGAACGCCGTGGGAAAGCTCCGCCATTGTCATTTGTTGGCGAACAACATCGCAGAAAGTTATCTTCAGAGGAATCAGTATAAGAATATATGAAACATTCTCGGCTATTTATAAAGACTGAAGAAACTGTTGGGATGAGTCTATTTCGCGAGAAGATCCTATTTAAGGGCTCTCGTAACCACAAGACAGATGCCACGTTTTGGTTTGTTTCTTGGAAATTAACAACCATAGAAACAGTCAAAAGAAGTGCATAAACAAGTGCGCATCAATAGATGAGGTTAGCAGCAAAATTTTATTTATAAAGGGAGAAGTGGACCCCTACAAATTAAAGATTCGCAAGACATAAAAACATTATTTCTCTCCTTCGTTGGGCTGACGAAGGGAGACACCTAGTTCGTGCATATTGCGAATCCCGGAGCGGCGCATCAGATTAAGAAATGCTTCGGCATCACCTGGCCCTTCGTATGCAGTTGGGGGACCACCATCAACGCGATTAAAGACGGCAGGAGTTACTCCAAAACACTCTAAAAGGTTGCACGCCCGCTCGAAATCAAGCCTGGAGCTCGAAGCCTCTTTGTTGGTAATCTCGTTCTTCGGCGCCATGACAAAACGAGGATGAATGTCAAGAATAAAGAATTTTTCCTTATTTATACAAATCAAAGCAACTCTTCACATTCCTCGTTGGAAACTGCTCGCTCGGGAAGATAAGGAGACGTTCGAAAGTTTCGAGAAAGAAATTTATTGTGACAGTTAAGTGTTGACCGACATTATTTTTCTTGAAAATTACGCCGATTGTTGGATGTCCCCGCTTTTACGCAGATGACGGTTGCGTATCCCGAATTTTACGCTGACTCACCAAACTTTAACTTTTACGCTTCTGTTCAAAGTGTTTCAAATTTTGGAGATATTTGAAAACTTTGAAGGGGGTCTTGTAGGAGCGTAAAAAGTGCTTCAAAGAAAGAGTCATCTCATTCATAAGTGATCTGTTTTACGCCAAGCAGAGCGGGTAATCTCTTTACGCCCAAGACTAGGCTAATCGCTTTACGCCTAAGCAGGCTGGTCATTTTACGCTCGGGTCTACACCCATGGTTTTACGCCAAAGACAGAGCAGCCACTTTTACGCTGGAAAATGCTGTCAAATCTCGCATTTAATGCAAACTCTGACATGGAGATATTAATGATGGCATATATCACAAAGGGATTTGTTTTTACACAGAGACCAATGTTGTCGTTTAGTGTGTGGATTGAGCTACTTTACACTCACACTACGGCTTCTTTTACGTACGAAGATTATACGAGCCTTTACGCTTAACAGTCGACGTGTACGTAAAGTCTATTTGAGCTGCTTTTACGCTCAAGGTTATTTAATAACCACTTTACGCGGGAAGTCTATGTTAGGGCTATTTTGCGCCAAATCTACTGCTTTACGCTCAGAGTACATTGGGGCTATTTTTACGCCCTATTCTCCTCCACCAGTTTGGAACGTGGTTTGCTTACGTGGCTTTTACGCCATTTTTCTCGAAGAACGTGTGTACATGCATCCTATTCTTACTGAAGTGATGGTACATACATCAACATATGCAGAGGATGGCTTCGATCATGGGTGGCAGTTGTTAGCGTAAAGATGGAATTTTTGCTGAGTTTTTACGCACAAGAGCCTAAGTCTATAAATAGACTTATTTTTCTCATAACAAGGAGAGAGAGAAGAGAGAGAGACATGAGAGAATACAGAGATCAGAACTTAGAGATTTTGATTCTCCAGAGCATTCTTCTTCAACTTTTCTTTTAGAACAGATTGAAGCAAAGCAGAAAAGCATTCGGCCTCGCCATCAGTGCCCAAGTGCGCCGATACCTTTCTGGTGACTTAGTTCTTCCAGTTGTTCTACTTCAAACAGTGATCTTCATCATCATCATATGGTCCAAGGAACAAAGTGATCATTTACGAATCAGACTTCCATAGCAATACTTCCCCAGAATCAAATTTGTACTTCTTGTACTTTTTCTCGTTTTATTTTCAAAAGCCAATTTCTCCAAGGCATTTTGTTAAGTGAAACACCGACAATCAGGACCGTACCTCCCACTGGAGATAACCGGCAATCAGGATCGTACCTCCCACTGGAGATAACCGGCAATCAGGACAGTGCATATGTGACCCATACATTAAGGAGCTGTTCTTCCCACCCAATGCCTACCATGTTGTATCCACAACAGTAAACCTCTATAACCGCTAAGTCAAACTAGCATGCAATTTCTATTAGCGGTTATTCCTATCGCACGGCTTATACGCACCGCTGGCCAGCCAGTCACGCATGTCCGTATTCTACATGCGATACACAACTTTGTGATACAACGTGTCAAGGCCAATGAATGCAACACACAAAGGTGGTCCCTTAAATCTAGGTTTAATGTGTAAGAAAAATAATACATAGCAGGAAATATAAATGAACAGTAAGTTCTAACAGGTTATGCCATGTATCACAGTTTATTTTGCATAAAAAAATAAATAATACATGAAGTATGAGCTAAAATAAATAAATAACAAATGGCAAGGTGTCTTGCCTGGTAGGACGCCTGGTGTGCTGCGATGATCAAGATGGCACGTATTACGACTTCGGTACAACAACTATGCATGGTGACCTCTGATGGTGGCACGGACTGTTCTATTGGGTCCGGGACGGTCAAAATAGATAAGGTCGACATAGGGTAGTTTAGAATTGGTGAGGAATAGGAGATTTGGGATTGGTCATGGACATGAGATTGATTGATAGAAATTGAATATATATGATTTTAAGAAATTTATAATAATGAGGACTTATATTTTATCAAAAATCGTTTATAGGCAAAAACTCCAAGTTCTTAATAATAGAATTACTTTAGGCTTCTAAAAATAATTTGAGAATAATTATAGGCCAAGCCCTCTAATAACTTTTGTAAAATTAATTGTAAAATATCGACTATGTATGAAATACAAATAACTTATTTATATATTTATTTTATATTTTAAAAAAAACTAATGATAACAAATAGCAAAAAAACACAAACATTTATGTATACACAATAATTACTTTATTTATTTTTCTATTAATAATACTAATAATGAAAATAATAATAATAATATTAAAATATTAGCAGAATGTCAAAAAGAAGGAGAAAGCAAAGGAATCAAAAGTATAATACTAATAATACTATTATCAGCAGAGAGCTCTGCTGTTGTTTAAAATACTCATATAAAAATAAGAAGAATAAAGTTTAAAACAATACTCCAACTCCTTGCTGTTTCCTCCTCTCGAGGACAACAGCCCAAACAATAACAACAATGATAAAATAAAATAGATAATAATAATAATAATAATAATAATAATAATAATAATAATACAATACTTATTAACAGAATAAAATAAAAAAAGAAAAAGAAAGAAAGAAAAAAAAATAAAAAAAATGCAAATGTGGTCCTCCTCTGGAGAACCACCAACAGTTAGAAAAAAAACAAAAAGAAGCATTTAGAAAAATGGGGAGAAAAAGAGGAAAGATGGAGAGCGGGAAGAGAGAGAGAGTAAGTGTGAGCGAGAAGCGGTGGCGGTCGGCTCGACGCTGATGGCCGGGCGGCGGAGAGGCTTAGAGAGTGATCGGAAGGGAGACGGAGAGATAGGCGGCGTGGGGCGGTCGCCGAGAAGCAGATCCGGTCGGAGGAGGAAGGAAAAGAGGGGAGTTCGGGTCGGCGGAGCTCCGGCGAAAGGGAGGCGGACGCGACGGTCGTACGCGGTGGGCCGGTTGGTGAGGTCGAGCGCGAGAGGAGGGGAGTAGACCACGGCGGGCGGCACCGGAGGTGATAGCTCGGGCGTAGCGGAGGTGGTCAGAGTCTAGGGCAAAGAGCGGATTCGCCGGGGTGGCGCCGTGGCCGCTCGGCGCTGAGGGAGGCCGGGCGGTGGCGGACGGGTTGCGGGACGGCGAAGCTCGCCGGGGAAGAGCAGAAGTGGAGGGCGCTCAGGCGGCGGGGGTAAGATGCTAAGGGCGGCAAGGGTCGGCACGGCGGCGCTGTGGCTCCAAGATCGCCGGCGGCGGGGGTCGGTATGGGTCGTTCTCTTCTATTTCTTTGGGTTTCTTTTGGTTGGATGCGGACGGTGGTGAAACCGATGGCGAGGGTTTTTCTGTGATGGCAACGACCGAGTGTGGTGGTCGGTCGATCGTGACAGGGGTGGCTGTGTGTGTTTGTTATTTTTTTGGGATAGTATTTTGGTGGTTGGGTCTTGGGTTAGCCGAGGTTTAGGATTTCCATGAAGGAGGTTACGTCGGCGGAGTTGGTCGAAGGTTTGGTGAGGGGTTCAGAGCGGAGATGGTAATAGCAGTGTGGTGGCGATCACGACGAGGGTGGCCGGGGCTGTTGTTTGCAACAGTGGTGGTGTTGGATGTGGTGATGGTGGTGTTGGATGTGGTGATGGTGGTGTTTGGGCTGATACGTCGCCGACGGGTGTGGCCGGGACATAGCTTGGTTTAGGTTTAGGATTAGGGCTAGGGTTTGGATGAGTCCTGTCGGGTGTGTCCGACACGACGGGAACGGAGGTTCAGATCTGTCGGACCCGGGGTGGAGTAATATATTTGTACAATAAAACACATAGTGGATGGGACACGGAGACGGTCACGGACACGGTGCACAGTTTGGATTGTGGAAATTTGTGGAGGAATAATGTATTGGAGGAGTACCTGCCTATTTATAGGATGTGAGAATTCCCAATTAGATAAAGATTAGGATATAGTTTAAACCCAAAATAGATAATTCACAACTTAATTTAAAATCAATCAAATTCAAGTCCAAATCAAAATCCAATTTAAATCTATTTAAATTTACATCCTTTAGTTTACAACCAAATGAGATAATTCTAATTCCAAATATAGATATTAATTTAATCTATTTAAATAAATCCAAAAATTAAATCAAGATTTAAATGGCCACAATAACTTCCAAAGATATTTTTCAAAATACCAATAATAATAATTTCAAAAATAATAAATATTTTTAAATATCTTTTTGAACAATAAAATATTAATATTAATAAATCTCGAAATTATATTTTTATTTAAAATAGACCAATAAATAATTACGAAATATATGTATGCAAAAATATTCTTTACATAATTATGTTTTTCTTGTATACAAAAATATTATTTATTATTAATAACTTTTAGAAATGACGTAAGAATAACAAGCTTAGAAATGATAGCAAAACTAATTATTATATTATTTGAAACTATATAAAACAATAGAACAAAATATTTTTCTAAAATATGTACGCTCGCACATATTCGCACTCGTCGAGCAAATTCGAAAAACGAACTTTCGCACACGACGTACAATAAGACTACGTGACGTACAATACAAAATTTTAAATCAGTACCAAATTTAATAAAAAATAGTAAAAATTTTAGGGGTTTTACATAGGCCGGGCAGAATAATCTTCAAGAGAGATGGAGCTAACGATATGGGGTATCACGTCAGTGTTCCCAGTGGCGGTGTCGTCCCTTTCTCCGGTCAGTTACCTAGATTCACCCCGAGTGAGGATTCTGCTCTGATTCAGCCAGTGCAGACCCAAATGTTCATTAATAAGTTCATAAGGGCTTTAGTATTATATCCTCAGGCCAACCCCAGGCTACCAGGGTGGCTAACTCCTTTTAACCAGAACTGGATCCAAATTAGTGTTTGGATCATGAAGAACTTCAAGACAGACTTAGAAGCCATCGGTCTGTATGAAGCGGTAGCCTCTACAAGTCAGGGTATACCATCGAACATTAATTTGTTCCTGGCTCTGATGGAGATATATACCCGTTCAACAGGAACTTCTGCGATCCCAAAAGGTGAAATGGATCTCGCACTCCACGAGATGCAATTCATCTCTAAGCTGCCAATGGATGAAGCCTTTTATGAAGAATATGTTCCCTCCAACCGGGAACTAGCAGAAATTAGGGAGAAAATCCTTAATTGGTTGAGGCATATGAAGATTTGATGTGCCATTACATGATTTGTACTACTATGCATGAAAGTGGATCTCATTTAGCGTACATCAACAACTAGACAACATATATCTTTTACCATAAGGATAAGATATCCAAAGATGATAAAGAAAGATTTCAGGAGAACAAGGCTCCAACCATCAACACTGGTTCAACAATTCATGCTGATAAAATATTGGATATGATGGTTGGCTACAAATTTCCGAACAAATATTTGTCCACCAAGACTGAGGAGTTCTCTGCAGGAACCGAAGCCTTGAGTTTTCTCAGATATGGCAGCCAGAAGATCTCCAAGAAAGCCTTGCTGGCAGGTTTTTTTCTCTGTGGTTGAGGAGATGGGTTGTACCGGGGATCGGTACAGTTGATAGAATCCACCGAAACGTGCTATGGCCAGCGCTACGTTTGGTGTTTAAAGTCAGAATTAACCTGCTATCGGCAATGGTGTGTCGAGTAAACGCAGGTTTGAGGACTTTTGGTGAGGAACTAATCAACAATGCTCCTCATCGGAACATATTCCCTAGGCTAGAAATGCCCTACACTTACCTGATGGGCTGGCTGTTGCATCACAACTGTAATTTGTTGCCACCAGGCCCTGGAGATAATGTAGAGGTCTTCCTCCAGAAATTCAACAAAGCTACACGGACTGCCACGACAGTGGCAGATACCCGAGCAGTATTAAATTATTCTTATGGTTGGAACTTTTTCTGTACAAGGCCACAAGTTCCAGCCGACTGCTTCGGCATATAATTTGAAGAAAGAGGAGAAGGGACGACTTCATTGCCAGTGCCAGTTTTTAGATGGCTACAGTACATCAGACCCTCCCATCTAATGTACAGAAATGAAGACAGCTGTGCGTTCGAACCATATCTACCAAGTCGGTTCGCTCGCCAGTTTGGATATGACCAACTTCATGTTGGTAATCCCTCCACCAGTTTTCGTCATTATGGGAAACTAATTGATGGTGCAAGAGGCTGGAGATATTTTAGCACTGTCTATACCGGTGCCAAATTTCGAATATCGACTGCTACAAGCACAACCGAGCTACGTATACTTCATACGTATGCTCACTTTTATGCTTCTATTTGCTCCTTCGCCCATGGCTACAACCTGAGAGGTAGTCTAAGATGGCCCAAGGAAGGGAATGTTAAAGAGCCAGTCAGGGTACCATCAGACATACCCGATGACATAGCTGTTCCAGATCAGTATCTGGAAGTTATCCCTACGGGAGTTGGGGAAAAAGCTGCAGAACATATCATTATTGGCAAGACCCAGAAACAAAAACAAGGTGCAGCTGCTACTCTTCTAGAGAAGACACCCCAGAAAAGAAGAAAAAGGTTACCACCATAGGGCCTTCTAGACCAAGAGCAGCTACCCCAGAGATTGATATTCCAGTCGAGGAGCCGCAACATGTTGTATCTTCTTCAACTCATCCTGGAGAAGGGTCCTCGGCCTCCAAACCAGCAGCGTCAATGGAAGCGGTGACGGTCCTATCTCCGGGATGTCTCAGCTCAGCACTTCATTTGACTTTGCCATAAAAGGCACAAGTTGTTGAGGATGTCGCCCCAGTACATACTGTTGATTCAGAGCTCATCCCATCGGATGAGCCGGCTATTACCTTTGACGATGATGACTGGGATGGGGACTATAACGCATACTTGGCACGTCCTACACCTACCCCAGGTAAATATAAATCACACAAAATCTATACAAATTTATGTATTATGATTATTAACTTATTTTGTTTAGTTTGTAGGTGTCATCATTGCATCAAAGCTTGTGGCTCCTCCTCCTCCATAAAAAGATATTTATGAGGAAAATGCAGAGTCTCAGGAAGAGGATTCTTCTTCAGAAGAAGAAGATGCTCAAGAAGAATGTCCTCTATCTATGGAGATACAACAAGAGCCCAAAGTGCAGGCTCAGCCAGAATTATCTCCTCCTGCTGAAGGCGGAGATAAAGAACAAAATGCAGTAGAACCTACTGTAGATGATGAAGTGGCTGTTGAGGAAGAATTAGACTTCAATGAAGAACCAATTGTAGAAGGACTTACTACAACTGAAATACTTGAAGATCCTGCAGAGCCGGTAGCCGAAGAAGGTAATGAAGACATAATCAAATCATCAACTGAAGCTGGGGAAGTTGTAATAGCATCCTCTGCTATTTCTACTGATCCAGTACAAGTTCCTGAAGAGACAATGCCTGAGCTGGAGCCAGCTGCTATAACTACCATTCCACCCGCACCAATCACCGCCACCGAAACTCAAGTAGTTTCGATTCCAGAAACGGCTGGAGTAACAAATGTTGAAGACATTGTTTCTGAAGCTCCTGGGAATCAGTTGGCCGTAGTATCAGCGACAATAATAGCTTCATCTCAGTCTTCTATCAAGGCAACAACATCTGCTCCTACTCTTCAGAAAAGAGATTTGGTAGAGATTGCCGCCACACCGAGCTCAAATGCAGAAATGAATCTCTTAGTTGATATTCATACTGAAACTTTTTACAAGACTCTGGCGGCTTTGATCAAAATGGTCCTGAATAAGGGCCTAAATTATGAAAGCTTGAAGGCGTCTATTTCTCTTACGATCAGAAATATCGTCATGTTTAATGATGCAACGACAGCAGCGGTATTGGAGAAGACCGTGGAGAAACTTGAACAGCCGTGGAGGAACTTGAACAGCCCATTAGAGAATATCTAAGACTGTCAAGCGAAACTACTGAAAGTCTCATCCAAAGCGAGTATGACGCTTTATCAGCTGAATACCTTGCTCGAAAGACGACTTTTAATGTAGCCCTCCATGAGTATAGCATAAAGGTTGCCAAAGAAAAAAGCTTTTTTGGCCGGAGCGAAGCCCCAACTGGATAGCAAGAGAGAAGCCTATGAAACTTCGAATATAAGAATTCATCAACATAATGATAGAATTCGTGAAGTCGAGGCTGAGTTGGCTCGTTTGAAGGCGGAGAGAGAGAGCAGTTGATAATAGCTCGGGACCAGCAGCTTACACAGAGCTCAATTTTGGAGAAACAAGTCTTCGGAGCTGAGGCTACCATCAAAACCCTTGACGAAGCCAAGGATAAGATGATAGTCACTTTTGCTGGACTTTCTCATATATGTACTCCTGAAGCTCGACGCTTCTTGGCTACTAAGACTATTTTGAGCTCTCGTGAAAAACGTCTAGCAGAGCTGCAGAAACTGCTAGAAGACTTATCTGCTCCGCCTTAAGAGCTTTTGTAATCTTCTATCTTTTTTATTCTGTAATGTTTGCAAGAAATGAATAAAATATTTTTTTGTGATCCTATCATTTATTTTAAAATTAAACAATATGTATGAGATAGAAAACACTTATCAGAGGTAATATGGATATGACAAGTTTTCTAAACTCAATAAATTATATCTATCCAGAGGTAACGTGGACATGATATATAATGAATCTCGTTTTCTGTTTAGAGTATACGATACTATCAGAGGTAATATGAACGTGACAGATCGTAACAACTCAAAGAAAAATATATCAATGTCTATTCAGAGGCCAAATAGACATGATACATAGGAAAAGAAGTAGACTTAATATTTATTCAGAGGTCATGAGAACATAATAAATAACAAATCTCTCTTTTTAATCAGCTGGTAAGACAGAAGATCAAAATCCTCTTCAAGGAGAACAAATAATCAGCTTAACCAAACATTGGTAGCTGGAGAATAAGGGAGAAATTTATACATAATATTCCTTCAAGAATTTGCCATTGATCGGCATCATGAGCAAATCTCCATTAGGTTTAGACAACCTATAGGCACCATTAGAGAAGACTGTCTCAACGACATAAGGACCTTCCTATTTTGCTTGGAATTTTCCTTTGCTCTTATGAGTCATCACCATCGGTCTTCGAACAGCTAGAACCAGCTCACCGACTTTGAATACCCTTTCTTTACCTTTACGATTGAAAGTTCGAGATATGCGGGCCTGATATAGCTTAATGTGCTGTTGCGCTTGAAGACGCTTTTCATCTAATTCTTCAAGTTCTTGAACTCTCAACCGATCATTATTCTCTGTAGTTAGCTCATTAGCAATGGCTATTCTAAGAGATAGAATCTGGATTTCCAGTAGAAGAACAGCTTCACATCCGTAAACCAGTAAAAATGGTATAAAACTAGTAGGAGTTCAGACTGTCGTTCGGTAAGCCCATAAACATTCTCCAAATTTCTCATTCCAATCACGTTTATTAGAAGAGACAAACTTTTTAAGAAGTTTGATAATTGTCTTGTTGAAAGCTTCGGCCAAACCATTAGCAGCTGGATTGTAAGCCGTTGAAGCCAGATTTTGGATCCGATTCTTGTCACAGAATCGATAAAATGCCTGACTGGCAAATTGTGGTCCATTATCATGAATTATCCTTCAGGGAATCCCAAAACGATAAATGACATGATGTCTAATGAAGCTAACCACATTAGATGTTTTCACTTCAATAAGGGGAACCGCTTCCGCCCATTTAGAGAAGTAATCGGTTATAGCCAGTATAAACCGATGTCCTTTGACAGAAGGAGGGTTAATCGGACCAATAATATCCATGCCCCAAGCTTCGAAGGGCCAAGAAGTCGCTGTAGGATGTAAGAATTCAGATGGTTGATGAATAAAATCAGCATGAATCTGACATGCTTTACACTGTCTGGCATAATCCACAATATCTGCTATCATAGAAGGCCAATAATACCCCATTCTTCTAATACGGTCCTGTAACTTTGGACCCAGTTGATGAGCACTGTCACGCCCCGAGTCGACAAACCATTCGTCTCCGGTGTTACTTTGTCGATTCGATCGTCCTCGCTAAGGTGTGATGCCGTACGAGCCTGGAGTTGCGCTCGTGCAAGGCAAGATAACAAGTTCTCAAATGGTTATCTTTTGATTTTGATATTAATACGCCAAGTCAAAACTTCACAAATCACATCAGAATATAAGACGCAGTATAGGAAGATAGAAATGCTTTTCATTCATAGCTTGCAAGGAAGTACAAGTCGTAATTACATTGGATGCCGTTGCGGCTACATTGATTAAAAATAGAAGAAAATATATTCGACAAGTTGCCTGAACTAACGCTTGCCGTCCCATACATTTTGCCCCTTTATGCATAAGCCGTCGACTTGAATTGGCTTCAAAATACTTCAGTATAGGAAAAGCTTCAAAATGCCTCTCCGTACTTCAGCTCCAGTTTAGTTGAGCATGCCCATCGCACCTGGGGAAATTGGGAGAATGGAATTAGTACACTTGCTAAGTGGACGAGACGAACCCACTCATCTAAACCGACTCTGATTGTTAGGGTAGGCATGCTTTAGAGTTGTCTTTCTATTAGAACTAAATGAATTCAGTTCATATTCGATAGCCATCTTTGCGTAATAAAGCATACAGTGAACCATAGCAGTTTATCATATTTCTTACCACGGCCGTGCTCGTTCCTACATAAAAACAGATATAATATTTACACCTGCATAAGATAATAGGTAAGCATGCTACTATCTTATATACGGTCATTGATGTTACACATCACGGGGACTATCTCAACGACATTTTGGTCCGCTCAGTCTAGGTTGCAAGCCTGACTGACGGTCCCGCAATGCATCAGTGCCGAAGCACGATTATTCATTCCCCTAGGTCGATTCGATTCCGATGCCCCGAATATCGATTCAAGAAAAAATATCAACTTGTGCACAAGCTGTCCATGACCATGCCAATGCGTGTACAGTTTAACATATACAACAGTTTTGTATAGCACGGACAGTATTGAATGGCATTATCATTCCCCCAAGTTATACAACGATTCATTTTTCCCCAAGTCGTACTCTCGATTTAGCATCCCGTAGGCACCAAATTGTCCGAGGCATCATAACCCACGATCGACGTTTCATAATATTTTGCAGCACGTAAAATCGTCTATCTTTTTACTAGAACCTTAAACTTTCTGGTTTGTGTGATAGACTTATATTTTTAGAGTAAATTAATCTAAATCGATACGTTTTCCCGAGTTCTTGGACTTAGTGGATTTGCATGCAATTAACTTGGCATCGTTCGATTTGAATGAATTCGAGGCAAGGAATAAGTTTACGGGACAGAGTAGAAAAGAAGGGGCCGAATCACCTACCGATTACTTTGCTTCGTGCAGTTCATCGAAGCGCTATGCAACGTCAATCCTTAGTTACACGAGCTCCTGCAATGGCACCAACACTTTGTTAGATTTCCTTCTTTTCCTTTTACATCAAAATTTGTAATTGCATCCATGAAAACGACGCGAAAGCACTTCAATCAAGCCCAGCGGCAAAGCTCCAAGAAAACCATACAGCGGTCTGGTCCCGTCGAAGGAAATCTTATAGAGAGCTCAATCGCTGAGACAAAGCCCGCTGCATCCAGGACTTATTCCAACAGAAGTCATTCTATTAGTTGGATCGATTCTCGTAACTTCCGTCCAAATTGATTTGAATCGATGCCGCAAGGCGTTAACGCTTACCAAGCTTAGCAATCGAGTCAGATGGCCATCTAAGTTCCCGGCCGATCTGACTCGGCACAAGCATATTATGAAGTTTTGTCGCCTATCGAAAGCGGGGCGCTACATAATATACCACTAAGAAAAAGTTTCGTCCCGAAACTTAAGAACAAGGGTTTGACCTTAATTTAAACGAACAACGTAGGATACTTCTCTTTCATCTCCGCCTCCATCTCCCACGTCGACTCCTCGACTGTATGGTTCTGCCAAAGCACGCGGACCAAGGACATCGACCGATTTTGCAGTACCTTCTCCTTGCGGTCCAAAATTTGAATAGGCTCCTTCGAGTAAGACAAGTTAGTACGTAGCTCCAACTGATCGAAGCTAACCACATGACTTGGATCGTGTACGTATTTTCGAAGTTGTGAAACATGGAAAACGTCGTGCACATCAGCTAAGGCAGGAGGTAGTGCGATCCGATAAGCAACCGTCGTAACTCGCTCAATGATCTCGAAGGGGCCTACAAATCTCGGGCTCAACTTGCCTTTAACGCTGAACCGCATCATACCGCGCATGGGCGTTACTTTTAGAAACACATGGTCCCCGGCCAAGAACTCTAGCGGTCGTCGATGAAGATATACGTATCTCTTTTGTCGACTTTGCGTGATGCAGAGTCTATCTCGAATCAAGTGGACTTTTTCGACGGCCTGCTCTACCAGTTCTGGTCCAAGCACTTGTCGCTCTCTGACTTCATTCCAGCATATCGGCGAACGACACTTCCTCTCGTAGAGTGCTTCGTATGGAGCCATCTGAATGCTCGACTGATAACTATTGTTATACGCAAACTCTGCAAGCGGCAAATGCGTATCCCAACTAGTCTTTAGGTCGATCGCACACAGATGCAACATGTCTTCTAAGATCTGATTGACTCTCTCTATTTGACCGTCTATTTAGGGATGGTACGCCGAACTAAATTTCAATTTGGTCCCCATCGCCGCTTGGAGGCTCGTCCAAAAATGCGATAGGAATCACCCGTCTCTGTCCGAAATTATTGAGGCCGGTATCCCGTGCAGTCGAATAATCTCATCGACGTAGATTTGTGCTAACCGATCGACGCTCCATCCTACTTTGATTGCGATGAAGTGAGCCGACTTGGTCAATCTATCAACAATGACCCAAATTGCATCATTCTCCCGCGGCGTCTTCAAAAATCCCACAATGAAATCTATCGAGATATTGTCCCACTTCCACTCGGGAATGACGATGTTCTGCAGCTCGCCGCATGGCCTTTGGTGTTCCGCCTTCACTTGTTGACACGCCATGCATTGCGATACGAACGTAGCCACGTCTTTCTTCATGTCGTGCCACCAAAAGTTTGTGCGCAAGTCCTTGTACATCCTGGTGCTTCCAGGATGTAACGAGTACTTCGTATAATGCGCCTCCGTCAGAATTTCTTTTCTGAGTTCGGGAGTTTCAGGAATGCAGAGCCTTTCCTTTAGTCGCATCGTCCCATCTCCGTCTTTCGTAAAGTCAGTCGCCCTTTCCGTTGAAATCAGCTCGCACATTTTCTTCAGGAATGAGTCATCCTCCTGTGCGGTCTTTATCTTGCTAAGCGGGCTCGATCCTAACTTCAGCTGAGCTAGGTGTAGGTGTCGATACTCAATTCCGAGTTCGATATCCATCGCTTCAAGGTCTCGCCGTATCTTCCTGTTTATGGCCAGTGTTCCCATAAATATTCTGTTAAGTGCATCGGCCACCACGTTTCCCTTGCCCGGCGTATACTCGATCGTTAGCTCATAATCTTTTATGAGTTTGAGCCAACATCGCTGTCGTAGGTTGAGTTCCCGTTGCGTAAATAAGTATTTCAGGCTTTTGTGATCTGTGTAGATTCTACATGCCACACCATAGAGGTAATACCGCCATAACTTCAATGCAAAGACGATCGCTGCCAATTCTAGGTCGTGCGTCGGGTAGTTTTTCTTGTGCTGCTTTAACTGCCGTGAAGCGTAGGAGATGACTTTGTCTCTCTGCATGAGTACGCACCCGAGGCCAGTTCCCGATGCATCGCTGAATATCTGAAAGCTTTCTGGACCGTCTGGAAGTGCAAAGATTGGAGCTGAGACGAGCCGTTGCTTCAACTCTTAAAAGCTGGATTCACAGTCATCGCTCCATTCAAATACTACTCCCTTCTGGGTGAGGCGAGTCAGAGGCGACGCCAGTTTTGAGAAGCTTCGCACGAATCTACGATAGTAGCCCGCTAAGCCCAGGAAACTCCGAATGTCGCTAGTCGAGGCAGGTCGTTTCCAATCTACCACCGCATCAATCTTCTTTGGGTCCACCGCGACACCTTCGGCAGAGATTACGTGCCCGAGGAATGTCACGCTACTCATCCAGATCTCGCACTTACTCTGCTTGGCGTATAATTTGTTTTCACGCAGAATCTGCAGTACCGTCTTCAAATGTTCCGCATGCCCTTCCCGATTCCTTGAGTAGATAAGGATATCGTCGATGAATACGATTACAATTTTATCTATTTGAGGCCGGAAGACTCGGTTCATCAGATCCATGAACGTGGCTGGGGCATTCGTCAAACCGAACGGCATGACGAGAAATTTGTAATGACTATATCGAGTAAGGAAGGCAGACTTTGATACGTCGTCGGACTTGATCTTCAATTGATGATAGCCTGAACGAAGATCGATTTTTGAAAATATTGCCGCGCCTTGCAGTTGGTCAAACAAGTCGTCGATTCGCGGCAATGGATACTTGTTCCGTACGGTCGCCTTGTTGAGTTTATGATAGTCGATGCATAGCCGCATCGACCCATCCTTCTTCTTCACGAACAATACGGAAGTACCCTACGGAGAGACGCTAGGGCGAATAAATCTGCAGTCTAGCAACTCTTGTAATTGCACCTTCAGCTCCTTCAGTTCTGCTGGAGCCATTCGGTAAGGCGCCTTGGATATCGGCCATGTATTCGGAAAGGTGTCGATGCTGAATTCAATTTCTCAATCCGACGGCATCCCGGGCATCTCGTCAGGAAAAATGTCGGGAAAATCTGCCACAATATCAGTCTGCATTGTGTTTGTGTTATCCTTCCGCGTGTCTTGAACTGATGCCAAGTATCCCGTACAGCCGAAACGCAGCATACACCTTGCCGAGATTGCCGACACCATCATTGCCGCCTTCGAGACCGTACCGCACAAATATGAGAACTCTGTCTCGCCAGAAAGACAAAACACTACTCTCTTCTCTGCGCACTCGATCGTTTCATGACAAGCGCCTAACCAATCCATGCCCAGGATTATGTCATAATCTTTGATGTCTAGTACGACGACATCCAAGGATAGATATCTTCCTTCGATGCAAATATGGCCATCCCTACAAATAAAGTTTGCAGGCATATCGACTCCCGACGGAGTGCTAATGCTAATTTATATCTAGTGATTGCATGGTTATTTTATTTTCTTTCGCAAAATCAGCAGATATAAAGCTATGCGTCACACCCGAATCGAATAGGACTCGAGCAGGTATACTTTTGTAGAGTAATATACCTGTTACAATAGTATCGGACGCGTACGCCTCGTCCCGAGTTAAGGCATAAACTCGGCCTTGAGCTCCGTGGCGTTGGTTCTGCTGGTTGACGGGCACCGCATTTGCGCCTTGCAGTATCGGTGCTTTATGCGGATTCGGGACGTTCCTCGATGGGTTGTATTGATTCGGACCTTCGTGCGGGAAATATGTAACTATATGGCCTACCTCGCTACACTTGTAGCAAGATCTCGTCACACAGTCAACAGTTCGGTGCCCACGCCAACCGTACCTGGTGCAGTGTTGACTGCCATGGCCTCGATCATCGAATCTATTCGGATGCTTTGTTATTCCCGATCCCCCGGCGCCGACGTCGTTAGGACACTTGTTGAAGTGGTTACAGATGCCTCTACTCGAATTACGGCCAAAGATGCGCTCACTATCAAGAGCGGCATTATAGGATTCACGGTATGTTCGGCACCTTTGATTCATGACGTCCCTTCGCAGTTCGTCATTTAGGCCTTGTTGGAAGCGTTCACACCATGCTTTCTTGTTGGGTAGGAAGGCGCCGGCAAACTTTGCCAGCTTTGAGAAGCTCGAATCATAATCGTTGACAGACATATTTCCCTGTCGCAGCGTCATGAACTCGTCTTCTTTTTGTTGACGGACGGCACGAGGAACGTACTGTTCGAGGAAGGCTTCCTTGAATATTTTCCAGGAAATCGTGGCGTCTGTACCGGCTTCATAGATTTTCTGCTTTTTAGCGGCCCACCAGTCGTACGCCCTCAGTTGCAGCTGTAACACCGCACAAGTTACTCTCTGGGACCCTTCAATGCTAAGCAGATTAAACAGGTCCTCCATCTCCGTGAGCCATCCCACGATCACATCAGGCTCCGCTCGGCCGTTGAACATTGGTGGATTCATCTTGCGGAACTCTTTTGCCTTGAACAAGGAAGAAGAATTTATCATTTGCGGTTGAGTTTCTTCTTCCTCGTTTTCTTCTTGGTCGTCTTACTTTTCCTCGGGCTCTTCGTCCGTCGTCTTGGTATTGCCTGCCATTCTGCTCACTATCTGAGTCAGGGCATTCATCTGTTTCTGTTGCACCTCAAATTGGGCTTTGAATTATGTCTGAAGCTGCTGCTGCTGCAGTTCCATCAGCTGTAGAATCTTCTCCATAGTCGTCTCGCTAGGCTCAGTGCTTTTTATGCTCGACGTACTATCTACAGTTTGGGTTGGGGCGGGATTGTTTCTTTTCTTAGTTATTCCTACAAAACATAGTAAACTCGTTAGTATTTTTCAAAATATCTACGGGCTTACTTGTATGGAACTTTTATTTCATGCAGCATGTCGACAAGCATTCAATCGATCCATCACAACGGACATTCCAACAATAAAACATCTTTCGAAAATCCGAAGAAACATAACTGTGCTTTGATACCAATTTGTCACTCCCCGAGTCGACAAACCGTTCGTCCCCGGTGTTACTTTGCCGATTCGATCGTCCTCGCTAAGGCGTGATACCGCACGAGCCTAGAGTTGCGCTCGTGCAAGGCAAGATGAAAAGTTCTCAAATGGTTATCTTTTGATTTTGATATTAATACGCCAAGTCGAAACTTCACAAATCACATCAGAATATAAGACGCAGTATAGGAAGATAGAAATGCTTTTCATTCATAGCTTGCAACGAAGTGCAAGTCGTAATTATATTGGATGCCGTTGCGGCTACATTGATTGAAAATAGAAGAAAATACATTCGACAAGTTGCCTGAACTAACGCTTGCTGTCCCATACATTTGCCCCTTTATACATAAGTCGTCGACTTGAATTGGCTTCAAAATACTTCAGTATAGGAAGAGCTTCAAAACGCCTCTCCGTACTTCAGCTCCAGTTTAGTTGAGCGCGCCCGTCGCACCTGGGGAAATTAGGGGAATGGGATTAGCACACTTGCTAAGTGGACGAGACGAACCTACTCGTCTAAACCGACTCTGATTGTTAGGGTAGGCATGCTTTAGAGTTGTCTTTCTTAGAATTAAAGAATTCAGTTCATATTCGATAGCCATCTTTGCGTAATAAAGCATACAGTGAACCATATCAGTTTATCATATTTCTTACCACGGCCGTGCTCGTCCCTGCATAAAAACAGAGATAATATTTATACCTGCATAAGACAATAGGTGAGCATGCTACTATCTTATATGCGGTCATTGATGTTACACATCACGTGGGACTATCTCAACGACATTTCGGCCCGCTCAGTCTAGGTTGCAAGCCTGACTGACGGTCCCGTAATACATCAGTGCCGAAGCACGATTATTTATTCCCCCTAGGTCGATTCGATTCCGATGCCCCGGATATCGATTCGAGGAAAAATATCAACTTGTGCACAAGCTGCCTATGACCATGCCAATGCGTAAACAGTTTAACATATGCAACAGTTTTGTATAGCGCGGACAGTATTGAACGGCATTATCATTTCCCCTAACTTATGCAACGTTTCATTTTTCCCCAAGTCGTACTCCCGATTTAGCGTCCCGTAGGCACCAAATTGTCCGAGGCATCATAACCCACGATCGACGTTTCATAATATTTTACAGCACGTAAAATAGTCTATCATTTTACTAGAACCTTAAACTTTCTGGTTTATGTGATAGACTTGTATTTTTAGAGTGAATTACTCTAAATCGATACGTTTTCTCGAGTTCTTGGACTTAGTGGATTGTCATGCAATTAACTTGGCATCGTTCGATTTGAATGAATTCGAGACAAGGAATAAGTTTGCGGGACAGAGTAGAAAAGAAGGGGCCGAATCGCCCACCGATTACTTTGCTTCGTGCAGGTCGTCGAAGCGCTTCGCAACGTCAATCCTTAGTTATGCGAGCTCCTGCAATGGCACCAACACTTTGTTAGATTTCCTTCTTTTCCCCTTGCATCGAAATTTGTAATTGCATCCATGAAAACGACGCGAAAGCACTTCAATCAAGCCCAGCAGCAAAGCTCCAAGAAAACCATACAGCGGTCCGGTCCCGTCGAAGGGACTCTTATAGAGAGCTCACTCGCCGAGACGCAGCCCGCTGCATCTAGGACTTTTTCCAACAGAAGTCATTCTATTAGTTGGATCGATTCTCGTAACTTCCATCCAAATCGATTTGAATCGATACCGCAAGGCGTTAACGTTTACCAAGCTTAGCGATCGAGTCAGATGGCCATCTAAGTTCCCGGCCGATCTGACTCGGCGCAAGCATATTATGAAGTTCTGTTGCCTATCGAAAGAGGGGCGCTACAAGCACCGCAGACGCCATCATGAGCTTCACGGAGTGTTTGCTTAGCTTCACTTTTAGAGAGACAACGTAGCAAAATTCCGTCATAAGAACGACGATATAACATATGTAAGGAAGAATCATAGTAGAATCGAAATGATCGTCTCTTGATTGATGCAGCTTCTTTTAGATCCAACAAAGTAATGGTATTTTGTCTTCTAATTGGAACAACTAAGTCTGCAGCTAAACTAGCAAGAGCATCAGCTTCTAAATTTTGGGAACTTGGTACAAATTCGATAAAGAACCCTTTGAATGAAAGGACCAATTCGATTACCACTTGATGATAAGGGATGTGGTCAGGATTTCTGACTTCATATGTCCCTCTGACTTGATTAACAATCAGTTGAGAGTCTCCATAAGCTTCCAGGAACTCAATGTCCAATTCTTTTGCTACTTGGAGACCAATTAGCAGAGCATTGTATTCTGCCACATTGTTGGAGCATGACTCATTAAGAGAATAAGTACGGTATATGACCATTTTATCAGGAGAGACTAGGACGATGCCTACTCCAGAGACAATATTACCTTTAGGTCCAACCCGCGATGCTCCATCAAAGTATAATTGCCAAATGTCATCTTTCACAGTCATGTTGCAATCTACGACTTCATCTGGAATGTCCTCATATAGTTTCGATATTTCAGGTATAGGGTGAGCTGCTAAGAAATCAGCTAATGCTTGGCGTTTCACTGATTTTTGAGGTACATAGACCATGTCATAAGGAGTAAGCAATATCGCCCAGGTGGCTAACCTGGAGTTAAGAATGCTCGATTTTCTCATCAATACCCGAATATAATTTATTCTGGAGATGACATGGATAGTCTATCTTGACACATAATGTCGCCTTTTGAACAGCAAAAACCAAGGCCAGATATTCTTTTTCCACAGGAGTATACCTGTGTTCAGCTTCGACCATCATTCGGCTAAGATAATAAATTGCCTGTTCATGACCTTTGTCACTTTTCTGTGCAAGAAGAGCACCAAGTGAATGATCTAAGGCTTGAACATGTAGCAAAAATGGTCTTCCTACCACTGGAGGTACCAGAACATATGGATTTATAAGGTATTGCTTGATGTCATTGAAGGCTTTCTGACATGCTTCATCCCAGACAAATAATACACCTTTCTTTAATAGATGGGAGAAAGGTTAGCATCTCACAGAAAGATTGGATATAAATCTCCTGATATAAGCAATGCGACCTTGGAAGCCACGTAGTTCTTTTAGATTGCATGGAGGACGCATTTTAAGAATCGCTTTAATTTTGCCAGGATCAACATGGATACCTTGAGAAGTGATGACAAATCCCAAAAATTTGCTACTGGAAACCCCTAAGAAAGACTTAGTAGGATTCATCTTCAGTTGATGTTGACGCATCAACTCAAATACTGTCTTTAAGTTGAATGTGATCATCTTTTGATCGACTTTTGACAGCAATATCATCTACGTAACATTCAACTATTTTTCGTAGATATTCTTGAAAGATGTTGCTCATAGCCCGTTGATACGTGGCACTGACATTTTTCAGACCAAACAGCATGATCGTATAGCAGTAGACTCCAAGGGGTGTACGAAAAGTAGTATGCTTCTTATTTCCCGGATGCATCTTAATTTGATTGTATCCTGAAAATCCGTCCATGAATGATATGCATTCAAAACTACATGTATTGTCTATCATGAAATCGGTAATCGAAAGTAGAAATTTGTCCTTTGGACAAGCTGTATTAAGATCCCGAAAATCTATGCAAACTCGAACTTTTTCGTTCTTCTTCATAACAGGAACAATGTTGGCAACCCAGTCTAGGTGTTGTTCTTCACGAACAAAACCACATGTAATCAGCTTCCTGACTTCTGCTTCAATTGCATCCATCATATCTGGTCGAAAACGTCGCTGCTGTTATTTTATAGGCTTGGCATTAGGAAGAATATTGAGTTTATGAGTAGCAACTTTAGGGTCTAGACCAGGCATATCCTCATAACTCCATGCAAAGATATCAATATAGTCTTTAATCAACTGTATCAACTCTTCCTTTTCATCTTCAGAAAGATTTTTACTAATAAATATTGGCTTGGACGTAGTTCCATCTCCAACATCAATCTGGACAATCTCATCCTCTGTAGGCGGCTGTCGTTGTTCAAAACGAAGCTCCCATTGAGTGTCTATTTGCTGTGTCCAAGGGTCATTCTCAAATGGCTCAGATTCAACATCAGTTTAAACCATGTTAACTGAGAATACACACTCAGATCCATCATAATAATCTCCTCCAGAATATGAGGATTTTAAAAAACTGGAAGAACATTCTTCTTTCATATCTTCCTTGCACATGTGGAGTGTATCCGATTCAATGAATTAGATTTCTTTAGAATCTGAGGATTGTGAAGAACTGGAAGAAAATTCTTCTTGTATATCCTTATTAAACATGTGGGAAGGATCGTATCCCAACCCATGTCGAGTTTTCTGGTAAAATAGATCACCATATAATGGTAACCGTCTACCTTTGCCTTGATTAAGACCTGACATAGTCTTCAAATCATATCCCATATTCTGGATAATCTTGAGAGATTGTTGACTATATTTGTCAATTCAGATTTTTTCTTTATCTTTATCTCTAAGATCATCTGTCTGAATAACAGAGATATTTCTAGCCAGACCAAACACAATTTGGCGCTTGTTTTTCTTATTAGACGGAATTACGAAATAAGATTCTTCGTGACGTCTATAAGTTACACAAGCTTATGATGAAGCAGCTACAGAAAGAAGATAGGAAGAAGATGTTAGGAATCTTTGAGCATAAGGTCCAACATCGACATAAGGAGGAAAGGAATTTTCCTTATGGTCAATGTATAAGGTTTCCTCTGTATTTATGTCATTTTTAGATTGATGACTTTGATCATCAGAAGATAAAGTCATTCTCTCAATAAATTTGACAGCCATATACTCCAAAAGGAAATCTTCATTGATATTAGAAAGTACATAATGATCAATATTTACATCATTTACAAATTGACTACTACGCCTCGGATTGATCATTAACGGACCGTTATCCGTCTTCTGCGTAGTCTTGCCAAGGTTGATAATCATTGGTGGTTCTGGATCATTCGTACGAGAAGTACGTCCCTTGACCTTGATCATGAGAGGTTGAACTTGGCTCTTGGCAGGAATACTCACTGATTCCTAGCTCGAGTTTTTCCTTTAACCTTGATCATCAGAGGTTGATCATTAACAGGTTGGGGTTGGATTCGACCTTTGACTTTGATCTTCAAAGGTTGCTCTTCCGGGGGGTCTTCATTGACAGATTGATCTTCTGCAGGTGATCGATCTTCATCCATATCTGATATCTTCTTCACATGCTCCTGTTTGTAGAGTATTGAATCAGAGAAATAGGCTTCAACACCCTTAAAAGGATTGACATCTGCGAACTCAGTCTTCACAACCCCTTGGGAATCCACGTACTTGAAGCATTGGTGGAGAGTTGAAGGCACAATGTTATGCTCATGTATCCACGGTCTTCCAAGGAGGATGTTGTAAGATACATCTGAGTTGATAACATAAAAGGTCGCCATAGTTCGAAGATTACCAATCTGAATCTTCAAACGAATCTTCACCAGTGGTTTACTCTTTCCAGAGTTGAAACCAACAATTGTGGTACTAGTGTAAGTCAAATCACTAGTAGGAATTCTCAAAGGTCTTAGCATACTCTGAAAAATAATGCTAATAGAAGACCCAGGATCAATGTAAATCCTATCAATTTCAGTGGATTCAATATACCCTGTATAGCACAGAGGTCTGTCGTGCTTATTATGCTTCAACAACATATCTTCTTGTGTGAAGGTGATATTGGGAATTGCTTCCATCACACTATGACATTACGGACACGACACTGGTATATTATCAGGACTCTTAAGTTGAGCTAAACATGAGTCTGCTTATAGCAAAGCTTCACTCAAAGTTTCTCTGCTTTCTTTAGAAAGACGAAGCAGCTCGAAGATAGAGAGTTTAGCCGGAGTATTAGCTAACTGGGCTAGAATATCGAACTTGTAGGGTTTCATCACTACCCTTGATTTGAAGCAGATTTTAATGGGACGTCAAAGCGTACTGCTTTCTGTTTTCCCTTCTCAACCACAGATGGTTTAGCAGGAACATGAGATGGTTGAGCTGGTATTGTTTCAACAACGTCCTCTGCTTCTTTGGAAGATCCCTCATAATCTTTGTGGTACTCTTTCCCAGATCTCGTACCAGCAAAGGTTTCTTCTTCAGACTCAGGAGAATGAAGTACCATATTGCAGGATTTAGTCTTCTTTCCCTTAGTCTTCTTCTTACGATGATTTTTATGAGGAACCTCAAAACCCAATCCAACAGTGGATTTTTGATTTTGAATTTATAAAGGAAGTCGCATTCCTTTATCATAGTTCAAGCCTTCCGCCTTTTGAAAGTCATAGCCCATCTTTTTCATGAGATGGACTGATTGTTGACTATACAAGTGAGTAGGTAGCGGACTTTTAGTAGATGGTTCAACAGAGGAAGAAAGAGTAGAGACATATGTAACCACAAGAGAAGGATTATTCGGGACAAGAGGAAGAATCCCTACATGTACTTTCTCATAAGCAGCAAAAACTTGTTGTGTCCTGTATAAAGGGACACTATTCATAGCTAACCACTGCTGATGAGTAAGTTTGAGCTTGGAAGGAGGAGCCAGACTTGGAGGACATATATTCAAACCCCTCAATCTATCCTCCAAAGGAATGCCATCCCAAAGATGATCCAAATCATCAGGATCTGGGGTTAAAATATGAGAAATCATGTTGCAGGTTTTGACTTTTTTACCTTTCTTGGATTTTGACGTTTTACATTCATTCTCTATTTCAGGTACTAAATCAGGGTGTACCTACATGATTTCACCATTTTTTTTAGTGTAAGAGGCAAAAGTCCTTCATTTTGTTCTCTGGTAGGCGGGATATTCACAATCTTCATCGTCGCTTTTGGAATTGGGACAATTCCATCTGGGACTTGCTGTGGAGGAAAACCTCCAAATTGAAGAGAAATCATATTGGTTGTGACCGTATGCTCATCGTTGGTTAAAGCGATGGCATTGGCATTTAGCAGCTCCTGGATTTTCTTCTTCAAGACATAGCAAGCCTTGGTAGGATGATTTATGTATCTATGATAGATACAATACTTGGGTTTGTCGGTCAGATTTACCTCATTAGGTCTTTTCGGCTCTGGAATCTGGAGTTTTCCACTCTTTACCAGATATTGGAATATCCCTGGGATATCACTGTCAACGAAAGAGTATTCTTCTTTTGGCTTGGAAGACTCCTGATTATTCGGCATCATTTTGGATTTTGAAAGATTAACCACTAGGGTTTCCTTCCCTTTCCCATTACAATTGCAGGAATTATTACCAGAAGAGCCTTTCTTTCCTTTGTCCTCTGAGGCAAAGATCATCCCGTGTTCACGAGCCAACCTACCATTGGTCTCGACTGAAACTGCTGCTATAATGAATGAAGCCCAATCTATGAATTGGGACCCCGTAAAGACAGCAATGGATGGTCGCAGATTCATTTTGCACGTATCAATCAATGCTGAATCTGGCATACCAGGAGGCATCTTCAAAGTTGCCTGTCGGAAACGTTCGATGAACGTCCGAGTACCTTCCTTCTTCTTTTGTTTGATTTCTATTAAGGAGGACATATTCATATCCATACCTCCTTCATAGAAGCGGTAGAGAAACATTACTTTAAACTCGTCAAAAGACGATATTTAACTGTCGGGTAAACTGCGATACCACTCGTATGCAGAACCCGTCAAACACCCGATGAAAACTAGGGTAAGAAGAGCATCATTCTTCTGCAAATATACAGTCATAATATCAAAGTAATTGATATATTGACTAGGAGATGCCTTTCCATCAAATAACACCATCGACTGTGGCTTAAATTTTGGAGGAAAAGGCACATCATTCCAATGAGGAGGATAAGGTTGTTTAATCCCTAACCTCTGAAGTTGATCTTTGTGCTTCAGAACTTCAAACTGTGCTTTTAGCTCACACACTACTTGAATAGCTTCACTAGTTTAAGGAAGCACATTCGATTGAGTAGTTGCTGGATGTACCGTAACCCCCACCGGAGGTGACACATCTTCCGGAATGACAGGATCTGGAGATGCATAATTTTGATTAACAGCAGGCTCTTGATTAAGATTATTCAAAGGTATATCAACCCCTTGACTATCTTGAGTTTGTGCTGCTACCTGCACCGGTGTTACTACTGCCGGCTGAGCAGTTTGCTGAGTCATTATTATTTGATGCATGCTTTGCATCATGGTAAGCATGTCCTTCAGTGATTGCTCAACGGCAGAGAGACGCTGTTCTGTATTAGCAGATGACGTCTTCGGTTCATCTCCAATAGCATATGATTCAACCTCCTTTGAACATACAGAGAGATTGGTATAGAGGTATGAATCGACACTATCAGTTTCTGACTCAAAAGACTGGGTACCCCCAGCTTCTGAATCTGAAGATTGTAACCGTCTTTGACTTTTTGACCGGGTATGCTGATATACCCCTTCAAAGGTATCAAGAAGTCGGTTAAATGTTGACCAGGAGTCTGGGATGAGTTGCGTCTCGGACGTCGTCCTCTATTGGTATGAGATGCCATATTGACTGATGCATATGACAACTCATGTTCTTGATCATCAGCTTGTTGTTGAGGCGCATTGAAGCTTAACCGATCAAAAACTGACCGTTTCGAGGCTGAACAGCAATATTTGATTACAATCTGGTGACACTCACAATGATAATTTTCTTGGAGGAGTGTCACAAGAGATTGTCTATTTTTACACTTTTGTACTAGCAACTCGCATAAATCAGAAGGAGTAGAGGGAGTAATCTTTTTTATTACATTTGGGGTAGAGAAATATTTAGTCCCTTGTGTATAAAGAAGATTACTGGCTGCATTAGCAAAACCAAATTGTACATTTTTACGCACTTGGAGTTGCGTGCGTAAATCTTGTAATTTTTTAGCACAAAGGACTCCATCAGCATTACACATAATTTGAAGGTTTGGTATCTTGCGTAAAGCAGTGTAAGAAGGCTGTTGGTTGAAAACAGAAGTTTTACCAACTATGTTTTTACGCTGCATGCGTGCAGGTAAATTCACTTTAGAGGCAAAGGCATCATTATGAACTTTATCTACGCTGTCACTGACAGAAGATTTATCTTTACGCGTAGAGCGCAAAACATGAGTATCTGCCACGTCACAGACGGGAGATTTTCCTTTATACGTGGAGCATAAATTTTATGTGTCTACCACGTCACAGACGGGAGACTTATTTTTACGCGCAGAGTATAAAACTTGTGTGTCTACTACGTCACAGACGGGAGACTACTTTTTACATACATAGCGTAAAGATTGTGTGTCTACCACGTCACAGACGGAAGATTGCTTTTTACGCATAAAACATAAAGATTAATTTTTACGCACAGAGCGTAAAACTGGAGAGTCTGCCACGTCACAGACGGGAGACTAATTTTTACGCCCAGGGCGTATCACTGAAGTAAAGACTACCTTGTCACAGACGAGAGCCTCCACAACAGGAGCAGGAAGGATTCCTTTACCTTCAGAGATAGCAGGGAGATCTGAGGATGTTTTGGACTTAGGAATCCAAACTTTTTGCGCTTTCCGTAATTTCAGAACATTGGAGCAGCGAGTACTACCCCTAGTTTGGAGCATTTCTTCGTAGGCAGTCTGGTCGAAGTGCACAACCAGAGTCTTCTTTGTCGATCCGATCGACACATCATCATATTGAGAAATTGCCTTCTCGTTAGAGGAGCAGGTCGTCCCCAGCAGAGTCGCCATTTTGTTTCACTTACAAAATGCCTAAAATTGGCTTTTGAAAGAAAACTAAAAAAAGTACAAAAGTACAAGTTGTTATAGGAAGTATTGCTATGGAAGTCTGATCTGAGAGCGATCACTTTGTTCCTTGGACCATACAATGATGATGAAGACAACTACTTGAAGAAGACGAACAATCGGAAGAACTAAGTCACCAGAAAGGTATCAAGCAACAGCACTGATGGCACAGTCAAATGCTTTCCTGCTTTGCTTCACCCTATTCTTGAGAAAGAGTTGAAGAAATGCTTATGGGAATATCACTCTGGAAGTATGAGTTTTCTTAGAATCTCCTCTCCTGTCTCTCTATTGATCTCTTGATGCTGTCTATGTTAAAAATAAGTCTATTTATAGACTTGACCCTTTGTGCGTAAAAAGCAACAAAATTGGGTTTTTATGCGAGTAACTGTCACCCACGATGCAAACCATCCTCTACGCATGTTGACACGTATCTCATGTAGAGTTTTGATCTCTACGCATGATAACACGTGTCCCACTACTTCAACAAAATGGGGAGAGCACGTACACACGTTCCTCGATAAGTGTGGCATGAAAGCCACGTAAGCAGACCATGTTCTCATGTAGCCAGGAAAGATCGGGCATAAAAATGACCCAAAATACACTCCCTGCGTAAAGTAGCAGACTGGGCATATAATAGCTCAAAATAGACTTCCCGCGTAAAGTAGCTAAAAAATAGCCTTGAGCGTAAAATTAGCTCAAATAAACTTTACGCACACAGCAGCCTTGAGCGTAAAAAAGCTCGAATAGCTTTCGTGCGTAAAAGAAGCTGTCTTCTGAGCGTAAAGTAGCCCATCTACCCACTAAACGACAAGCGTTGGGTTTGGTGAAAAGATCTCCTCGGCTTCTGTGTACTACTGTCAGAAAATCATTCTGTCAGATCAAATCACTTGCATTAAATGCGGCTTGACAGTTTGTCCTCCGCGTGTAACTCTCGCGTAAAGTAGCTCGCGTAGGAGTAGCTCGCGTAGAGAATAGCTCGCGTAGAGAGTAGCTCGCATAGAGTTTTATTCTGTTTGATTTGTGTAAAGTTCTCGACTTCTTTGACTTAGTCCATGAAGGACTTTTTACGCTCCTACACTGGACACTTTGCTCATCAGTGTCCCTCTAGGAACTTGCACTTGGGTAGGGAGTCCAATGACTCGAGGGATGACTCAGAGTATGAACTTGAAAAGGACCTCCATAGAGTTGAGGAAGGAGCTAGTGGCTGTGAACTTGATTTAACCTCCTCAATTGCACCCTTACATGTGGTCATACGCATGCTCGCTACTGTAAGCAGGGTAGACTGGAAATACAATCATATTTTTTACACTTTCATCAAAATTAATAATAAATTTTGTAAGCTGATGATTGATGGAGGAAGTTGCGTTAACGGTATTGCTAAGTTGGCTTTAGAGAAGATAGGACTTAAAGCCGAGAAACACCCCGAGCTCTACAATGTTACTTGGGTTGACAAGACTGCACACTATGTCCCTCAAAGATGCCTGGTTCCCATAAACTTTTTCTTCATCTTATAAAGATAGCATATGGTATGACGTTCTTCCTATGGACGTTGCACATATTTTATTGGGAAGACCGTGGCTTTATGACCTAGACGTTACTAATTTTGGGAAGAGCAACACGGATACGTTCACTCACAAGAATAAAAAGGTTGTGTTTTATCCATCTAAACCCAAGGAGTTTCCAATTGGTCCCAAACCCAGACCAAAAATGTCTAAAGCGAGCAAGAGAGCGACCCACCTGGTGAACAAAAAAGAGTTTATCCATGAGAGCAAGGAGGGGGGACTTGTATATGCTATTGTCGCCACTAGCCTTGCACCTACTAGTGATATTGTAGACAACCCCCGAGATTCGTCAGGTCTTAGTTGATTATAGTGATATTATTCCAGAAGACCTACCTGACGAACTTCCTCCTTTGAGAGATATCCAACATGCCATAGACTTAGTGCCGGGGTCCACCTTACCCAACTTACCTCATTATAGAACAAATCCCACATAACATACAAAGTTTAGACGCCAAGTGGACGAGTTATTACGGAAGGGCTTTATTCGTGAAAGCTTGAGTCCTTGTGCCGTTCCTGCACTACTTACTCCCAAAAAAGATGGCAGTTGGAGGATGTGCGTAGATAGTCATGCCGTCAATAAGATAACCGTCAAATATAGGTTCCCCATTCCGCGGCTTGATGACCTTTTTGACATGATGGCAGGCGCTAGTATCTTTTCCAAGATAGATCTACGTAGTGGTTATCACCAAATTCGCCTTCGCGAAGGTGACGAGTGGAAGACTGCATTTGTAAGCCCACTTCCCAATTTTTTTTAATTTTTTTAATTTTATTAGTTTATGATTAATTTTATGGCCATTGTGAGTCATGTCAAAGCTTGTCGGTGGACTATGACCATATTAAGGTCATATGACCTCTAGATAGCTTATATATGTATTATTTAGCTATTTTATATTTTTCTACAATTTTTGGATATTTGTAGGTATTTAATATTTAAGGTTTTATTATTTTTAAGAACTTTTAGGATTTACTGTAAGGTCATACGGGGGTATTTCGGGACCAAATATTTTTATTTAGGCTCTAAATGACTAAAAATATTTTATAGAATATTTTAGAATTTTTCTGGATTTTTTAGAATTTTTGAGAATTTTTATATAATTAAAACCTATAGAATTTATATTTTATAGGCTTTGGGAATTTACTGTGAGGTCACATAATGATATTTTGTGTTAAAAATATTTTATTTAGATTCTAGACACTTAGAAATATTTTCTAGAATTTTCTAGAATTTTTTTGGATTTTTCTGCAATTTATTTTGATTTATTCGGACTTAAAATTATTTTTAAATGATTTTCTGAATTAAATAATTAATAACCCAGAAATTTACCCACGGGGGGCCCACCTGTCGGCGCCCAGCTGAACTGCCTCTCTCTCCTATATATATAGTATTATATTCGAAACCCTAGTAAAATTTCAGCCGCCTTTTTGAGAGAGAGTTCTAGTAGAGATATCGACTTCCCGAAGCGATTCCCGCCAACTCCGACGTGCTTTTCGTGCGCCATTTTTTTTTTGTTGGAAGCGTATTGAGGTATAGTTTCGGAATATCAAATTTATTTTCGTAATTTCTGAATCTAAATTTCTGGAAAATTCGTAGAGTGTCGGTTGTCCGAAACTTGACACGTTTCGGTGTTTTCGAGATTCCGGGAGAACCAGAAATCAAAATCACGAACCGTTTAAAGTTTCGGAAAGCTAACACAGAGCCCTACGACATATATTTTACCCAAAAATTATTTCGTTCATTTAATATTTTATTTATTCTGTTGAACCCAGAACTGATCGGTTGATCCCCGTTTTGGTCACGATTAGCCATAACGACGATATCTTTTGACCAAAGCGTTATAATAGAATTAATTATTATTAAATTAGTAACCCAACTAGCCACTATTTAGAACTAGAATATTAGAATTAATTTGTGGTTTTCGTACACTGTTCGTGGTGCGATGTATGTTATAGGTTGACAGCTTCTAGATCGACTTTCTTTCACCCTCGGCTTGTGACTACGGTTTGTGCAAGGACCTCAGGCAAGTGCACTTTTTGATTGCTTTCCGATTCATAGTAGTCTTTTCATTTCATGTCTATACATATATCTTGCTGCTTGTTGACACGCTCGTCACACGGAGTAGTCGGGAGAGGAAATACTAAGTAAATACGTGAACAAACCCAATTACATTACTGAACGATAGCTAAGTCATACACACTCACGTATGAGTTAGCCGTACCATTACTGAACGATAGCCATCGTATGATGTGCCGTATTAGCCTAGCCGTTCACGTATTAAAAGGTATTTCACACCACATAGGTAGATGTCTTTTATTTTTCCTTTTACTTTTCCACCGTGCCATGTCATCAGTTTTCTTACTAGCTTTCATATTCCATATGCTATTTTTATGTCTTGTTAATTCTATTGTGTTTTCGCATTGTCGTCGGTTTGTGTACTTGTTCCATTCCTGACTGGAAACCAACATTTTTCAGGTTTAGCCGCGATCACTGTTAGCATTGGGAAGACTTGGGTATGCTGAGGACAACCTAGAATAGAAAGCATTTGTATCAATTTTTTTAATTGTAAAACTTTATTTTTCTTTTAAATATAAATGTTGTAAATGTTGTAATAAATTAAAAATGTGAATAAGCAGCAAATGTTTATTTTTGAGCATTTATTTTCTTGCGGGCTTGACAGCGTTCGACCGCCGACTCTGCGACGTAGGTTGGCTTGGACACGTCTCGTACCGAAAAGCAGGTGCGGGTCATGACAAGTTTTTGTGGTAGCCCATGCAGGTCAGTCTTCGTAAATTGTGCGAACTTGTGGTAGTACCAATATTAGTCGTACTACTGCAAGCCTGCGACTAGAAAAATGCTCATTCACAACTAGGACTAATTTAATTTTAGAGAATGCCTAGGACTAGGCGTCCCTTATTCAATTTGACCCTTGGGTAGTTAAGGTTGCTAATTAGGCCATGTGATTTAGCCAATAATTTATTGAATTTTAAACCCTATTAGATATTTGATACGTTGTTAGGATCAAAGGTGGGTAGACTATTCGCTTGGTAAGTTAGGCCTTCACAGAATTCAATTCATAATTTTGATCATTTTTGTGCCATTTTATCTTCTGCCTTCTCTAAACCTCGTTTTATTTTCAAAACTATTTTGCGATCATTTTATTTTTAATTCCTAATCTTGGTAATTATCTATATATTAATTCAAGTCGTCTTTGTTCATCTTGTGATCATTTTGTTTTCAAAACTGATACTTTTACTCAAGAACAGATACTTATATTTTCTTATCATGATCGACTTAATTGAATTTATCGAAGTTCCTTTGAAATTCTTATGGTTATAGTTAAAATAATTTTCGGTGACATACAATGGTAAGGCAAATGTGCACTGTCCCCATTTATTTGAATTATGGAGACTGCGGGTTCACTGCAGTCAGCAGCGCACTGACGTGGCATGACCCCTAAGTTGAAATAATTTTAAGTTTGCGTATGTTGTTGAATATTACTAAAACTATATAGGCCTGTCAATGGTAGCTTATTGGTCGGATATTGACAATACCATATCCGAACCATTAACTATCGGATATATCCGATAACTATCCGATATCCGATCGGATATACGTTTTGGCTACCATATCCGTTACCGATAATTTTATCGGATATCGGATAATATCCGAACCAATAAGATTACTAAAAAATACATACAACAAGAAATTCTCCACACAAGGCTCATACATAAACTGAAGGTATGCACCTTACAGGAGCTTTGCCTCCAGGAAGGCTGATTTCTAAATAAAAATGCCATGGCAACCCAGAAACTATTCCAGGCTAGACCTCCGGACATTATCACGGTCACCTTGCCTAAATCTTGCACAGCCTGGCCAAATGACCTACCCGAAAGCATGCAACCGCAGCAATTCTGTTGATGACCAGTTGTGCAGTCGCAGCCCCGAGATTATGTTCCCTTCCTGTATGCAAATCCAAGTTAGCTGCAGAATAATCAACACACTGTAGTTGACATTTAGTTCATAAAATGGCAAAACACACGGCAAGATGGATTTATACTGGTCAATATTTCCTAGAACATTCAGTCTCGATTCAAGAGTTGATGAGTTGTGTCCATGAAACCAAAGTTGTGTCCATGATGGGCTGGCTGAATTATAAATTTCTGAAAGCCACATATATATTTTAAATTTATTAAAAAAATTAAATATTATTGGTTCGGATTTTATTGGTTCGGATATGGCACTTACCGTATCCGTATCCGATATCCGATAAATATCCGATAAGATATCCGAATCCGTATCCGTATCCGAAATTTCGGATATTTTCGATTCGAATACGGATCGGATACGGATTTTCGGTCAACCATTGACAGGCCTAAAACTATATCATAGTTGTTTTATTGATCTTTTGATTTATTATGTCAATATTGGGTAGAGTTGATAAAGTGTTCGATAACATATTATACTTGAGTCATGAAACCAAGGGTTCACGGCAGCCAAATGTACACAGGCGAGGCATGGATTCTCGGTTAAATGACTTCGGATATACTTATGATTTTCGAATATCATAACGACTATATCCTTTATTGGCATACGACTATTAATTTTTTTCTTTCAAATTTATTTGATATCTTATTTCTTGTTACAACCTTCTCTACAACTACTAGTTCTTTATTTCTTTCATATTTTTCTATTTTCAAATTGTCATCTTTAAAACCTATTTTGATTTCCTTCCACTATATTTCTAAAACGTATTTAGATTTTGATTCTATATGCCTGATCAATTTCGATCATTCATCACATTATTTTCTTGATTATATTCTTTGTCGTGCTTATTCGTATTGATTGGTCATGTCATATTTTAATGATATTCTTGGTTGTGCCTATTTGTGTCTTTTGAAATTTCGAGGACGAAATTTTTCTAAGGTGAATAGATTTGTAAGCCCACTTCCCAATTTTTTTTAATTTTTTTAATTTTATTTGTTTATGATTAATTTTATGGCCATTGTGAGTCATGTCAAAGCTTGTCGGTGGACTATGACCATATTAAGGTCATATGACCTCTAGATAGCTTATATATGTATTATTTAGCTATTTTATATTTTTCTACAATTTTTGGATATTTGTAGGTATTTAATATTTAAGGTTTTATTATTTTTAAGGACTTTTAGGATTTACTATAAGGTCATACGGGGGTATTTCGGGACCAAATATTTTTATTTAGGCTCTAAATGACTAAAAATATTTTATAGAATATTTTAGAATTTTTCTGGATTTTTTTAGAATTTTTGAGAATTTTTATATAATTAAAACCTATAGAATTTATATTTTATAGGCTTTGGGAATTTACTCTGAGGTCACATAATGATATTTTGTGTTAAAAATATTTTATTTAGATTCCAGACACTTAGAAATATTTTCAAAAATTTTCAAGAATTTTTCTGAATTTTTCTGCAATTTATTTTGATTTATTCGGACTTAAAATAATTTTTAAATGATTTTCTGATTAAATAATTAATAACCCAGAAATTTACCCACGGGGGGCCCACCTGTCGGCGCCCAGCTGAACCGCCTCTCTCTCCTATATATATATAGTATTATATTCGAAACCCTAGTAAAATTTCAGCCGCCTTTTTGAGAGAGAGTTCTAGTAGAGATATCGACTTCCCAAAGCGATTTCCGCCAACTCCGACGTGCTTTTCGTGCGCTATTTTTTTTGTTGGAAGCATATTGAGGTATAGTTTTGGAATATCAAATTTATTTTCATAATTTCTGAATCTAAATTTCTGGAAAATTCGTAGAGTGTCGGTTGTCCGAAACATGACACGTTTCGGTGTTTTCGAGATTCCGGGAGAACCAGAAATCGAAATCACGAACCGTTTAAAGTTTCGGAAATCTAACACAGAGCCCTACGACATATATTTTACCCAAAAATATTTCGTTCATTTAATATTTTATTTATTCTGTTGAACCCAGAACTGATCGGTTGATCCCCGTTTTGGTCACGATTAGCCATAACGGCGATATCTTTTGACCAAAGCGTGATTTTGAGGCACGGTCGATTCCAGCGCACTCGTGGCACTGAAATCTACCAAGGTGCACTTTCAAAATCTAGAGTTCATAGCGTTTGACCAAAAAGTCAATGATACGTCTCGATTTGCGTGCCATGGTTTCCAAAATTGAGAAACATGACTTTTGATGGCCAAACTTGTATGTTTAGATTATATTCAGATTATTATTAGGTTAAATTAAGTTTTGAAGTGAATTATTATAGAATTAATTATTATTAAATTAGTAACCCAACTAGCCACTATTTAGAACTAGAACATTAGAATTAATTTGTGGTTTTCGTGCACTGTTCGTGGTGCGATGTATGTTATAGGTTGACAGCTTCTAGATCGACTTTCTTTCACCCTCGGCTTGTGACTACGGTTTATGCAAGGACCTCAGGCAAGTGCACTTTCTGATTGCTTTCCGATTCATAGTAGTCTTTTTATTTCATGTCTATACATATATCTTGCTGCTTGTTGACACGCTCGTCACACGGAGTAGTCGGGAGGGAAAATACTAAGTAAATACGTGAACAAACCCAATTACATTATTGAACGATAGCTAAGTCATACACACTCACGTATGAGTTAGCCGTACCATTACTGAACGATAGCCATCGTATGATGTGCCGTATTAGCCTAGCCGTTCACGTATTAAAAGGTATTTCACACCACATAGGTAGATGTCTTTTATTTTTCCTTTTACTTTTCCACCGTGTCATGTCATCAGTTTTCTTACTAGCTTTCATATTCCATATGCTATTTTTATGTCTTGTTAATTCTATTGTATTTTCGTATTGTCGTCGGTTTGTGTACTTGTTCCATTCCTGACTGGAAACCAATATTTTTCAGGTTTAGCCGCGATCACTGTTAGTATTGGGAAGACTTGGGTATGCTAAGGACAACCTAGAATAGAAAGCATTTGTATCAATTTCTTTAATTGAAAAACTTTATTTTTCCTTTAAATATAAATGTTGTAAATGTTGTAATAAATTAGAAATGTGAATGAGCAGCAAATGTTTATTTTTGAGCATTTATTTTCTTGCGGGCTTGACAGCGTTCTATCGCTGACTCTGCGGCGTAGGCTGGCTTGGACACGTCTCGTACCGAAAAGCGGGTGCGGGTCGTGACAAGTTTTTGTGGTAGCCCATGCATGTCAGTCTTCGCAAATTGTGCGAACTTGTGGTAGTACCAATATTAGTCGTACTACTGCAAGCCTGCGACTAGGAAAATGCTCATTCACAACTAGGACTAATTTATTTTTAGAGAATGACTAGGACTAGGAGTCACTTATTCAATTTGACCCTTGGGTAGTTAAGGTTGCTAATTAGGCCATGTGATTTAGCCAATGATTTATTGAATTTTAAACCCTATTAGATATTTGATACGTTGTTAGGATCAAAGGTGGGTAGACTATTCGCTTGGTAAGTTAGGCCTTCACAGAATTCAATTCCTAATTTTGATCATTTTTGTGCCATTTTATCTTCTGCCTTCTCTAAACCTCGTTTTATTTTTAAAACTATTTTGCGATCGTTTTATTTTTAATTCCTAATCTTGGTTTAATTATCTATATATTAATTTAAGTCGTCTTTGTTCATTTTGTGATCATTTTGTTTTCAAAACTGATACTTTTACTCAAGAACAGATACTTATATTTTCTTATCATGATCGACTTAATTGAATTTATCGAAGTTCCTTTGAAATTCTTATGGTTATAGTTAAAATAATTTTCGATGACTTACAATGGTAAGGCAAATGTGCACTGTCCCCATTTATTTGAATTATGGAGACTGCGGGTTCACTGCAGTCAGCAGCACACTGACGTGGCATGACCCCTAAGTTGAAATAATTTTAAGTTTGCGTATGTTGTTGAATATTACTAAAACTATATCATAGTTATATTATTGATCTTTTGATTTATTATGTCAATATTGGGTAGAGTTGATAAAGTGTTCGATAACATATTATACTTGAGTCATGAAACCAAGGGTTCACGGCAGCCAGATGTACACTGGCGAGGCATGGATTCTCGGTTAAATGACTTCGGATATACTTATGATTTTCGAATATTATAACGACTATATCCTTTATTGGCATACGACTATTAATTTTTTTCTTTCAAATTTATTTGATATCTTATTTCTTGTTACAACCTTCTCTACAACTACTAGTTCTTTATTTCTTTCATATTTTTCTATTTTCAAATTGTCATCTTTAAAACCTATTTTGATTTCCTTCCACTATATTTCTAAAACGTATTTAGATTTTGATTCTATATGCCTGATCAATTTCGATCATTCATCACATTATTTTCTTGATTATATTCTTTGTCGTGCTTATTCATATTGATTGGTCATGTCATATTTTGATGATACTCTTGGTTGTGCCTATTTGTGTCTTTTGAAATTTCGAGGACGAAATTTTTCTAAGGTGGATAGATTTGTAAGTCCACTTCCCAATTTTTTTTAATTTTTTTAATTTTATTTGTTTATGATTAATTTTATGGCCATTGTGAGTCATGTCAAATCTTGTCGGTGGACTATGACCATATTAAGGTCATATGACCTCTAAATAGCTTATATATGTATTATTTAGCTATTTTATATTTTTCTGCAATTTTTGGATATTTGTAGGTATTTAATATTTAAGGTTTTATTATTTTTAAGGACTTTTAGGATTTACTGTAAGGTCATACGGGGGTATTTCGAGACCAAATATTTTTATTTAGGCTCTAAATGACTAAAAATATTTTATAGAATATTTTAGAATTTTTCTGGATTTTTTAGAATTTTTGGGAATTTTTATATAATTAAAACCTATAGAATTTATATTTTATAGGCTTTGGGAATTTACTGTGAGGTCACATAATGATATTTTGTGTTAAAAATATTTTATTTAGATTCTAGACACTTAGAAATATTTTCTAGAATTTTCTAGAATTTTTCTGGATTTTTCTGCAATTTATTTTGATTTATTCGGACTTAAAATAATTTTTAAATAATTTTCTGAATTAAATAATTAATAACCCAGAAATTTACCCACGGGGGGCCCACCTGTCGGCGCCCAGCTGAACCAACCGCCTCTCTCTCCTATATATATATAGTATTATATTCGAAACCCTAGTAAAATTTCAGCCGCCTTTTTGAGAGAGAGTTCTAGTAGAGATATCGACTTCCCGAAGCGATTCCCGCCAACTCCGACGTGCTTTTCGTGCGCCATTTTTTTTGTTGGAAGCGTATTGAGGTATAGTTTCGGAATATCAAATTTATTTTCATAATGTCTGAATCTAAATTTCTGGAAAATTCGTAGAGTGTCGGTTGTCCAAAACTTGACACGTTTCGGTGTTTTCGAGATTCCGGGAGAACCAGAAATCGAAATCACGAACCGTTTAAAGTTTCGGAAAGCTAACACAGATCCCTACGACATATATTTTATCAAAAAATTATTTCATTCATTTAATATTTTATTTATTCTGTTGAACCCAGAACTGATCGGTTGATTCCGGTTTTGGTCACGATTAGCCATAACGACGATATCTTTTGTCCAAAGCATGATTTTGAGGCACAGTCGATTCCAGCGCACTCGTGGCACTGAAATCTACCAAGGTGCACTTTCAAAATCTAGAGTTCATAGCGTTTGACCAAAAAGTCAATGGTACGTCTCGATTTGCGTGCCATGGTTTCCAAAATTGAGAAACATGACTTTTGATGGCCAAACTTGTATGTTTAGATTATATTCAGATTATTATTAGGTTTAATTAAGTTTTGAAGTGAATTATTTTAGAATTAATTATTATTAAATTAGTAACCCAACTAGCCACTATTTAGAACTAGAATATTAGAATTAATTTGTGGTTTTCGTGCACTGTTCGTGGTGTGATGTATGTTATAGGTTGACAGCTTCTAGATCGACTTTCTTTCACCCTCGGCTTGTGACTACGGTTTGTGCAATGACCTCAGGCAAGTGCACTTTCTGATTGCATTCCGATTCATAGTAGTCTTTTCATTTCATGTCTATACATATATCTTGCTGCTTGTTGACACGCTCGTCACACGGAGTATTCGGGAGGGGAAATACTAAGTAAATACGTGAACAAACCCAATTACATTATTGAACGATAGCTAAGTCATACACACTCACGTATGAGTTAGCCGTACCATTACTGAACGATAGCCATCGTATGATGTGCCGTATTAGCCTAGCCGTTCACGTATTAAAAGGTATTTCACACCACATAGGTAGATGTCTTTTATTTTTCCTTTTACTTTTCCACCGTGCCATGTCATCAGTTTTCTTACTAGCTTTCATATTCTATATGCTATTTTTATGTCTTGTTAATTCTATTGTGTTTTCATATTGTCGTCGGTTTGTGTACTTGTTCCATTCCTGACTGGAAACCAATATTTTTCAGGTTTAGCCGCGATCGCTGTTAGCATTGGAAAGACTTGGGTATGCTGAGGACAACCTAGAATAGAAAGCATTTGTATCAATTTCTTTAATTGTAAAACTTTATTTTTCCTTTAAATATAAATGTTGTAATAAATTAGAAATGTGAATGAGCAGCAAATGTTTATTTTTGAGCATTTATTTTCTTACGGGCTTGACAGCGTTCTACCGCCAACTCTGCGGCGTAGGCTGGCTTGGACACGTCTCGTATCCAAAAAGCGGGTACGGGTCGTGACAACATTTAAGATCAAGGATGGGTTATATGAGTGGAAGGTCATGCCATTTGGGTTGTCCAATGCCCCTAGCACGTTTATGAGGGTTATGACCCAAATTTTGTGTCCCTTCTTAGAACTCTTCGTGGTCATCTACTTTGATGATATTTTCGTGTTTAGTCGAACCCAAAGGGAACATCTCTTTCATTTGACAGAAGTTTTGGTTATGCTCCGAAAGAAGAAGTTATTTATCAATTTAAAAAATTTCCTTTATGACCTCCTCTGTCCAATTTTTAGGGTTCATCGTGTCCAGTGAGGGCGTCTTAGCGGACCCTGACAAGGTTAAGGCCATTAGGGATTGGCCTGCTCCTACGATTATATTTGAGGCCAGGAGCTTTCATGGACTTGCCATATTTTATAGGAGATTTGTCAAGGGGTTTAGTACCATTATGGATCCCATTACCAACTGCCTTAAGAAAGGAGAGTTTGTATGGACTAAAGCCACTGAGAAAGCATTCATAGAAATCAAAGAGAAGTTGACCTCTACCCCTGTCCTTCATCTCCCTGATTTCTCGAAAGTCTTTGTAGTAGATTGTGATGCTTCGGGCGTAGGAATAGGTGGTGTGTTGAACCAAGAGGACCATCCAATCGCTTATTTTAGCGAAAAGTTGAATGAGGTTAAACAACACTACTCAAACTATGACCGAGAGTTTTATGCTGTCGAACAGAGTTTATGATATTGGCGTCACTACTTGCTCCCAAAAGACTTTGTTTTATTTTAGACCATGTGGCCCTACGCTATTTGAGCTCTCAAAAGAAACTTGGGGCTCGATATGCTAAGTGGGTGGAATTCATTCAAGTGTACACATTTTTCCTTAAGCACCGTGTAGGTACTGAGAACAAACCCGCTGATACATTGAGTAGAAAATTGTACACATTGCGGTCAATGAGTACTCAGGTCATTATATTTGACCATATTATTGATAAGTATCCTACTTGTCGAGACCTTAGTAAAATCTATACTAAATTGTGCAGAGATCCCTCTACTTCCATTAATGGTTTTACTACATTCAATGGTTTCTTGTTTAGGGGCAGCCGGCTATGCATTCCCTCTACTTCCCTCAGAGACTTCTTCACTTGGAAAATGCATGCTGGTGACGTTGCAGAATATTTTGAACGAAATAAGACCATCCTTTTGTAGTGCTCCGCTTCTCACGGTCCACTATGTAATACCTACGGCTTGCTGACTCAGTCTTGAACTGAGTATTCGGGAAAACCTTTGCCGGTATCGATTGATCACGAATGAAATGCAATGAACCTTTCCAATTGATGGATTGGCTTCTATTGAAATGAATCCAGGAGTTTTGTTGGATGTTTTCTTTCGCTGCTTGGTTTTGATGAATGCGTTTTCATGTTGGTTTTCGATGATTGGTTTTCATTGTTCGCTCTCATCACATTTCGTATTCATTCCAAATCTTGAGAGAAAGAGACCAAAGTATGCTAATCAACTGTTGGTGCAAATGTAGGATGCGTGAACTGTTCGTGAACGGCACGTGAAGTCCCTCATTCTCTCAACTAAGATTCATCTTTGTGAGTTGCTCTAACCGGCTTGCATTTATTTATACGCCCTAATAAAAATAATCTCTAGTCCACTTTGTTGTCTCGTCCCTACGATCAACGATACCACAATAACCAAAGATAATGAATTGAATCATATGTTGGATTATATGTTGCAGCTTCATCTGTCCCCATATGAATAATAGCTGTTGCCTATGAATATTCTTCAAATGTTTAGATGTGTACAGACGGACTTGTATACGTCGCCACAGTAAAGAGAATTGTCCCAAAGCTAGGAGCTATAAGCTCTGTCATAAACCAAAGCAAAGCATAAATACATGTGTTGCATAACAGTTGCCTTACAGAGTATGCATAGTATCACTACCACATTTTAGATTGAGGGTATTTTGGTAATTTGTGAATTTTTGAATTTATTTTAATTTATTGAATTGGTAATTGTAATTTTTGACTTTGACTATTTGAGACTTTGGAGACTAACCTAGGTGTTGACCCTAGCTATGGTGACTTGGTTAGCATGGTGTGACCCTAGTCTAACTTAAGTCAACCTAAGTAGTCATTTAGAAATCAAGATTTAAATAGGAGGATTAATGATTTGGTTCATAGGCTTGAGACTTAGGAATTGATTCCATGACTAGTGCAAGTTGGCCCATAGCCCATTAGACTAAACCCTAACCCTAATTTCCACTCTATGGTCGGCTATTAGGGCTCTCCTTCATATAAATATTCTCCTCGTTTAGTTCTTGCCTCTTTTGTATTGAATGAACACATAAGAAAAAGAGAGGTATGGCCATTCTTCCCCAATCCATAGTTTCTCCATTTAAATTCCTTTTTAACTCTAGTTTCTTGCATTAGAGCCTAATACTCTTTTATTTTTTGTTTATGGAGAGTAATCTCAGCTTTCGGACAATTTGGGGATTTGAGCTAACAAGGAGGAACACTCTATTTTGGGGCTTTTCTTGCTATTGGCACCTATAGGTAAAACTCCTCAAATTGTGCTAATATTCTGATTTCTTTGCATCCTAGCCTAGATCTAGGTCTCCCCTAGCTGTCCCTAAATTTTGGTTAGAAAATTTGTTCGTTTGGTGTCCGTATCGGACACGTGTCAATGTGTAGGTGTAAGTGTTTGATAGAATGACACTTAGGAATAGATTTTCGTATTTTGTAAAACTAATTGCATGAATTCGTAGATGTATGTGTGTACATTACTTTTTATGAAGACTGAGTTGTTGTTAGTGTCGTTTCTGTGTCCTAATTTGTACTGGACACGCAGCACGGGGTCTCGGCCGGGTGTCCTGCTACCCGTGTCCGATTTCTCCACGTACACAGCACGTGGTGGCACGAATTTTGGTAGGAAGGCTGGGGCATTAACTGTCATCATGCTCCCAAAATTTGGAAGCAAATGATGTACGACACGCGGAGCATTCTTGCTCGCGCTGGACACGCACTGCTCGTGCACTGTCGGGTTCACGCACAGACACGCGCACTAACACGTGTTCGTGTCCACTCTAGACACGACTTGGACACGTTGTGGTGGGTCCACTGTGTAACCCTACACGTGGGCTACACATGTGCATGACCACGTGTCATGAGGAGTCGTGTGTCGTGTCCACGATCTCAGTGAACACGTGCACGATGCCTCTGTGTGCACTATTTCAGTTTTGTATATTATTTGGGTTTTGGACACGTCGTGTCCAGTTTTTGGATACTGGGATACCCGAATGACACAACCACATGTAGCACATTCATTACCAACCTATTAATTTGAATGTTAGTTACTATGAATTTCCCTATGTTTTTCTGATACAAACTGTCAGTTGGTATTTTCTGGGAATTTTGATGTATCACTACTAGAATGAGTCATATTACCGACGTCCAAAAACGTCGCTAATAAGTAAAAATATGTCGCTAAATTAATTTAGCGACGGAATAAGCAGGTCGCCGAAAAGCTAGTCGCAGATCAAAAGTTCGTCGCCAATCGTCGTTGTTACGACGAATAGTCTACGATGCTAAAACGTCGCAAACTTAGCAACGTTCAGCGACATTTATAGTACGTCGCCAATTTAGCGACGTATATAGCGACGTCTATTCGTCGCGTGTAGTGACATGGCATGGTTTGCCATGTCAGCATGCTGGGCGACGTTTAGTGATGGCCCGTCGCAGTTAGCGACGTCCAGATACATATTTGCGACGTACTCCTGCGTCGCAAATACGTCGCCAAACGTCGCAATCCATCGCTAACATGTTGGAAAATAAAAAATAAAATAAAATACAGTTTTTAAATCCTGCACATTGCACTTTATATACAGTTTAAACAAAAATTATGCACTTTATATACAGTTTAAACACTAATCCTGCACACTGCACTTTATATTCAAATCCTGCACACTGCACACTGCACACTACACTTTATATTCAAATCCTGCACACTGCACTTTACACTTTACACTGCACTTTATATCATCACAAACATCATCACAAACACATCATAGGGCCAATACATACAACTCATAACAAACATCATCACAGACACACATCCCGCGTCACAAACATAAATATATTCACATCCTGCATACTGCACTTCACAGACACACATCATCACAAACATCCAATAGAGTCAAATAAAAATGGGAGATGATAAAAAGTTTCCTACCAAGTGTATAAACAAAAGTGTACCAATAAGCAATTTGCCCATAGGGCCAATACATACAACTCATAAAAAAAAATTAATGAAATCACTGAGGACCCCTGCTACGCATCTGAGATAGCATGTACTCATACTGCTCCTGTGTGAGATGCACCGTACGGGCAGTAGGAGGCAGTGCAATGTCTACAGTCGGCGCCGTCGATAGACCGGGAGGACGTATCTGCTCCAGCTCTCGCAGTCGCTCAACATGCACAGCAAGGGTACTCACCATCCTCTGAGTACTCTCCTTAATCGAAGCATGTACCTGAGTAGGTGAGGCAGACATGGTCCTCTGCGATCCCTCCAGCTCGACATGTCTACGCTCTGTGCGCTGTGTAGACTCGGTGAGTGTGTGCAAGCTGGCAACGTGTGCAAGGCCAGTGAGAAAATTGACTTCGGCAGGAATTGTTTTCCATTCTCCTCTATCAAATGCAACGCATGGCGTTTGCATATTTCTTCTAAGTCCAACCTGGCCTTGGGATTGTCTTTCATTTTTCCCTTTATGTCCATCACAATATTAATTATGTTATCAAACACATTCTTCTCAATATGCATGACATCAAGATTATGTCTGATCAGATTGGTACTCCAGTATGGCAGATCCCAGAATATGCTCCTCTTTGTCCAGTTATGATCTCTACCAAATCTATCGCACTTGTACCCAGTTATAGGATCTTCGATGGCACTTAGAAAATCACTAACCTCCTCCCATATCATGGCTTTGTACCACCTTGGCGGTGGATCACCCTTCTCTACAACGCCGGCACGGAATGCATTCCTGTTCCTTCTGAACAGATAATCTTTTTGCAGAAATTGCCGATGATAATAAAAAAGTACGGTTTTCCTCCGTATTTCAAGCGAAAAGCCTTAGTACGATCCATGCAATACGGATATGAGAGACGGCCATAAGTGCTCCATCCAGATAACATTCCATAGGCTGGAAAGTCGTTGATGGTCCACATAAGGGTTGCCTTCATCTAAAAAATCTGCTTCCTGGAAACATCGTACGTGTTAGCGCCTACTTCCCATAACTGATTCAACTCATCTATCAAAGGCTGTAAGTACACATCAATGTTTCTCTTGGGATTGTTCGGACAAGGAATTATAACGATTAGAAACATGTACTGAGTCTTCATGCACATCCAAGGCGGTAGGTTATACGGAGTGACAATCACAGGCCAGCACGAATACTGGGATCCAAAAAGACCAATGTCACGACCCGTACCCGCTTTTCGGATACGAAACGTGTCCAAGCCCAGCCTATGCCGCAATGTCGGCGGTAGAACGCTGTCTATTCTCACAAGTCACTGAATCTATAATTACGGGAAATCTATATCTCATCCACAGATTAATCAAGACATAAACAAGATCAATGAATATCCATGAAAACTAAGCAATAATGAATATAAACTGAATGTATCCAAAATCAATGTCACGTCCGTTGGACACAAATCCACTACCAATAGACGGAAAAAAATAGAGAAATACATGGAGTAACTAACTGGATAAAACTGCTAATCTAGACCACCTCAAGTGCAAGCAATGCGATCTGATGCTGGCTCAACCCTCTGGTCTGCTCCTAACTCAAGCTCGGCTAACCTGAAGAGATCATCAGGTCCTCAGAGAACTAGCAAGATACATAAAAATGAGCCTTTCTAACAGTTTATTATGTATAGATGAAAATACAGAATAACAATTTAAACTGAGCAATGAATAAAGCACGAAACTATACACTGTCTACAAATAGATGAACTGCTGAACAAGGACTAGAGAACTCATGTCAAGATGTCAACGGATAACCGAAACGAATACTCAAACCCTCGTTCCTAGTGTGGACTCGCAGGTTTGAACTACTAATCCTCGTCCCTAGTGTGGACTCACAGATTAGCATCACCCTCGTCCCTAGTATGGACTCGCAGGCGTAAACCCTATACTACTAACCCTCGTCCCTAGTGTGGACTCGTAGGCTAGCATCACCCTCGTCTCTAGTGTGGACTCGCAGGTGTGGACTAATAACTACTAACCCTCGTCCCTATTGTGGACTCGCAGTTAGCTTCAAGGTTCAAGACACGGAGGAAAAGCAGTTCGGTTCACGACTCACGACACGACTCAATCAAGGCTCAATGGGTACGTCCAATAAGATACAAGGCTAACTGTGAACACAGTCTACATAACAATGATACAAGTATATAAAGAGGATATGAAAAGATACATGGCGTAATATAAGAAAACTGGATAATAATAAAGAGACAGTGCATGTAAATAAAGCTGTATAGAAAGGCAAGGTATACTTGCCTTAGGTCCTGAGCTGCGGGTACGGGTCAATAATCCGTATTGAGATCCAAGTAACCTGTTGTTTATGAATTATAATGTCAATACATGAGTCAAGATAAAATAGTCCGATCTACCACCTAGTCTCTAGATTCAACTTCTATGGATTAGCCAAAAATTTACTTATTGGACCAATTTCTTCCTCTCAGGTCATTCTGGCATTAGCTGCTCCTCTACTTGATTTGTAAGGGTGCTTCCTGTACCTCTTCCCTATATTGGGATAAGTTTCTTAGGTACTAAACTGCTCATACTAGAACACACCTATCCACGACTCTATTCTTGTTATTTTGGCTATGGAAATTAGTGCATGATGTAACAAACAGTGTACTACCCCTGGTCATATTTCCTGTCTATCATTTGTGTCCTCGAATATACAAGTGATGGCTATTCTATCCTAGGTGGCTTTGAACTAGAAGAAGTATAACCTGATGTAGGACTGGTACTAGATAAATGGGGACAGGTTAAATGTTATGGACTGATACTTCAAAGAATCTCTCTAATTTATTGGTGATTAGGGCATAAAGTAATATGACTGAACCACACCACCCTATTTCTCTTACTCTTTGATCCATGTCCCAGTCTTTTGTAACTGAAATATAGACTCTAAACACCCTCTTCCTGGGACTAATGTCCAATGTGCTATCGAATATACTCTGTCCTGCTCTGCTGATGGTGAAAGCCTAGGCTTCTAAGGTCTGAATATTTCATAAAGTAGACAGAACCAATGGTTTAGAGAACTGGACTGAACAATGCCTATGAAGACTGCACTTGAGGAACTTAGGATTGAACAACTTACATGGGCCTGGGAAAATTGGAGAACATGGCATTACATAATGTGCAGGGATTTAACTCCTGCTGCAGAAAGCAATACGTGATCCTGTATTGGCTTTCGTGGCCAAAAAGATCAACCATATTCGAACGGTAGCAATCTAGGGTATAGATATCAGATCTAATTATCCATTCGAGCTTTTAAAGATGGCCATCTAACCTGCTCTTCCCTCATGTTCATCATGATAGGCATTAATCATGAGTGTAGCAAGAAAGTAATTGTGCACTTAATATACACAGAATACAGTGACCTAAAATAGGTTTAGCACCAAGTTGACATTACACACAATTATGTGACCCATCGAAAGCAACCAAAATTACTAGATAAATACAAGGATTTCATCAACAACAGTTACCATCTTCTTCAACTCTTAGGGATCAGCTTCAAAAGTCAGTCTTCTTCTGTTGATTTCTGTTCAGATTTTCATTACTCAACCTGTGTTGCACACTATAATAATACTCACCCCACATCTAGACTAACACTGTATGCCAAAGTATAAAACTGTAGGTAACTCCTATACTAGTGTAGATATGGGACTGCATCTCCTCTTAGGATTTCATAAATCCCCTTTGGGTCTGTGCCTACAAGTAAACATATGAAGGGTCCCTGGTTACATCTAATACTCAAGACTATTAGTGGAACCCGGTATCTAAGTCATATGTGAATTGGTGATTGCCTTGTACTTCCTGTCATGTAATTGGTTGTCCTGAAATCCTGATTTGTATTCCCAGAATTTGGGATCATGCTCTGCCCACATTGGACAACCTGGCACATCTGTGCATGCCTATTTAGGCTCGTAGTAACATCAAGGGAGTGCTACAATACTATGAATGGACTATAATGGAGTATAGAAAATGGTTGGACTTTTACTACTATGTCTGGATCATGGTTTAAATTGGTGAATCGATTGAATGTAAATCAACCTTCACCCATAATCCTCTGATACGCACCACTGTGCACAACTTGGATTTCCTATGTGTACCTATTACAATGAAGCAAATTATGAAGGGTCTGAGCTTTATAATAGACAGATAATTCTAACTTCGTTCCAGGAAGTTTTAACTCTGGGAATAATTAAGTGAAATGCTGATTGGATCAGCTCCTCTGGCTTTATGATTGTAGATATTCAGGTATAATGGTCAAGTAAATACATTATCCTTTTTATGTGTTTCATAAGAATTTTGAAAAGAATAATCAACTCATCACCTACTATATGCTTTTCTTAATGAATTTGGCATTACCTTGTTTTCCATTACTTCTTGGTTGCGAAACATCAACATGCCCTCTACCATATGGATTGTCAATAAATCAACCATAATGTCCCTACTGTGCAACCTACCCTATGGTTTGCTTACTGCTAGGATGCAGAGCAAGTGTTGCTCTGATATCAGCTTCCTAGTATAGGTGTGTCAAGTGTCCCATATACCCTTCATTCCTGATACTATGATCTGCCACCCACGTTCCTGTGGTCCTATGTACCCAGGTATACGTTCCTCGACTTGGGACTATCATCAGATGACCCTCTCACCCACTGGACCCAAAGCTACACTGTAAGTCTAGGACTGAAACCATTGTTATGTCCTGGGGTCACCAAGGATGCTCAGTGGTATACCTATACTACCAGGCCATGCACACAAGTACACCAGTTAAAGTCTAGTGTAATCTCCAGGCTACTGTCACCATTGAACCTACATGGGACTCTGGTGATAGTATCCTCATCTATTACAGGGCTGTACAAAGGGGCCAAGGAAATCCTTTGGTTACATACAGGGGTACGACTCTTGTGCATTCTTCTGACATATTTACCTCTCTAGGATTGATACTCCTGTGATACTTAGTTTGCTTGACACCCAAAACTCTATTAGTCATTACAACAAACAGTAGTAGGCATAATGACATGGGTTGAAACTCGAGGTAGGAATACCTGACAGGGTTCGACAGTACTTGCTGTGGTGGTCGATACAAGTGTTGGTGTCGAGCACAGGAAGGTGTCCTCCCAAGTTCCTGCGATGTTGCTACACTTCTTCAATTCGGAAGGAAGATCGGTTGTCATCTCCTCCTATAAATAGGTAGGGTTTGGGTTTGCTCCAAGGGAAAACGGATAGGGAGATCCTATTATGAATCCAGCTTGGTTTTGATTCTCAGGGATATGAGTTTATCTCCTATTCAGAGATTCGAATATAGGAAGGAAATCGGTTTAGAGGATTTGAATAATTGGGGTTTTTGCACAAAGCCCCCTGCTCTTAACCTTTATTACTCATTGAACCTTTAATTTATATTTCAAATAACCCAATAACAAATGTATGTGACTAATAGATAATAAAGTAAAATTAAAAAAAATATATGTGAGAGGATAAAATTGGTCAAGGGGTTGACAACTCTACTCCCCTTAAACAAATTTCGTCCTCAAAATTTAAATGAACCGTGATCTATTAGAATGGAAAGTCTAGAATAACTTGCTATTCAAATTTAACAAAAAAATATAGGTCTATCCATGCTACTACTGCAAATCTCTATTGAAAATTTCTGCCATTCGCTCTGTGTGGTGTCGTCGCATCTTCCGCATTCATGGCAAAGCCTCGCCCTCCTCCTGCGGTTGGTAGTGGTGGGGCACTTACGTTCTTCTTCGGACAATTGCGAGACAAATGTTGGTTGTATCCACAAGTCCAACACAACCCTAATCTGCTGCGACAATTTTCTTATGTGTGGCCTTTCTTCGAGCAATGCTGACAGATGAGAATGTCTTGAACTTGTCGTGGGGCTGCTTGTGGTTGCTGCTGATGCTGCTGCACTGGTGTCTTCCTTGGAATATTGGGGCGTTTTGCTGGTGCTATTTGGTTGTTGCCTCCTCCGAATGCGTCTCGATTTCTCTTCGGCTTGTGACTCAGTACTTCTTCTACAGCTTGGGCGACTTTTAGAATCTCCTCGTAAGTGGTGGCTCGACTATTGGTGATGGCTAGACGAATCTCGTGAGATAGTCCCTTTCTGAATCGTCGTGCTTTGTCTTCAGGGGTGCTGACCAAGTTCTCTGCGAACCGGCTGAGGCAAGAAAACTCCAATGTGTACTCGTCGACGGTGTGGTTGCCTTGCTCTAGATGCTCGAACTGACTCACCAACGTCTCTCGTGCTACGTATGGGTAGAATTTTCTCTTGAACAGTCGCTTGAATTCCTCCCAAGTCACGTCTGGAGCAGAAAATCGGGATTCGCCTTGGTACCATGTTCGCGCGATATCGAAAAGCTATCCACTGACTGACTCAATCTTTAAATCTTCTGGAACTCGGGCCATCTTCAGATACCTCTCCATGTTCTCTAGCCTTTCGTCAGCGTAGACGATCCCCTATGTCCAATGGAACGGCATGGGCCTAAAGTCCATAAAGTGCTTGGGATTCCCCGGACACTGTCGCGGAGCATCTCGAATCTGAAGAACCTCTCTCAAAGTATCGCGAAACATGTTGGCCTACTGCTGGATGATCTCGAGGAGTGTGACATTGTCCAGTACTGGTGGCGGAGGCAGAATATGTGCTGGATACATCGTCGAGGCTGGATACATCGTCGGCGGTGGATGCATGGAAAAAGCTGGATACATCGCTGGTGCGAAATGCATGGCTGGTATTGGACGTGGAACCCCTGGCGGTGGAACAGATGCTGGTGGCAGATCGGGTGCTGGTGGTGGAGTCTGCGGAGGAAACTGTGGAGGTGGTAGAATATCGCCTCTGCGAAATCTCGAGAATTGCGGTTGATTACTCGCATGAGTGAGCTGGCCTTCTTGTGTCGGTGGAGTCATGTATGTGAAAGAGCCTCCTGTAGCCGGTGGAGTGTTCATTGCAGCATTGTTCCTATCTTGCGAGTCCATCTTAAATGCTGATCAAAAAAACATTTTAGCCGTTGTAGAGATTTTTCAAGCAAGATGCAAGCAAGGATTCAATAAAATCAAGGATTAAGGATTAACAAGGAGTCAAGATATGTGGATGAGACCCTAAGTGTCTAATCCTATTCGCAGGCTCACGACGGCACAGCGACGTAACCGAAGTGATTAACGTAGACCTGCATGGGCCACCAAAAAAACTTGTCACGACCCGCACCCGCTTTTCGGATACGAAACGTGTCCAAGCCCAGCCTACGCCGCAGTGTCGGCGGTAGAACGTTGTCTATTCTCACAAGTCACTGAATCTATAATCACGGAAAATCTATATCTCATCCATAGATTAATCAAGACACAAATAAGATCAATGAATATCCATAAAAACTAAGCAATAATGAATATAAACTGAATGTATCCAAAATCAATGTCACGTCCGGTGGACACAAATACACTACCAGTAGACAAAAAAGAGAAATACATGGAGTACCTAACTGGATAAAACTGCTAATCTAGACCACCTCAAGTACAAGCAATACGATCTGATGCTGACTCAAACCTCTGGTCTGCTCCTAACTCAAGCTCGGCTAACCTGAAGAGATCATCAGGTCCTCAGAGGACTAGTATGATACATAAAAACGAGACTTTCTAACAGTTTATTATGCATGAAGGAAAATACAGAATAACAATTTAAACTGAGCAATGAATAAAGCACAAAACTATACACTGTCTACAAATAGATGAACTGCTGAACAAGGACTAGAGAACTCATGTCAAGATGTCAACGGATAACCGAAACGAATACTCAAACCCTCGTCCCTAGTGTGGACTCGCAGGTTTGAACTACTAATCCTCATCCCTAGTGTGGACTCGCAGATTAGCATCACCCTCGTCCCTAGTGTGGAATCGTAGGCGTAAACCCTATACTACTAACCCTCGTCCCTTGTGTGGACTCGCAGGCTAGTATCTACTACTAACCCTCGTCCCTAGTGTGGACTCGCAGGCTAGCATCACCCTCGTCCCCAGTGTGGACTCGCAGGTGTGGACTAATAACTACTAACCTTGGTCCCTATTGTGGACTCACAGGTTAGCTTCAAGGTTCAAGACACGAAGGAAAAGCAGTTCGGTTCACGACTCACGACACGACTCAATCAAGGCTCAATGGGTACGTCCAATAAGATACAAGGCTAACTGTGAACACGGTCTACATAACAATGATACAAGTATATAAACAGGATATAAAAAGATACATGGCGTAATATAAGAAAATTGGATAATAATAAAGAGACAGTGCATGTAAATAAAGCTGTGTAGAAAGGCAAGGTATACTTGCCTTAGGTCTTGAGCTGCGGGTACGGGTCAATAATCCGTATTGAGATCCAAGTAACCTGTTGTTTATGAATTATAATGTCAATACATGAGTCAAGATAAAATAGTCCGATCTACCACCTAGTCTCTAGATTCAACTTCTATGGATTAGCCAAAAATTTACTTATTGGACCAATTTCTTTCTCTCGGGTCATTCTGGCATTAGCTGCTCCTCTACTTGATTTGTAAGGGTGCTTCTTGTACCTCTTCCCTATATTGGGATAAGTTTCTTAGGTACTAAACTGCTCACACTAGAACACACCTACCCACGACTCTGTTCTTGTTATTCTGGCTATGGAAATTAGTGCATGATGTAACAACCAGTGTACTACCCCTGGTCACATTTTCTGTCTATCATTTGTGTCCTCGAATATACAAGTGATGGCTATTCTATCCTAGGTGGCTTTGAACTAGAAGAAGTGTAACCTGATGTAGGACTGGTACCAGGTAAATGGGGACAGGTTAAATGTCATGGATTGATACTTCAAAGAATCTCTCTGATTTAATGGTGATTAGGGCATTAAGTAATATGATTGAACCACACCACCCTATTTCCCTTACTCTTTGATGCATGTCCCAGTCTTTTGTAACTGAAATATAGACTCTAAATACCCTCTTCCTGGTACTAATGTCCAATGTGCTATCGAATATACTCTGTCCTGCTCTGCTGATGGTGAAAGCCTAGGCTTCTAAGGTCTGAATATTTCATAAAGTAGACAGAACCAATGGTTCAGAGAACTGGACTGAACAATGCCTATGAAGACTGCACTTGAGGAACTTAGGACTGAACAACTTACATGGGCCTGGGAAAATTGGGGAACATGGCATTACATAATGTGCAGGGATTTAACTCCTGCTGCAGAAAGCAATACGTGATCCTGTATTGGCTTTCGTGGCCAGAAAGATCAACCATATTCGAATGGTAGCAATCTAGGGTACATATATCAGATCTAATTATCCATTTGAGCTTTCAAAGATGGCCATCTAACCTGCTCTTCCCTCATGTTCATCATGATAGGCATTAATCATGAGTGTAGCAAGAGAGTAATTTTGCACTTAATATACACAGAATACAGTGACCTAAAATAGGTTTAGTACCAAGTTGACATTACACACAATTATGTGACCCATCGAAAACAACCAAAATTACTAGATAAATACAAGGATTGCATCAACAACAGTTACCATCTTCTTCAACTCTTAGGGATCAGCTTCAAAAGTCAGTCTTCTTCTGTTGATTTCTGTTCAGATTTTTATTACTCAACATGTGTTGCACACTATAATAATGCTTACCCCACATCTAGACTAACACTGTATGCCAAAGTATAAAACTGTAGGTAACTCCTATACTAGTGTAGATATGGGATTGCATCTCCTCTTAGGATTTCATAAATCCCCTTTGGGTCTGTGCCTACAAGTAAACATATGAAGGGTCCCTGGTTACATCTAATACTCAAGACTATTAGTGGAACCCGGTATCTAAGTCATATGTGAATTGGTGATTGCCTTGTACTTCCTGTCATGTAATTGGTTGTCCTGAAATCCTGATTTGTATTCCCAGAATTTGGGATCATGCTCTGCCCACATTGGACAACCTGGCACATCTGTGCATGCCTATTTAGGCTCGTAGTAACATCAAGGGAGTGCTACAATACTATGAATGGACTGTAATGGAGTATGGAAAATGGTTGGACTTTTACTACTATGTCTGGATCATGGTTTAAATTGGTGAATCGATTGAATGTAAATCAACCTTCACCCACAATCCTCTGATACGCACCACTGTGCACAACTTGAATTTCCCATGTGTACCTATTACAATGAAGCAAATTATGAAGGGTCTGAGCTTTATAATAGACAGATAATTCTAACTTCGTTCCAGGAAGTTTTAACTCTGGAAATAATTAAGTGAAATGCTAATTGGATCAGCTCCTCTGGCTTTATGATTGTAGATATTCAGGTATAATGGTCAAGTAAATACATTATCCTTTTTATGTGTTTCATAAGAATTTTGAAAAGAATAATCAACTCATCACCTACTATATGCTTTTCTTAATGAATTTGGCATTACCTTGTTTTCCATTACTTCTTGGTTGCGAAACATCAACATGCCCTCTACCATATGGATTGTCAATAAATCAACCACAATTTCCCTACTGTGCAACCTACCCTATGGTTTGCTTACTGCTAGGATGCAGAGCATGTGTTGCTCTTATCAGCTTCTTAGTGTAGGTGTGTCAAGTGTCCCATATACCCTTCATTCCTGATACTATGATCTGCCACCCACGTTCCTGTGGTCCTATGTACCCAGGTATACGTTCCTCGACTTGGGACTATCATCAGATGACCCTCTCACGCACTGGACCCAAAGCTACACTGTAAGTCTAAGACTGAAACCATTGTTATGTCCTGGGGTCACCAAGGATGCTCAATGGTATACCTATACTACCAGGCCATGCACACAAGTACACCAATTAAAGTCTAGTGTAATCTCCAGGCTACTGTCACTATTGAACCTACATGGGACTCTGGTAATAGTACCCTCATCTATTACAGGGCTGTACAAAGGGGCCAAGGAAATCCTTTGGTTACATACAGGGGTACGACTCTTGTGCATTCTTCTGACATATTTACCTTTCTAGGATTGATACTCCTGTGATACTTAGTTTGCTTGACACCCAAAACTCTATTAGTCATTACAACAAACAGTAGTAGGCATAATGACATGGGTTGAAACTCGAGGTAGGAATACCTGACAGGGTTCGGCAGTGCTTGCTGTGGTGGTCGATACAAGTGTTGGTGTCGAGCACAGGAAGGTGTCCTCCCAAGTTCCTGCGATGTTGCTACACTTCTTCAATTCGGAAGGAAGATCGGTTGTCATCTCCTCCTATAAATAGGTAGGGTTTGGGTTTGCTCCAAGGGAAAATGGATAGGGAGATCCTATTACGAATCCAGTTTGGTTTTGATTCTCAGGGATATGAGTTTATCTCCTATTCAGAGATTCGAATATAGTAAGGAAATCGGTTTAGAGGATTTGAATAATTGGGGTTTTTGCACAAAGCCCCATGCTCTTAACCTTTATTACTCATTGAACCTTCAATTTATATTTCAAATAACCCAATAACAAATGTATGTGACTAATAGATAATAAAGTAAAATTTAAAAAAAATATGTGAGAGGATAAAATTGGTCAAGGGGTTGACAACCAAAAGGAGTAAAACCGTCAGAAGATAGCCCCAACCTGACATTACGCGGACCTGAAGCAAAATTAGGATACACTCGATCAAAGTACTTCCACGCTTCTCCATCGGATGGGTGATCCAATACTCCTTCAGTCTGTTCTCGCATGTGCCAACTTATATTTTTGGCCGTCTCTTTCACCATAAATAATCTTTGCAACCGCGGCGTTAAAGGCAAGTAGTGCTTTGAATCGGTCGATCTTCTTGCACCGGTAGACCTTTCCGTACTAGTTGTCTTATAGCGATCAGCACCACAAAATCTGCACACATCTGCGTCCTTGTCGTTTTTGTAGTACAGCATGCACCTATTGTGACAAGAATCGATTTTCTCGTATTCCATCCAGAGCGATCTCACCATCCTCCAGCAACTCCATAAACTTTGCAGTATCGACATTCGGTGCCTCCTCAGCTACATTATGAACGAAACTAGGCCCCACAGTGTCGAAAACCATGTTCACGCACCCGTCGTCGTATGCATGATTATCTGAAACAAAATTAGGTCCCGCATGCATATACGGCTCAACATAAGGCTCCGGCTCTGATGCGAAAGACACAAGTTCTCCGTGTACGGTCCACTGATAGTAATTAGGCGTGAAACCCCTCGAGTACAAATGATATGTCACTTCCACTTCTGGATAATATTTTACGTTATGACATTTCACACACAGACACTTAATTTTGGTATCGTCCATATACTGAGGGAACGCCTTAGCAAACTGCAGGAACTGCTCTACTCCCGCTATGTATTCATCCCGCACACCACACATATCATCAGGACGACGATTGTACATCCATGAACGATTTTGCAAGTAGTAATTCATATCCATTTGGAAATAATTCTGTAAAGATGGACACACATATTCAGCGCAGTAACTAGTCAAACTGGGTGAAGTTTAGTTGACTAAGTCAATATCTTGGACAAACTAGTCAAACTGGGTGAAGTTGACTAAGTCTAGGCAATTATCCTTTACTAGACATAGACATGGAACAAACACCGATATTTACAGTGTCTGAACTTCCTAGTGTATATTATAGTAGAGAAACATGGTAACCGTGTGTAGGGGTGCAACTCGGGCGGGTTGGGTCGGGCTTGAGGTCAACCCGAGCCCAACCAGATGAATTATAAGCCTAATCTGAGCCCAAGCCCGACCCGACCTCGGGTTCAACATATGAAGCCCAAGACCAAGCCCGGAGGATCGGGTTGAACTCGGATTGGGTCGAGTCCATCGGATAATGTTGACCAACTATTGACTTTCAGTCAACTGGTCAACTCTGGTTTGGTTTCGGGTCAATTCAAGTCACTTTTAGGCTAAGTTTGACTTTCGGTTGACTTTTATTGACTTTTGGTCAAAACGGTCAACCGAGGTCAAAACTAGTCTAAGAGTACTAATCCTAACCATTACCAACCAAGACAATCAATTTCTAACCATATCCTAACACCTAAGACTCATACCTTAGCTTCTAGGCAATTACCTTAACTTACCCTATTACCTTACCCTTTCATAGCTAGGGTAAATCCTAATTACCTTGTGATACCATCTTGGTATCACAAGATACCTCAAACTGTCACGCTCACTCTAGCCTACATCTAACTCTAATACAAAACTTCTAATATAAAATCTTACTAACATATCTTCCACATTTTCCTCACTCTCTAACACAAACCACATCCTATTACCAAACATTTCCTTAACATATTATCTAACCACTAACATACTCTTCTAACTAAACGCTCAACTCACTAACTCACTAACAACACACACACACAATATGAAGGGGGTTAAGTGACTATTTTTGATGAAAATGATGAATGGATGAATGAGTGGTGAATGGGTGAATGGATGAATGAATGGTGAATGGGTAAATGGATGAATGAAATGATGGATGGTGAATGGGTGGCCGAATGAATGATACGCTGCTGCTTGCTGCTGCATATGCTGCCTAGCTGCTGCTGCATATGCTGGCCTAGTTGCTGTTGCATATGCTGGTCTCAATCCCCCCTTCAACCATGATGGACACCACCACAAACTACCACTACAACACCATAACTACAACTACAACCTACCACAACAACTCCTTTCATTCTCACTCAAACTCACACACAACCAATAAACATATATATACATATATCAAGACACCTATATATATATACACTCTCAAATATAAAGAGACACACACACAATATTTCGGGTTCGTTGGGTAACCCGACACATGAACCCGAGCCCAACCCGATTGTTGATCGGGTTCAAATATTTTAACCCAAATCCGAGCCCGAACCCGAGTATCTTCAACCCTAACCCAACCCATTAACGGGTTTATCCGATTGGGTTCGGGTTTAGCCCGCCCAAGTTGCACCCCTAACCGTGTGTCCGTGTGTGTCTGTATGTGTGTGTCCGTGTGTGTGTGTCTGTGTGTGTGTGTGTCCGTATGTGTGTGTGTCCGTGGGAGAGGAGGAGGAGGAGGAGGAGGAGGGAAAGGAGTTAGGTTAGGGTTTACCTGAGGAAGAGGAGGAGGAGCTCGGATTGGGGAAGGAGGAGCTCGACGGGGAGGGGGGGGTAGGGGTCGCCAGGGGGGAGGGAGTCGCTGGGGGGAAGGGGTCGCCGGGAGGGGAGGGAGTAGCCGGGGGTCGAGGGGGAAAAATAAAATTCTAAAATTTTCGAGTGAGGGGGAAAAAGGAAGCAGTGTGCCCTAAGTAAAAAAGTTAGCGACGCCAAGAGGCGACGTCGCTAAACGTCACAAACATTTTAATATATGACGACATATTTAATAATATGTCGCGGAACGTCGCTATTCAGTGACGTATTTTATCTCATGTCGCTGAACGTCGCTATTCAGCGACGTTTTGTGATGTCTATAGGAAGGAGTCGCTATATTCGATATTTAGCGACGTTATTTTATTCCGTCGCTAAATTACGTCGCTAATAGAGCATATTTTAGTAGTGTATGTTAACCTATTTTGTGTGATTAATTTGAATGTTGTTCACATATACATATTTGAGAATAACCTACAGGTTGAGTTTCATGATTAGCATGAGAATTGGGTTTTCGAAATTGCTTTTAAAATTGGGAATCTGACAATCCAAACTGTTATTGGAATGCACTGTTTGTATACACATTGGCACCCTATTACACACACTCATTTCACTGTTAAACCTAAGATTGGATACTGTCTTATTGATTTCAATGGTGTTCACCTGTATATAACTAAGTTAGTTGCAAATAGGAATCATCATGGTATTGATAAATGGGTTTTTCGATTTTTGCATTGGGATATCTAGACTGAAACTTAAACTGTTGTTGCACACACAAATCTGAGATTGACACACACCCTACTGTCACAAATCTGAGAGTGTATCACTCACACAAAAATAGGAAATCTGGAATTTATATGACTGTTGTATACATTGGTTTTTAGGGCTGATTTTGTGTACAATTTTGATACTCACTCACTCACCTATCTTTACATACCAACATGAGAACTCACCCACACACACACATTGATTCCTATGTCTACACACATGTATTTGCACAAACTGAGAACAATGTAGTTACACACAGGAACTTGAAACACACACACACACACGTAAATGTAATCTGCACTCACTCACACCATTGATTTCCCTAGACACTTCTACACACATACACACATACATATGCATTGTCCCCCCTATCTTTCTATATGTGTGTGTGTATATATATATATATATATATATATATATATATATATATATATATATATATATATATATATATATATATATATATATATGTATATAACCTTGTGTGATAATGTAGTATAATATAGATATATGAAAATTGTCTATATAATTAGTATGTATATAGATATACGGAAATTGGTATGTGTGTTGCCTATATTATTGTATATGGCATATGGCCTATGTAGCATAGCCTATGACATATGGAGTGTGTACACATGAGTGTTGGGTTATGTTAGACTTGTGAATGGTGTGTGCTTGCTAGGATAGTCTTGGTTAGGCCTAGTAAGACTTGTTGGGTTAGGTTTGACCTAGTTTGACTAGAGTTGACAAAGGTTGACTTTAGTCTAGATTGACCCAAACAACATGTAGAATGCATCATAGCAGTTTATTTTACCAATTTGGATATATTGTGACTTGTACTGTTCTGAATAGGAGCCACACGCCACTCCCCAGGCAGTATTTTATTCAGACACTCAGGATATCAGGCGAGTACATTCTCTGACCATTTCATACTTGATAGGACTATATTCTTGCTCTAGATTATTTTACTTGATGCTGACACGATGGAAACACGGATTAGTACTATATGGATCTTTTCATATGATGTTATCCCCCCTCGGGAGCATCGAATACATCATGTCATGTGTATTTCACTTTCATCATGTATTTCTGTGCTTTCACCATTCATGTGCACTCTCATGATTCATGTACTCTCATGTTCACGGATCCCCCATGTTTATATTCATGTGCACCCATTTATGGGCCCCCATGTGAAATTATGTACAATAACATAACTTGAACGGATCCTTATGTATTGATTGGGGTACGGGAGAGTATAAATAGTCATGTGGACATTTCTAAAGTAGTGTAGCCACGTGCAACCTCTCATGTTTATTATCAAGCCATTCACATGTCTATCTTGTACTCTAAATCACTAGTTCACTGTAGGTCTTTACTTATAGTAGATATTTCTTTATAGTCTTTTCTTTTACTTCATGTATACTCTTCAGCGTTTTATGTATCATACTCTATTGTCTGTATTATATGTCATGATATGAACTGCATGAGATGTACTGTGCTCGCTTCCGTCCTGACTGGACCTATTAAAATATTACAAATGACCTTGAGGAGCTGTTTTCCACTTATTACGAAGCAGGCCTAGATGACACATGTGAGCTGGACTGTTAGGAGGACCCAACACTTGCAGAGGACATTACCCCAGTAGACTAGGCTAGTTAGCTAGACTAGTATCTATTTATCATTCTGTCTGTTGGATACACTTGTACTTATTTGAGGATTTGTTATTCTGGATTTGTGGAGTGTTTATCTTAGACTTTTAGCTATCTCTCTTATCTTATTTTTATCATCTTTGGATTCTGTGATTTCATCTATTCTATATTATCGTACTTTCTTTCTTAGCTGTGATTGAGTTGTACTTTATATTGTCACCTCCATTCGGAGTGTATATATTGTACAGGTACCTTATAACTGTTAGATGTATGTGACCTAGGACAACATTCTTCCGCCGACACTGCGGCGCAGGCTGGATGTAACCACTTTTCGTGCCCCTACATTGGGTGTGGGTCTTGACACAGTTTTAGTGGTGGCCCATGCAGGTCGAGTTTAGAAATGCAGTGGTATTCGAACTAGAGCATCACTGCAGCCTGCAGTAGGATTAGGATATTTTGAAGGTACTCAATCACATTAGGAAAAACTTCTTATCAGATTTCGTATATCTATATTTGCTGCTTATTGTCTTCCTTTGAATATAAACTGTCCTCCTTTGCTATTTTGACTCATTCTCAGCAATTGTTTCCTTGTTTGATCTGTCTCTAGGATGGTCGAGACTAGATCACATCGCCCAGGTCAGGGGGACACTGATGAGAGGTCTGCCACCTCTCGTCCTCAGCAGCCAGCCTCCAATACTGCAACCCTAGTCATGCCAGCTAGGGTGGGTGTTTCAGCTGCATTCGAAGGAGCCCCTCCACCAATAGTGTACAGGCCGAGTCCGGTGATTCCAGAGATGCTCTAGCAGCAGTAGCCACCTTCGGGGACAGTTGATGCAGTCCAGCTATTCATATTCTTTCAGCAGTTCATAGAGGCCCAGCAGGCCCAGTAGCAGCGTCAGACTACAGAGTTTAGTCGGGGCATAGATCTGGCCCTGACGACAGTTGAGAGGACAGCAGCTCATCCTGCAGTAGTTCAGCAGCCGCATCCGTCGAGGAAGAAGGGCATCCAAGACTTCCAGAAGATGCACCCGAGAGATTTTCGGGGTACAGAGGGTATTCTGTATGCTGATGAGTGGATAGAGCATATGGAGGAGATTTTCAGGCCGACAGAGATTCCAGCGAGGCTTCAGATCGAGGCGGCTGCCAGTATAAAGCAGGATTTGGCCCACACTTGGTACCAGACTGACCTGAGGGTTGGTAAACCAGGGCAGACTTGGGCAGCCTTCAAGAAGCTGTTCAAGGAGAAGTTTTCCCAGATGCAGTGCTTGGTGCCCTCGAGACTCAGTTCGAGGCCTTAGTACAGGGCAGTCAGTCTGTAGAGGAGTATGCTGGAGAGTTCTGCCATCTAAGCAGATTTGTTTAGGGGTTATTAGAGGCGATGAAGGCCCGGAGGTTCAGAAAGGGACTGGTCAAGGAGGTGAAGTCCTATACCAAGAGTGCCCGCAGTACCACTTTTGAGGAGATCTTGGTGGGTGCCTTAGCCGCAGAGGATGATCTTGAGCTGAGGCTCAAGAGAGGACGAGACACCCAGGGAGCCAGTGGTAGCGAAGGACCGGCCAAGAGGCCTCACTTTCAGCCACAGCATCCGCATCAGCAGTAGCAGAGGCAGTTTCAGCCGCAGCAGTTCCAGCAGCCGAGACTTCAGCCAGCTCAGCATCAGCAGCCGAGACAGCAGCAGCAGGCCCCGAGGCAGCAGTCTACCAGTTGTACCTTCTGCAGGAAGCCGGGGCATGGATGGACTGAGTGCAGGAAGAAGCTGGGGAAGTGTCTTCTCTGCAGATCGTCAGAGCATCAGCTGAGGGACTGTTCCTTCTTCGTAGGCAGAGCAGCTCAGGGAGCGGGAGCCAAGGCCCCAGTGGGACCGCAGAAGGGACCATTGCCGACTCAGCAGCAACGGTTCGTACAGCACCAGCAGCAGGCCAGGAGAGGCCAGCGGGGGCGAGCTTTCACCATGGCGGCCGAGGATGCAGAGGCCATTGGGGAGTTGATTGCAGGTTCGGTTCTTCTCGACTCCTTTCCAGCTTTCTCTCTATTTGGTTCCAGGGATTCCCACAGTTTTGTGTCGATATCATTTGCTATTAGACACTGCCTAGTATCTGAATCGTTGCCTAGGACCTGCAAGATCACGATCGGGGGTAGTGTTATCCTCGTGAGTAATGTTTGCAGAGGGCAGACTATTATTTTGGGAGGCCGAGAGTTGGAGGTGAGTCTGCTCGTAATGCCACTACCGAACTACGATATCGTATTAGGTATGGATTGGTTAAGCAGACATCACGCCAGCATAGATTGCCGAGGGGGTAGAGTTCTGTTTGGAGCGCTAGGAGAGCCAGAGTTCGAGTACACCCGACGGCAGGCGGAGCAGGACAGCGGACTTTTCGGCGGGGCTTCAGTTGAGGAGCAGGCGACTCCCCATCCTTTGATTGCAGAGTTCATGGACGCCTTTCTAGAGGAGTTGCCAGGGCTTCCACCAGACAGGGATGTTGAGTTCTCGATAGACTTGGTTTCCGGTACGGAGCCGATTTTTCAGCATGTCTATCGAGTGAACAACAATGAGTTGGTGGAATTTAAGAAGCAGGTAGATGAGCTACAGGACAAGGGCTTCATCCGATCGAGTTTTTCACCATGGAGTGCTACGGTACTCTTTGTACCCAAGACAGATGGGTCGGTATGGATGTGTATCGACTAGAGGACACTCAACAACCTCATGATCAAGAACAGATACCCACTGCTGCTGATTGATGATCTATTTGATCAGTTGAGCGGAGCTCGAGTTTTCTCGAAGATTGATCTGAGGTCAAGTTATCATCAGGTAAAGATAAAGAAGGAGGATATCCCGAAGACCGCCTTCAGGACGCGGTATGGTCAGTTTGAGTTCTTGGTTATGCCGTTCGGGCTGACCAACGCCCCGACAGTATTTATGAACTTGATGAACAAGGTGTTCCACCAGTACTTGGACAAGTTTGTGGTAGTGTTCATCGATGATATCCTGGTGTATTCGAAGACTGAAGAGGAGCATGACGAGCACTTGAGAGTGGTTCTGGAGACACTAGTAGGGAGAGGCTGTATGGTAAGCTCTCGAAGTACGAGTTCTTTCTGGACAGAATTGACTTCTTGGGTTATGTGGTGACTGGAGATGGGATCTCAGTGGACCCGAAGAAGATCACGACAGTTGAGGCTTAGTCGGCACCGAGTTCAGAAGCAGAGATCAGGAGCTTCTTGGGGCTGGCAGGCTATTACAGGAGGTTCGTACAGGATTTCTCCCGGATTGCAGAGCCGTTGACTAGGCTGACCCGGAAGGATGCAGAGATTGTTTGGTCAGAGGAGTGTCAAGTCGCTTTTGATGAGTTAAAGAAGCGGCTGATGACAGCTCCGATTCTGACTTTACCATCAGGATCGGGAGGGTTCACTATCTACAGTGACGCTTCAGGAAAGGGTTTGGGTTGTGTCTTGCAGCAGCATGGGAAGGTGATTGCCTATGCTTCTAGGCAGTTACGTCCCCATGAGAAGAACTACCCTACCTATGACTTGGAGTTGGCAGCAGTGATATTTTCTTTGAAGTTGTGGAAACACTACTTATATGGAGAGAGGGTGGAGATCTTCGCAGATCATAAGAGCTTGAAGTATGTGTTTACACAGAAGGAGCTCAACGTGAGGCAGCACAGGTGGTTAGAGCTGATGAAGGACTTCGATATCTCACTACAGTATCACCTAGGGAAGGCCAACGTGGTTGCCGATGCCTTGAGTAGGTATCCGATAGCCATGTGTTTGACTATGGACCGTCATTTGCTTGCTGATTTGGGGAGCCTGGGGATTGAGGTGATTGTGCCCGGAGTTCAGATACAGATGTGGGGCCTTTAGATTCAGTCAGACTTGATAGAGAGGATTAAGTCGACACAGTTCGAGGATGTTGCACTACGGTGTATCCGAGAGCAGGTTCGAGCAGGGCTGGTGGATGGTGAGTTTACTCTTACAGAGGATGGTGCTTTAAGGCACGGTTCCAGGCTGTGTGTGCCCAGTGGACAGCTCAGGAAGCAGGTCATGCAGGAGGCCAACAGATCTCAGTACTCTATACATCCTAGTGCCAACAAAATTTATAGGGATCTGAGGGAGCACGTCTGGTGGTATGGGATGAAACGGAAGGTAGCTCGCTTCGTAGCCAGGTGCTTGGTCTGTCAGCAGGTCAAGGCAGAGAGGCAGAGGCTAGGAGTATTATTGCAGCCATTGCCCATTCCAGAGTGGAAGTGGGAGCATATCATGATGTATTTTGTATCTGTATTATCGCGTACACTAGGAAGGAAAGACGTAATTTGGGTCATCGTAGACAGGTTGACCAAATCGGCCTACTTTTTGCCATTTAAAGTGGGTACATCTACTGAGAGGCTTGCAGAGATGTACATTCGGTAGATTGTCAAGATTTATGGGTTTCGATCAGCATCATCTCGGATCGTGATAGCCGCTTTACTTTCCATTTCTGGCGGAGCCGGCAAACTAGTTTGGGCACTCAGCTCAAGTTTAGTACTACATACCACCCTCAGACGGACAGACAGCCAGATAGGACTATTCAGACGCTCGAGGACATGCTACGGACGTGCGTCTTAGATTTTGGAGGATCCTGGGAGGATCACCTACATTTGGTAGAGTTTGCTTACAACAACAGTTTCCAGGCCAACATTAAGATATCATATTTCGAGGCATTGTACGGGCGTAGGTCTCGTACATTCTTATCTTGGGATGATGTTGGTGAGCGAGCTTTATTGGGACCTGAGATGGTTGTTGACGCAGTCAAAAATGTAAAGCTCATCAGGAACAGACTTCGCGTGGCGCATGACAGACATCGGCACTGGGCCGATAGCCACTGGACGCCTTTGGAGTTTGAGGTACAGATTAGAGATAGGATTAGAAGTAGGTTGTTGTTTTGTTGTTTGATTATATTTGATTATTTAGTAACTTGAGACCTTGCTTGTGTTTAGGTCGGAGACATAGTTTTTCTGCGGATATCTCCGACTCGTGGTACCATACGTTTTGGTGGAGGTGGGAAGCTTAGTCCGTGCTTCATCGGATCTTTCATGATCAGCGGAAGAGTCGACGACGTGGTATACAGGCTAGACTTGCCACCTACACTAGTGGGTGTCCACAACATATTCTACGTATCATAGTTGAGACGGTACGTGGTTGACCCTAGCCATGTACTTGATCATTCGGAAATTTAGGTGGGACCTACTCTCAGTTATCCAGAGCAGCCAGTAGAGATTCTGGATCGCCGAGAGAAGGTATTGAGAAACCAGGTGATACCCTTGGTTCGCGTCGTATGGAGGCATCATTCTCCAGGAGAGTCTACCTGGGAGCGGGAGGATGAGATGCGCGAGCGATACCCTTATCTTTTTGGACCTTGAGGTATGATTGTCTATCCTTCTCATCAGTTTAGTTTTGTCTTTTAATTTCAAGGACGAAATTCTTTTAAGAAGGGTAGATTTGTTACTACCATATTTTAGATTGAGGGTATTTTAGCCATTTGTAAATTTTTGAATTTATTTTAATTTATTGAATTGGTGATTGTGATTTTTGACTTTGACTATTTGAGACTTTGGAGACTAACCTAGGTGTTGTCCCTAGCTATGGTGACTTGGTTAGCATAGTGTGACCCTAGTCTAACTTAAGTCAACCTAAGTAGTCATTTAGAAATCAAGATTTAAATAGGAGGATTAATAATTTGGTTCATAGGCTTGAGACTTAGGAATTGATTCCATGACTAGTGCAAGTTGGCCCATAGCCCATTAGACTAAACCCTAACCCTAATTTCCACTCTATGGCCGGCCACTAGGGCTCCCCTTCCTATAAATATTCTTCTCATTTAGTTCTAGCCTCTTTTGTATTGAATGAACACATAGGAAAAAGAAAGGTATGACCATTCTTTTCCAATCTATAGTTTCTCCATTTTAATTCCTTTTTAACTCTAGTTTCTTGCATTAAAGCCTAATACTCTCCTATTTTATGTTTATGGAGAGTAATCTCAGCTTTCGAAAAATTTGGGGATTCGAGCTAACAAGGAGGAACACTCTATTTTGGGGCTTTTCTTGCTATTGGCACCTATAGGTAAAACTCCTCAAATTGTGCTAATATTCCGATTTCTTCGCATCCTAGCCTAGATCTAGGTGTTCCCTAGCTGTCCCTAAATTTTGGTTAGAAATCATGTCCGTTTGGTGTCCGTATCGAATACGTGTCAATGTGTAGGTGTAAGTGTTTGATAGGATGCCACTTAGGAATAGATTTTCATATTTTGTAAAACTAATTGCATGAATTCGTAGATCTATATGTGTACATTACTTTTTGTGAAGACTGAGTTGTTGCTAGTTTCATTTCTGTGTCCTAATTTGCACTGGACATGTATCACGGGGTCGCGACCGGGTGTCCTGCTACCCGTGTCCGATTTCTCCACGGACACAGCATGTGGTGGCACGAATTTTAGTAGGAAGGATGGGGCATTGAATGCTCCCAAAAATTGGGAGCAAATGATGCACGACACGCGGAGCATTCTTGCCCGCACTGGACACGCATTGCTCATGCAATGTCGGGTTCACGCACAGACACGCACACTAACACGTGTTCGTGTCCACTCTAGACACGACTTGGACACGTCGTGGTAGGTCCACTGTATAGCCCTACACGTGGGCTACACATGTGCATGACCACGTGTCGTAAGGAGTCGTGTATCGTGTCCACGATCTCAGTAAACACGTGCACGATGCCTCTGTGTGCACTGTTTCAGTTTTGTGTATTGTTTGGGTTTTGGACACGTCGTGTCCAGTTTTTGGACACTGGGATACCCCCATGACACAACCATATGTAGCACATTCATTACCAACATATTAATTTAAATGTTAGTTACTATTTCTAATTCGAATTGGGAATTTACCTATGTTTTTCTGATACAAACTGTCAGTTGGTATTTTCTGGGAATTTTGATGTAGGTTGACCTATTTTGTGTTATTAATTTGAATGTTGTTCACCTATACATATTTGAGAATAACCTACAGGTTGAGTTTCATGATTAGCATGAGAATTGGATTTTCGAAATTGCTTTTGAAACTGGGAATCTGAGAATCCAAACTGTTATTGGAATGTACTGTTTGTATACACATTGGCACCCTATTACACACACTCATTTCACTGTTAAACCTGAGATTGGACACTGTCATGAGTATACTAACTTGTTGATTGGTTGATTTCAATGGTGTTCACCTGTGTATAACAGAGTTAGTTGCAAATAGGAATCATCATGGTATTGATAAATGGTTTTTTTGATTTTTACATTGGGATATCTAGACTGAAACTTAAACTGTTGTTGTACACACAAATCTGAGATTGACACACACCCTACTATCACAAATCTGAGAATGTATCACTTACACAAAAATAGGAAATCTGGAATTTATATGATTGTTGTATACATTAGTTTATAGGGCTGATTTTGTGTACACTTTTGACACTCACTCACTCACCTATCTACACACACCAACATGAGAACTCACCAATACACACACACACACATTAAGTCCTATGTCTACACACATACATTTGCATAAATTGAGAACAATGTAAGCACACACAGGAACTTGAAAGACACACACACACACATGTAAATGTAATCTGCACACTCACTCACACCATTGATTTTCCTAGACACTTCTACACACATACACACATACATATGCATTGTCCCCCTATCTTTCTATATGTGTATTTGTATATATATATATATATATATATATATATATATATATTATATATATATATATATATATATATATATATATATATATATATATATATTGTAGGTCCTAAAAATTTAATGAAAATCAAATTGTGCACCCTTCAAATGAACTGCGCAGGAAATAGATTGCGCAATAACTCAACTGTGCAAGCTGAACTGCGCACCCATCCAAGCGCGCTAGCTGACGTGGCCGCGTCATCATTACCTGACAGAAAATCAGATCTTCTGACAGCTGACAGCCCGAAGAACGAAGAAACTATTCGTTTCTTGTGCAGCACAGCGCTCGAGGACAGCTGTACAGGCAGCGCAAGCTACCAACCCAATCGAAGCGCAGTCTGCCAGATTCCCTGTAACGCAGTTCAATCCAGCGCAGTCTGAAGCCAGCGCAGTTCACGTGGCACAATCCATCAAGATAACTGACATTCTGTACGTGGCATACATGCCATCAATTGCTCACCACGTGGCAACCGTCTGTAGACGACAAAGCACATTTCAATCAAACAATGCCACGCGTCTCATACAGTTGGCCCACGATCGAGTAACTGCCAGCGCAGTTCACTGCTTGCGCAGTCCAATGTCTGCGCAATCCATCCTGCGCAATCCAAAATAACTAAAAATTAGTTATTTCCAGTACTCTATAAATAGAGTTTCAATTCCTTCATAGGGGGGATCAGAAAAATCAGAATCAAGAGCAGAGATCATTCAAGATCATCAAAGAAATCAGGAGTTCTTGCCCAAGTGCTGCTGTATTCTTCAGAGGCTACTGCCTTCAACTTCAGAGGCTATCGTCTTCAAAGTTCACATCATCCAAGGGATAAAGCGATCGTCTTCAGATCAGATTCCTATAGTTGTACTTTTCCAGAATTCTATTGTAATCTTCTTACAATGTTTGTGAAATAAAGAACACTTTTGTTTTTACAAACAAAATGATGACTCTGCTAGGGATGACTTTCTCCTCCGATGAGGAAGTAACAACTCAATGTGACATTGCGTCTATCGAAAAGACGCAGAAGACGCTGGTTGTAAAGGTCAACCATACGACCTACGAGGCAATGATCAACTCCAGGACTACTCGTCGCACTGCAACTTCTGCCAAGAGCAAAGCCTGTTCAGTGTGGACTCCAAAGTCCTCTGCACAATCCTCTGCGCAATCCTCTGTGCAGTCTGCTATCTCTGCTTCCAAAACTGCTGTACAGTCTGCTGCCTCTACTGTCCATGCGCAGTATACTGCTCCTCTTGCCAGTGCACAAACCACTTTCTATGCTGCTCTGGCAAAGTGCAAGACTCCTCTTCCTCTGGCACAGTTGGCTGCAACTCTTCCTGCGCAGTCCACCACTCCATCAACCAGAATGCAACTCAAGCTCTCTAAAGTCAAGAATCCTGCTGCACAAGCTACAGTGTCTGTGGCCAAAAGGCTATCTGTCAAAGCTTCTCATGCGCAACCAGCCAATGCGCCTACTGCTACTTCAACCCCTGCGCAAACTGTGCCAGCACAGTCTAAGAGGGATACTCTTTTGGCTAATCTCCCTTCTTCTCACAGCAAGGGGAAAAACTCTTCTCATCTTTCCAAGTACCCTGTTGCTCCAGCGCAATCTACTGGGGGTAGTTTGCTGACTATTCCTCCTCCTCCTCAGAATAAAGAAAAAAGCCCGTTGGTCTTTTCTTAAACTGCCTCGTTCCATGACTTGGAAGACAAAAGAGGAAAATACTCTTTAGCCAACCCTTCTTCACAAAACAAGGAAAAAGGTCCTTTGGTCTTTTCTCAGTCTTTCTCGATTTTTACCGTAGAAGATCAATCTGAACGTGCCTCGGCCCTAATCAGTATAAGAACTCTCTCGAACAAGAGTTCTTCTTCCCTCCTTGCCAAAGGGAAGTGTATTGGTCAAAGAGGTATTCTGCCTACTCCGGTAGCAGAATTCCAAGATCTCCCAACTCTCAGGATATCCCGCTCAAAATAGGGAAAATTACTGGTGTCTCAGACAGAAACCCCTGGGAGATGAATTTGCTGATCTAAGGACTTATCTCAATAGACTAGTTTCTATGAAACACAAACAGCCAATGCCGAAGATCAACCAGCATCAGAGACAACCTTCCAAGATGAAGAATCCTGACACCTATGCTAATAAAATGAGTACTTCTCTATATACTCATGGGATAAAATATTTGAAGAACCGGAACCATGTTTCGAATGTTGTCAAAGAACATATCCTTCAGACTTCTTCTCGTCCCGTCATTGTTTTCGATCTCCGAGAACATCTCAAACGAAAATGGGACAACATCTCAACACTTCCAGTTCAACCACTTGGACACCATTGTAATAACAAGGTTGTCATCAAGTGTTGTTATCAGACAACAAAATGATCTGTCTTCGATCGTTTGAATTTTGCAATGTCTGAACCAATGTCAGAAGATGAAGACGAAGTGTTGTATGCTTCCGTCAACATGACTTCTCGAGACACTGTGGGTAGAAAGTGCTCCAAATATGGCAAGCCTCGCAAGCCCAGCCAGCGATATTTAGATCTACTTCAAGAATCTTCTGAAGGAGTATTTCGACATACCAGATCCCGATGCCGAGATACAATGGGTCAAAGGAATCTTCTCCAAGATCCTTCCGGTCATCTCCCTCTTTCTTACTCAGGAGATGATTCTTTCTCTGATTATGATGCATACAGCGAAAGTTCTGAACAGACAGTGTCCTCCACTGTATCTAGAGAAGTGACAGCTTATGTTGTCACTGAAGACCCAGATGCTTCTAGTTCGGCTGCATTAGAAGACAAGTTGAAGACCATGGCTGAAATGGTTACAAGTATGCATTCTATCATCGTGGCCCAACATACAATACCACCGACTGTACCTGCTGCAAATCCTAAGATTATAGCATCGTCGGTGCCTGTCAATGCAGGGCTGGGGGTAGTATCTCCTCAAGTACCCCCTGTACAGATTCAACCTACATCCAGTCAGTCAGGTGCTGGGGATAGTGCTTACCACGCTGTTCCTCCCCCTAATACTCTTATTCAGCCTGCTCCTTCTTTATCATCGGAGGATGCTAATGAAGCTGTCAAACTCTTGCGCACTCAATTCGAGGCTTTCAAAGAGAAGGACAATTTGCAGAGATTGGGAATCAAGCAACCTTATCCTATTGAATGGAAGGAAGTTCCGTTTCCTCCTAAGTACAAGATTCCTATAATTTTGCTATTTGATGGCAGCACTTCTCCTAGTCAGTTCATTAACCACTTTAAGATAATGACTGTCCAACTTCGGCCAAATGATGCTCTTCTTACCAGGGTATTCGTCGGCTATTTAGCAGGTGTGGCATACGATTGGTACAGAAGCTTGCCTGATGGCTGTATCACCTCCTTCTCGGGCTTCAAACAGATCTTCTTGGAATGATTTTATGAGGGGATCAACGACATGACCATGTCATCCCTTAATAAAATCAAAGAAAGACATAATAAAACTGCTGAGAGTTTCATTGAAAGGTTCTGCCGAGAAGCTTTAAAAATGCCTCCTGGGACTCCGGCCGCAGTCACTATAGACACATGCAAGGCAAATCTTTTGCCTATTATTAGCATGTAGACGGGGTCAACTCAGTTCCAAGACTGGCCATCCTTCATTGTCAATGCTAAAGCAGCTGAATTTAGTGCTGACAAGTTCAAGCAGCTAGGGGTACACATGTCTAACCCTGACCGGGACGAACACCCGACATCGAGTAGCGGTAATCGCCAGAACAACCGCAAGGGAAAAAAGACTTTGAACATCAACTTGAAGAACAAAGAATCTCTGGCTGTCAATGTAGCTCCACCTACATCTACTTCTACTCCTTCTGCCCCTCCACCAAGAGAACCTCGTCCGAAAGTAGAGTACTCCTTTGACGAGAATGACATCATAAGCATCTTTGATTGCTTGATCAAAAGCAATAAGCTCCAACTCCCAGACCCGAAGAAGCCTGATGAGGTCGGTAAGACTGATCATCCTAAATATTATGTCTATCACAGGTTCATTGGGCATCCCACTCGAGCATGTTATGTGCTCAAAGGAAAAATTCAAGAGCTAGTTAACGCCGGTGTTGTCACTCTGCAGCAAGACGAGAAGACGGTTACCACGAACATGGTCTCAGTTCAGTTCGGTAACTTCCCTCCACAGATGGTACAACATGGTGTCATCCCTATCTCCAAGGCCACTATTTAGATTTTGACTCATGTTGACTAGGAGACTGTCCTATTGGCTAACCTAGGTCAAGACATCTTGGTTAGGTTAAGAAACCCTAGTGTGACCTAATTTAGTGATTTCAAGTTCATTAGAATTGGTTTGGGGCAAATTGGAATTAGTTTGGTCTAAGAATGGCTTGTGAAGTCACAAGTCATAATCATGACTTAAACCATTAGGGACTCAACCCACTAGGCAAAACCCTAAGTATAGGCCCTATGGCCGGCCACTAGACAGCCCCCCCTCTATAAATACTCTCCTAGAATTTAGGGCTAGCCTCTTCCTTAGGGTTTATCCAAAGTTTAAGAAAGAGGTGAGTTCCATCTTCAAAAATTCCTATTAAATCCAAATTAAATCCTTTTTCCCTCTAATAAATTGCAATAGTACCTAAATCCTTTGTTCTTGCTGTTGGTAATAAGTTTTGACAGGAAGGAATCAATTTGAAGGACTTTGGGTGGTTTGAGGAATCATTCCTTTGAGGCTTTTTGGGAGCTTGTGCACATAGAGGTATAATCCTATCCATTGCTCCTAAAATCTGTTAAAAATCATTTTAGGGAAGCCCTAGCCCTCATCTAACAGTAGGATAGGCTAACCCTAGGTTTGGACCCATTTTGTGTCCGTATCGGACACGTATCAGGGAGTAGTTTAGGTGTTCGACGAAATGTCTCAAAGGACATTCCAGTCGAGATTTTGGTTTCTATTTGAACAAAAAATTAGCCCTAGGTGCCGTCTAAGGATTCCCAGTGTCGTGTGGTGTTTTGTGTGTCGTATCGAGTCGTGGGGATACGGGAACACGCGGGTGCGGGTGCGTGCGCGCGGCACTATAGCTTCCCTGCTACTCGGGGGCTACTGTGCGCTCAATACTCCACCTCGACACGTGATTTTCGATATGGTGATAGGGACAGTGACTGACACGAGGCTCGCAAAGTTTCACGAGTCCTCGTGTCGTATCGGACACGATATTCAGTGTGCACGGGGTAGCCACTGTGTGCGTGTGTTTGTTGTATTGGTGTTCTGGTGTTTTAATCATTTTAAATAATTTTAAATTAGGTTTTAATGAATGAATGGATCCTAAATGTGATGTTTAAACCCCTGTTACATTATGTTACATATTGTTTGGGTTAATGATTATGTTTGGCTCGATTTTTGGTCGAGCAGTGCATTTCTGATAATGTGCTGATACAGTAAATTCCAGGAAATTTCTAACCCATTTAACTTCCTGTTTTGTTATGTTTTCAACTGATTTTGACCCCCACATGTTACATTTCATGCTAGCTAAGTTTTTACATTTAATTATAGACTTTTGGAATCGGGAATGGGATTTAGCACTTGGTTGGTTTCCTAATTGGCTTAAAACCTGATATGAGATTGTGAATACCTGAGACTTAACTGGGAATTGATTCCCTTGCATTTTCGAAATATAGGTTAACCAAAGATTGTTGATTCACTATGAAGAGTGGCCTGAACTGATTTTTTCCTCTTCTTTGATTGCAATGTTGTTCTTCTCTTTAACTGAAATGAACCTTCCTATTGTCCTGACATTTAAATTATTTTACTGTTGATATGGGATTTATTCCCAGTTATCTATTAAACTGAGATTGCATCAGCCCATAACTGGAATGGAATTTCCATTCTTTCACTGATTTCATTCCTGTTATGTAAACCTGAGTATTCCCCTTCTTTTCGAAAACAAAACCTGAGTTTAGTTAACCATTTTCTAAAATGTGTAACCTGAAATTGAATGTGGAAATTCATGTTTATTGATTCAAATATCATTTTTCTTAAACTATTGTTCAGTTCCTTTTTATTGGTTTTAAACTGAGATTGGGTATACTACTTAACTAGTTTCATTTTCCTTTTCTTAACTATCAATCCTGAGAACAATAACCTGAAATCAATTGCATAAATATGAGATTTATGGGACTGTGTGCACTGTCTCACCTCACTGTTTTCACTTTTTGACACTACACACAAGTCACTCACTGTTAGCTTTTCCCACTGTTTTCCAGTTTTATTGCAACCTGGGAATGTATAGATTGGACTGAATTGGGTAATGGATAGATGGTTAACTGAGATTTAGATTTCTTCATAAACCTGAAATGGTTTGGACCATATTGTTCACTACAAACTGATTCTTGTGCATATGTATACACTGTTTTTCCATGCCTAAACACATGCACCCCCACATGTTATTCTCTGTTTTCCAGTCACCACACTCCCCTCTTTACACACCAAGACTAATGTGTCCCCTCTCATTCACTTTAAATACATGTTTTGTATCCTATAATGTAGTGTAGTGTTGTTCCTATGTATATTAGTTATATATATAATGTGTGTAATATATATGTATACATGATACATTGTGAATATGTTTGTATATATAAATATGGGATATTAGTGATGTATTATAATATTGGGTGATAGTGTATAGATGGCCTATTGGTTATGTATATAGGCATGGCTTGACATGGTATTGCCTAGATTAGCCTAGTGAACCTAGAATAGTCTTGTCAGACCTAGATTAGACTTTTGACTTAGGTTTGACTTTAGGTTTGACCAGAGTTGACCAAGAGTTGACTTTGGTGTAGATTGACCTAGTTTCATGTAGAATGTATTAATTTGCATTGTATTATCATTGTAGACTCATAGTGACTCGTACTGTTCTATAGGAGACAGACACCCCTCCTCGGACAGTATACTTTCTCCAGATTCTCAGGATACAGGCGAGTACATTCTCTGATCATTTCATATCCTACATTAGGAGTATATTTCCTGCTTTAGATTACTTTACATGATACTGACACGTTGGAAACACGGATTAGTACTATATGGATCTTGTTGGACGATGTTATCCCCTTAGCGGATACATCGGGTATTTCGTGTTCGTATACTTTATCGTGAACATCGTGTACTCCTTGTATTTGTGACTTTTGTATACAAAACGTGTGAAATCGTGTATAATCATATATTCACATGACCTTCGTGTACAATGACATAACTTAGCCAGATCCTTGTGTATTGATTGGGGTGGAGAAGTAAAAGTGGTTATGTATTCAATCTAGTAGATTACTCGTATACAACCTCTGTAGATTACTCGTGTATAATATCGTGCCGTTTACATAACCATCTTGTGCTCTGAATCACTAGACACTATCAGTTCCTTATATATTGTAGCTATTTATTTACAGTCTTTCCTGTTTATCATATTTCTTCAGTTTCTTGTATCTTACTCTCTAGCATGATTATATATCCTGACCTGCTATGATTTGTTGAGATGTACTGTGCTCGCTCCTGTCCTGACTGGATCTGTTGAAATATTACAGAGGACGAGGCTGAGGCGTTCTGCCCTACTTACTACGGTACTACACTAGACGAGTGCCTGGACTTAGACCAGCAGCAGGAGCCACTAGCTGTAGATGACACACCCTTAGACTAGGACTGTCTTTTCTATTCTGGATTACTGTATTAGATTTGAGATATTCTGAGATGTATTTATTTTAGACACTTAGAATTCTGGATAGTATCTTTGTGATTCTCTGTTTTGGATATTATTTTATCTTTTATTATCAATCTATCTTACCTGTTCTACCTTAGCTGTGGTTGAGTTTATATTATGTTATGTCACCCCCATCCGGGGAGTATAACTGTTATTACCTTCAATTGTTAGTTGTTGTGACCTAGGACAACGTTCTACCGTCGACACTGCGGCGTAGGCTGGACGTACCCACGTCTCACGCCCTTACTCTAGGGTGCGGGTCGTGACACATTTTTAGTGGTGGCCCATGCAGGTCCTAGGATATAAGTGTAGTGGTATTCGAACTAGAATATCGTTGCAGCCTGCAATAGGAATTAGCATATGTTTGAAGATACTCAATCACACTAGAAAAACTCCTTATCAGATTCCGTATATCTATTTTGCTGCTTATTGTCTTCCTTAGAATTTTAAACTGTCCTCCTTGATTATTCGACTCATTCTCAGTAATTGTTTCTTGTTTGATCTGTGTCTCCAGGATGGTTGAGACACGATCGCATAGCCCCGTGACGGAAGATGCTGGAGAGGGGTCTGCCACCTCTCGTGTCCAGCAGCCAGCTCCCGGTGCCACAGGGCCAGTACAGCCCTCAGGAGTGGGAGTTTCTGCCACTTTTGGAGGAGCACCTCCAGCAGTCAGGAGGCCAGTTGTGATTCCAGAGATCCTTCCCATGCAGCAGCCTCCGCCTGCGGGGATGGTTGATGCTGCTCATCTCTTCTCCTTCGTAGAGAGGATTCTGGAGTCCTCGCACCAGCGGGATCAGAGGCAGACTGTAGACTTCAGGCAGGGGATTGATGAGGCGCACCAGCTGGTACGTACGACTGTTAAGATGGTGACAGGTCAGGGGGCTCAGCAGCAGCCCCGCAGAAGGGAGAGAGATATTCAGGACTTCCAAAAGATGCACCCTCGAGAGTTCTTGGGCACGGAGGGCATTCACTATGCCGATGAAAGGAATGAGCACATAGAGGAGATCTTCCGACTGGCGGAGATACCAGTTCGGCTTCATATTGAGGCAGCGGGCAGCCAGATGCAGGATTTGGCCCGTGCATGGTACCAGACTGATCCCAGAGTGGGGGTGGAGGGCCAGACTTGGGCCCAGTTCAAGGAGCTGTTTAAGGAGCAGTTCTTTCCCGATGTAGCCTTGGATAGGATCGAGGCGCAGTTTGAGGGTCTGGTTCAGGGGAACCAGACGATGGCAGAGTATGTCGGGGAGTTCTGCCGACTGGCCCGGTTCATTGATGACTTAACCGAGAAGACGAAGGCGAGGAAGTTTCACCGAGGTGTGATTAGAGAGATTCGGTCGCTGACTAAGAGCGACCGGAATGCCACTTTTGCTGAGATATTTTCTGGGGCCATGGCGGCGGAGGACGACCTAGGGCTGAAGCTGAAGAGGGGTCGTGACTTCCAGGGTGGCAGTAGCAGTCAGGGGCAGGCCAAGAGGCCTCATTTCCAACAGCAGTTTCAGCATCAGAGGCCAGTGCAGCAGTTTCAGCAGCAGGGCCATGCACCTTTTCAGCAGGTGCAACACCAGCATCAGAGGGGGCAGCAGGCACCCAGGCAGCAGGCTATTAGTTGTACTTTCTGCAAGAAGCCTGGGCACAAGTGGAACGAGTGCAGGAAGAGACTCGGCAGATGCTTGATGTGTGGATCAGCAGACCATCAGATACGGGAGTGTCCAGTTGCGTCGATACGTCCGGTACCAGGAGGAGCTGGGGCATCCAAGGCTCCAGCAGGCCAGCAGAGGGGACCAGCCCTGCAGACCCAGCAGCAGAGGTTCCAGCAGCACCTGCAGCAGGCACGGGGTGGACAGCAGGGGTGAGCTTTCGCCATGGCAGCTGAGGATGCTGAGGTCATCGGAGAGCTGATAGCAGGTTCGGTTCTTCTCGACTCCCTTCCAGCATTTGTACTCTTTGTTTTCGGGGCTTCCTACAGCTTTGTGTCTATATCGTATGCCATTAGACACAGTTTGATTTTGAAACCTTTACCTAGGACCTGCAAGATCACGATCGGGGGTGGGGTCATCCTCGTGAGTGATGTTTGCAGAGGGCGGAGTATCATTTTGGGAGGCCGAGAGTTGGGGGTGAGTCTACTAGTCATGCCATTACCGAACTACGACATTGTATTAGGTATGGACTGGCTGAGTAGACACCACGCCCGTATTGATTGTCGTGGGGGTAGAGTTTTATTCGGGGCACCAGGAGAGCCAGAGTTCGAGTACACCCGACGGCAGGCAGAGCAGGACGACAGAGTCTACTGTGGAGCATCAGTCGAGGAGCAGGTGGCTCCATATCCCTTGATCGCAGAGTTTATGGACGTATTTCCAGAGGAGTTGCCAGGGCTTCCACCAGACAGAGATGTAGAGTTCTCGATAGACTTGGTTCCCGGCACGGAACCGATCTCCCAGCATGTCTATCGAGTGAACAACAGCGAGTTAGTGGAGCTGAAGAAGCAGGTGGATGAGCTGCAGGATAAGGGCTTCATTCGCTCGAGTTCTTCACCTTGGGGTGCACCGGTACTTTTCGTACCCAAGAAGGATGGGTCGGTACGGATGTGTATCGACTACAGGGCACTTAATAACCTGAAAATCAAGAACAGATACCCACTGCCACGGATCGATGATCTGTTTGATCAGTTGAGCGGAGCTCGGGTGTTTTCCAAGATTGATTTGAGGTTGGATTATCACTAGGTGAAGGTGAAGAAAAAGGATATCCCCAAGACCGCTTTCAGGATGCGGTACGGGCATTTTGAGTTTTTGGTTATGCCGTTTGGGCTAACCAATGCACCAGCAGTGTTTATGAATCTAATGAACAAGGTGCTCCACCAGTACTTGGACAAGTTCGTGGTGGTGTTCATTGATGACATCTTGATATATTCTAAGACAGAGGAGGAGCACGAAGAGCATCTGTGGATAGTGCTAGAGACTCTCAAGCGGGAGCAGCTTTATGGGAAACTCTCCAAGTGTGAGTTTTTCTTGGACCGGGTGGAGTTCTTGGGGCATGTGGTGACTGGAGATGGTATCTCAGTTGACCCCAAGAAGATTGTAGCAGTTGAGGCTTGGACAGCGCCGACTTCAGTGGCAGAGATCAGGAGTTTCCTGGGGCTGGCAGGATATTACCGGAGATTCGTGCAGGATTTCTCCCGGGTTGCAGAGCCATTGACACGGTTGACCCGGAATGATACTGAGTTTGTTTGGTCAGAGGAGTGTCAGACAGCTTTTGATGAGTTGAAGAAGTGGCTTACGACAGCTCCGATTCTGACATTGCCTTCAGGATCAGGTGGATTCACTATTTATAGTGATGCTTCAGGGAAGGGGCTGGGTTGCGTCTTGCAGCAGCATGGGAAGGTGATTGCCTATGCTTCCAGGCAATTATGTCTCCATAAGAAGAACTACCCTACCCATGACCTGGAGCTGGCGGCGGTGATTTTTGCTTCGAAGTTATGGAAGCACTATCTGTACGGCGAGAGGGTGGAGATTTTCACAGATCATAAGAGCTTGAAATATGTGTTTACACAGAAGGAGCTCAACATGAGGCAGCGCAGGTGGCTTGAGTTAATGAAAGACTTTGACATCGCACTTCAATATCACCCTGGGAAGGCCAACGTGGTTACCGATGCCTTGAGTAGGTATCCGACAGCCATGTGTTTGACTATGGATCGGCACCTGCTTGCAGATTTGGAGAGCCTTGGGATAGAGGTGATTATGCCCGGAGTACAGATACAGTTATGGGGCCTTCAGATACAGTCGGACTTGATGGACATGATCAAGGCGGCATAGTTCGATGATGTGGCTCTGCGGTGTATCCGAGAGCAGATCAGTATGGAAGTGGAGGATGCTGAGTTCTCACTTGCAGAGGATGGTGCCCTGAGGCACGGATCCCGGTTATGTGTGCCTAGCGGGGAGCTCAGAGAGCAGATTATGCAGGAGGCTCACAGATCGCAGTACTCTATACATCCTGGTGCCAACAAGATGTACAAGGATCTGCGAGAGCATGTCTGGTGGTACGGGATGAAGAGGGAGGTGTCCAACTTCGTAGCTAGATGCTTGATCTGTCAGCAGGTCAAGACAGAGAGGCATAGGCCCGGTGGATTGTTGCAGCCGTTGCCCATTCCAGAGTGGAAGTGGGAACATATTACCATGGATTTTGTATCGGGGTTGCCTTGTACACCAGGAGGAAAAGACGCAATTTGGGTCATCATTGACAGGTTCACCAAATCGGCCCACTTCTTGCCATTCAAGGTGGGTACGTCTACAGAGAGGCTGGCGGAGTTGTATATGAGGCAGATAGTCAGGATTTACGGAGTTCCCGTCAGTATAGTCTCAGATCGGGATAGTCATTTTACTTCCTATTTTTGGAGGAGTCTGCAGACTAGTTTGGGCACTCAGCTCAAGTTTAGTACCGCATACCACCCCAGACGGACGGACAGTCAGAGAGGACTATTCAGACCCTTGAAGATATGCTGCGGACGTGCGTCCTGGATTATGGAGGTTCCTGGGAGGATCACCTGCATTTGGGGGAGTTTGCTTACAACAACAGTTTTCAGGCCAGCATTGAGATGTCACCGTTTGAGGCTCTGTACGGGCATAGGTGTCGTACACCCTTATCTTGGGATGATGTTGGAGAGCGAGCTTTACTGGGACCAGAGATGGTTGTTAACGCAGTCGAGAAGGTGATAGCTCATCAGGGACAGACTTCGCTTGGCGCAGGACAGACATCGGCACTGGACCGATAGCCACCGGAGGCCGCTGGAGTTTGAGGTACAGTTTTAGAGATAGGATTAGAAGTAGGTTGTATTTTGTTTTGTTGATTGATCGTGTTTGAATTTTTAGTAACTTGAGACCTTGCTTGTGATTAGGTTGGAGACATGGTTTTTTTGTGGATATCTCCGACTCGTGGTACGATACATTTTAGTGGAGGTGGGAAGCTTAGCCCGCGCTTCATCGGCCCTTTCGTTATCAACGGGAGAGTCGGTGACGTGGCATACAGGCTAGACTTGCCACCTGCACTAGTGGGCGTCCACAATGTATTCCATGTATCACAGCTGAGACGATACGTGGCTGACCCTAGCCATGTGCTCGATCACTCGGAGATAGAGGTTGGACCTACTCTCAGTTATCCAGAGCAGCCTGTGGAGGTTTTGGATCGCCGGGAGAAGGTATTGAGGAACCAGGTGATACCCTTGGTACGCGTCGCATGGAGGCATCATTCTCCAGGAGAGTCTACCTGGGAGCGGGAGGATGAGATGTGCGAGCGGTACCCCTATCTTTTTGGACCCTGAGGTATACTTTTCTATCCTTTTTAGCAGTTAGTTTCGCCTTTTAATTTCGAGGACGAAATTATTTAAGGGGGGTAGATTTGTCACTATCACTTTTCTAGCTTGAGGGTATTTTGGTCATTTTCAAAATTTTGGAATTTAAATTGGGATTATTATTATTAATTATAATTAATGTATTTTTAGATGATTTTTAGTATAATTGTTTAGTGCTAGTTTTAGATTTTGACTCATGTTGACTAGGAGACTGTCCTATTGGCTAACCTAGGTCAAGACATCTTGGTTAGGTTAAGAAACCATAGTGTGACCTAATTTAGTGATTTCAAGTTCATTAGAATTGGTTTGGGGCAAATTGGAATTAGTTTGGTCTAAGAATGGCTTGTGAAGTCACAAGTCATAATCATGACTTAAACCATTAGGGACTCAACCAACTAGGCAAAACCCTAAGTATTGGCCCTATGGCCGGCCACTAGACAGCCCCCCTATAAATACTATCCTAGAATTTAGGGCTAGCCTCATTCTTAGGGTTTATCCAAAGTTTAAGAAAGAGGTGAGTTCCATCTTCAAAAATTCCTATTAAATCCAAATTAAATCCTTTTTCCCTATAATAAATTGCAATAGGACCTAAATCCTTTGTTCTTGCTGTTGGTAATAAGTTTTGACAGGAAGGAATCAATTTGAAGGACTTTGGGTGGTTTGAGGAATCATTCCTTTGAGGCTTTTTGGGAGCTTGTGCACATAGAGGTATAATCCTATCTATTGCTCCTAAAATCTGTTAAAAATCATTTTAGGGAAGCCCTAGCCCTCACCTAACAGTAGGATAGGCTAACCCTAGGTTTGGACCCATTTCGTGTCCGTATCGGACACGTATCAGGGAGTAGTCTAGGTGTTCGACAAAATATCTCAAAGGACATTCCAGTCGAGATTTTGGTTTCTATTTGAACAAAAAATTAGCCCTAGGTATCGTCTAAGGATTCCTATTGTCGTGTGGTGTTTTGTGTGTCGTGTCGAGTCGTGGGGACACGGGAACACGCGGGTACGGGTGCGTGCGCGCGGCACTGTAGCTTCCCTGCTACTCGGGGGCTACTGCACGCTCAATACTCCACCTCGACACGTGATTTTCGACATGGTGATAGGGGCAGTGACTGACACGAGGCTCGCAAAGTTTCACGAGTCCTCGTGTCGTGTCGGACACGATATTCAGTGTGCACGGGGTAGCCACTGTGTGAGTGTGTGTGCTGTATTGGTGTTCTGTTGTTTTAATCATTTTAAATGATTTTAAATTAGGTTTTAATGAATGAATGGATCCTAAATGTGATGTTTAAACCCCTGTTACATTATGTTACATATTGTTTGGGTTAATGATTGTGTTTGGCTCGATTTTTGGTCGAGCAGTGCATTTCTGATACTGTGCTGATACAGTAAATTCCAGGAAATTTCTAACCCATTTAATTTCCTATTTTGTTATGTTTTCAACTGATTTTGACCCCCACATGTTACATTTCATGCTAGCTAAGTTTTTACATTTAATTATAGACTTTTGGAATTGGGAATGGGATTTAGTACTTGGTTGGTTTCCTAATTGGCTTAAAACCTGATATGAGATTGTGAATACCTGAGACTTAACTGGGAATTGATTCCCTTGCATTTTCGAAATATGGGTTAACCTGAGATTTTTGATTCACTGTGAAGAGTGGCCTGAACTGATTTTTTCTTCTTCTTTGATTGCAATGTTGTTCTTCTCTTTAACTGAAATGAACCTTCCTATTGTCCTGACATTTAAATTATTTTACTGTTGATATGGGATTCATTCCCAGTTATCTATTAAACTGAGATTGCATCAGTCCATAACTGGAATGGAATTTCCATTCTTTCACTGATTTTATTCCTGTTATGTAAACCTGAGTATTCCCCTTCTTTTCGAAAACAAAACCTGAGTTTAGTTAACCATTTTCTGAAATGTGTAACCTGAAATTGAATGTGGAAATTCATGTTTATTGATTCAAATATCATTTTTCTTAAACTATTGTTCAGTTCCTTTTTATTGGTTTTAAACTGAGATTGGGTATACTACTTAACTGTTTTTATTTTCCTTTCCTTAACTATCAATCCTGAGAACAATAACCTGAAATTAATTGCATAAATCTGAGATTTATGGGACTGTGTGCACTGTCTCACCTCACTGTTTTCACTTTTTGACACTACACACAAGTCACTCACTGTTAGCTTTTTCCACTGTTTTCCAGTTTTATTGCAACCTGGGAATGTATAGATTGGACTGAATTGGGTAATGGATAGATGGTTAACTGAGATTTAGATTTCTTCATAAACCTGAAATGGTTTGGACCATATTTTTCACTACAAACTGATTCCTGTGCATATGTATACACTATTTTTCCATGCCTGAACACATGCACCCCCACATGTTATTCATTGTTTTCCAGTCACCACACTCCCCTCTTTACACACCAAGACTCATGTGTCCCTTCTCATTTACTTTAGATACATGTTTTGTATCCTATAATGTAGCATAGTGTTGTTCCTATGTATATTAGTTATATATATAATATGTGTAATATATATATGTATACATGATACATTGTGAATATGTTTGTATATATAAATATGGGATATTAGTGATGTGTTATAATATTGGGTGATAGTGTATAGATGGCCTATTGGTTATGTATATAGGCATGGCTTGACATGGTATTGCCTAGATTAGCCTAGTGAACCTAGAATAGTCTTGTCAGACCTGGATTAGACTTTTGACTTAGGTTTGACTTTAGGTTTGACCAGAGTTGACTAAGATTTGACTTTGGTCTAGATTGACCTAGTTTCATGCAGAATGCATTAATTTGTATTGTATTATCATTGTAGACTCATAGTGACTCGTACTGTTCTATAGGAGACAGACACCCCTCCTCGGACAGTATACTTTCTCCAGATTCTCAGGATACAGGCGAGTACATTCTCTGATCATTTCATATCCTGCATTAGGAGTATATTTTCTGCTTTAGATTACTTTAGATGATGCTGACACGTTGGAAACACGGAGTACTATATGGATCTTGTTGGGCGATGTTATCCCCTGAGCGGATACATCGGGTATTTCGTGTTCGTGTACTTTATCGTGAACATCGTGTACTCCTTGTATTTGTGACTTTCGTGTACGAAACGTGTGAAATCGTGTATAATCATGTATTCACATGACCTTCGTGTACAATGACATAACTTAGCCAGATCCTTGTGTATTGATTGGGACGGGGGAGTAGAAGTGGTTATGTATTCAATCTAGTAGATTACTCGTGTACAACCTCTGTAGATTACTCGTGTATAACATCGTGCCGTTTACATAACCATATTGTGCTCTGAATCACTAGACACTATCAGTTCCCTATATATTGTAGCTATTTATTTACAGTCTTTCCTGTTTATCATATTTCTTCAGTTTCTTGTATCTTACTCTCTAGCATGATTATATATCCTGACCTGCTATGATTTGTTGAGATGTACTGTGCTCACTCCTGTCCTGACTGGACCGGTTGAAATATTACAGAGGACGAGGCTGAGGCGTTCTGCCCTACTTACTACGGAGCTACACTAGACGAGTGCCTGGACTTGGACCAGCAGCAGGAGCCACTAGCTGTAGATGACACTTCCTTAGACTAGGACTGTCTTTTCTATTCTGGATTACTGTATTAGACTTGAGATATTCTGAGATGTATTTATTTTAGACACTTAGAGATCTGGATAGTATCTCTGTGATTCTCTGTTTTGGATATTATTTTATCTTTCATTATCAATCTATCTTACCTGTTCTACCTTAGCTGTGGTTGAGTTTATATTCTGTTATGTCACCCCCATCCGGGGAGTATAACTGTTATTACCTTCAATTGTTAGTTGTTGTGACCTAGGACAGTGTTCTACCGCCGACACTACGGCGTAGGCTGGACGTACCCACGTCTCGTGCCCTTACTCTAGGGTGCGGGTCGTGACAGATCGAGAATCTTCCTCCTCCATGAAGTGAAGGTCTCGTCCCCTTGTCTCTTGACATTGGTGAGATTATGTGGATTCACCCTGATCTTGCTCTGGAGTTCGAAGTTCCATCTTCCTCCAAGAAGAAAGAACGCACCAAGAGTAGAACAAAGATATGCAATATGGTGTCTTTTGACCCCATAGTTGAAGAAAAAATCATGCTGGACACCAGATCATGAAAAGCCTACTTACGGGAAGTTCCTGAAAATCAAGAAAACCCTGCTTCTTCTTCTGAGTCCGCTCCAGTGCAACCTGTTTCCACTGAGGACATCCCTTCTGCATCCTCACCGGTTGTAGAACCTACTCATCCCAAGCCGACGGTAGTCGACAAAGGCAAAAAACAAGTCCCCTTCGACAAACCTTTGAAGAAGTCATCTCCTTCTGGACTTGAGAAGCCTTACAACTTTGATATCTTGGCTCAACTAGCCAATAAACCGGCCAGGCTGTCAATCTTCGAGCTCTTGCATCTCTTCAAAGAAACTCAAGAAACTCTGAGTGAAGCTCTAATGCAGGCAGAAACCTGTCTAACCCTTCTAAAGAAGCCGAAAGCAGAGCCTGTCTTTTGCCTCCATTGTCATAGTGTGTTGGAGTTAATTCCAAATATTACCTTCACACAGGATGATATGCTGATGGAAGACAATAGGCATGACCGTCCTCTATACTATACAGGATATGTCGACTCGATGAAAGTTGATCGTATTCTGATAGATCCAAGGTCAACACTCAGCATCATGCCAAAGACAATGCTAGATGCACTGAAGATTCCAGTACATAGTCTTTCTGGCACAATCACCACCATATTAGGGTTCAACCACGGAAGAAGTGAACCTCTGGGCAAGATTCGCCTAAAACTCCAAATAGGTAATCTCCGCACAAAGGTAACCTTCTACATCATTGACAACCATGGTTGTTCTTACAATGCTCTGTAGGGGAGACCATTCCTGCATGAACATAACATTATTCCTTCGATTCTCCATCAATGTTTCAAATACGTTGATGACAAGGGAGAAGTTCAAATGGAGGTTGCAGATCTCTATCCTTTCAAAGGTGTCGAAGCATACTGCAACAATGCTCGCATGTATAAAGATGAGTTCATGAAGGTAGTACTGTCTCTAGACACTGAAGAAGAACAGGAAACAGCGCCCAATGACACCCTCATTATACCTGTCAAAGGGCATGTTTCTCGTCCTCAATCCTCCAAACCACTGGCTATTCACTTGCCAATCTAGAAGAAACCAACTGATGGTGGTCAAGATCAAAGGGAGCTCACCTCTTCTGAGCCACTTGTTATCGACCTACATCGTAACAAGGATAAAAGGCAGCTCACCTCTTCTGAGCCACTTGTTATTGATTTATCTCATAACAAGGATAAAAGGGAGCTCACCTCTTCTGAGCCGCTTGTTATCGACCTTCGTCGTAACAAGTCCAATCCTCCTCCATATTCTTCTTTTTCCCTTCTTGTAATCAATCTGACCAAGCCTGCTAAGGCTACAGGTCCTGTTGTAAAAACAGATGTATAAATCAATGAAAAAGCATCTCCTTTCCAGTATACTGATGTCATTTATCATGCTAAGTGCTATTTGGATATGTTAGATAGCTTTCAGTCATTTACAATGGGAGTTGTATAGTCTCTTCAAACAGAAGTCTCACTCGAACACCCAGATATTCATACTTTGTTGTCCCTTCTTGAAAGAGAGACGAAAGTCCAATACTTTTTAGTAAAGGACCAGAACAAAAATTCAGTTATACGGATGATAGCAAAAGTAACGACATGGGACATCTCAAACTTCGTCGTTACAGTCAACAATCAAAAGATATCAACCGAAAGATGGGTTATGACTTCAAGAATGGCCTCAACTACGATAAAGGTAGAAGAACTCCCATCCGTACGGATGTTCCGAAAGGAAAGTCAGAGATGTACTACAGAAGGACAAAAAGAGGTCTCTGATATGCTTTACCTTCGGTATTATCCCCAGCAGTCTCCGAATCCGATAGTGAAGAGCGCTCTAATTCTTCTGATTCTAGATCATGGGATTCTGACACCAGCATTGGTCAGGTTCATCGGCTGATCGTATCTTCCAACATGGTCTCCGCCGAACTTCCAGAAGGATATGACGAGGATATTGAAGAAAATCTCGAAACAGATCTTTGGGCTCAACGAATGGATACCCAATGGAAACTCCGCTTCGAACAACGAGAACCTCCTATCGAAGATCAATTGGTTCAAATTGATGTAGGAGAGAGCGGGTCACCTCGTCCAATATTTATCAGCAAGAACCTTCCAAAGGCAGATAAACAAGAATTAATTCTTCTTATTCAAGAATACATTAATGTCTTTGCCTGGAGCTATGAAGACATGCCAGGTCTAGATCCCAAAGTTCCTACTCACAAATTGAATATCCTACCTTATGCAAAACTAGTCAAACAACAACAACGGCGCTTTAAGCCAGAAATGATGGACGTAATTGATGAAGAAGTCAAAAAGCTCATAGCTTGTGGCTTTATTCGAGAAGAACAACATCCAGATTGGGTATCCAACGTTGTTCCAGTCATGAAAAAAACCGAAAAAGTTTGAGTTTGCATCGACTTTCGGGATCTTAATGAAGCCTGTCCAAAAGATGAATTTCCTCTCCCTATCACGGACGTCATGATTGACAACACCTGTGGGTTCGAGCGAATATCTTTCATGGATGGATTCTCCGGATACAATCAGATTCGGATGAATCCTGAAGATGAAAAATACACGTATTTTTGCACTCCTCGCAGAGTCTACTACTATACCGTGATGCCATTTGGTCTCAAGAACGCTGGCGTAACTTACCAACGAGCTATGAGTACCATCTTTTGAGATCATCTGCGCAAGACTGTCGAATGCTACGTCGACGATATCGCCGTCAAAAGTCGTTTAAAGGAAGATCACATCCAAGACTTGAGAACTATCTTCAATCTGATGCACCAACATCAACTCAAAATGAATCCCACCAAGTCATTCTTGGGTGTCTCTAGTAGAAAATTTCTCGGCTTCGTCATTACCTCTAAGGGTATACACGTTGATCCCGAGAAGATCAAAGCCATTTAAGAGATGCGTCCTCCACGCAACCTAAAAGAGCTACGAGGATTCCAAGGTCGACTTGCGTACATCAGGAGGTTCATCTCAAATCTATCTGGACGCTGCAGACCGTTTACTCAATTAATGAAGAAGGGTGTATCTTTTATTTGGACTGAAGAATGTCAACAAGCATTCAAAGATATAAAACAATATCTTATGAACCCACCAGTCTTGGTGCCACCGATCTCAGGCATACCGTTCTTAATGTATGTTCGTGCTATGGATCATTCATTGGGTACTTTACTTGCCCAAAAGAACAAAGAAGGTCACGAACATGCCATCTATTATCACAGTCGTACTATGATTGGTGCCGAACACCGTTATAGTCCGGTCGAAAAAGAATGCTTAGCTCTTATGTTTGTTGTTCAAAAGACGAGGCATTACATCATTGGCCAAACTATTCATGTCATATCCTGAGTTAATCCTCTTCGGGTATTGATGAAGAATCCTAGCACACTCAATTCTCGGCTGGCTATATGGGCTATTCTGCTAGCCCAATATGACATGGTATATGTTCCATAAAAGTCTGTTAAAGGTCAAGCACTGGCGGATTTCTTAGCAGCTCATCCTGTACCAGAGACATCCAAACTTTATGATGAAATTCCAGACGAGATATTGGAATCAAATATGATCTTCGAAGAATTTCCTACTTGGCGTCTATTCTTTGATGGTGCATCCAGGATTGGACCCAATGGTGCCATTATCGTAGGAGTTGGAGTTGTCCTCGTTTCTCCAGACGGGTCAACTATCCAAAGAGCCTACTCCCTAGATGAACCTTGCTCCAACAACGTGGCAGAATACAATGCTCTATTCATTGGCCTTCAATTATCAAAACAACTAGACATCGAATATCTTGAAGTTTATAGTGACTGCAAGCTGGTTGTTAACCAGGTTAGAGGAACCTATAAAGTTCTCCATCAAGATCTAGTGCCTTACTATGAAGCGGCAATCAATATGGCTATATCATTCAAAGCCTTCTTCATCGAATATGTCCGCCGAGCTTGCAATACTGAGGCAGACGCTTTAGCTAATCTTACAGCAGTCCTAGCCATCCCTATCAAGAGACAGCAGGTGGTGGTTGTCTCTAATCAAAAATTGTTCTGCATAAAAAACAATCGTAATATTGAGTTCAGTAATTTTACTGAAGCTAATGTTATCAGTGAAGATTGGAGAGCTTCCTTCATCGACTTTATAGTATATGACATACTTCCTGAAGATCCCAAGGAAGCTACGAGTATTCATCGATGATCTCTCCGATTCTACTACAATCAAACCACCAAGACTCGTTATCGACGAACTTATGATGGCTTACTATTGCACTGTCTTGCTGGTGATGAAGCGAAACAAGTATTGCGTGAAGCTCACGATGGTGTCTGCAGAGCACATCAACCCGGTCCTAAGCTACAAGACCGTATCCGACGAATGGGTTACTACAGGCCCTCTATGGTATATGATGCCATCGAATATGCAAGAAAATGTCGAGCTTGCCAAATCTATACAAATTTCATCTATCAACCGTCGAAATTCTTTCATCTGACTGCTGCTTCCTGGCCTTTCGAAGCTTGGGGCATGGATATTATAGGTCCTATCAACCCTTCTTCTTCTAGAGGACATCGGTTCATACTAGCAATAACCGACTACTTCTCCAAATGGGCTGAAGCTATACCTCTGACTGAAGTCAAGACCAGTAGCATCATCAACTTCGTCAAACATCATGTCATCTATAGATTTGGTGTACTTCGAAGGATCATTCATGACAATGGACCTCAGTTCATCAGTCAAAAGTTCACAAGGTTCTGTGACGATCATTGGATTGATAATGTCGCTTCGACAGCTTACAATCCTGCTGCTAATGGCTTGGCTGAAGCTTTTAATAAGACTATCATTAAGCTCCTCAAGAAATTTGTGTCTACTAACAAACAAAACTGGAGTGAAAAGCTTGGAGAATGTCTTTGGGCCTATCGTATTACGGCCCGCAACGCTATAGGCTGTACACCCTTCTCTTTAGTGTACAGCAGTGAAGCTGTTCTTCCTTTGGAACTTCAAATCCCATCCTTAAGGATTGCCATCGCTAATGAGCTCATTACATAAATAATGATCTTCTTCGACTTCAAGAATTAGAAGCGCTCGACGAGAAGCGGCTATTGGCTCAACAGCATATTGAGTTATACCAAGCCCGCATCTCGAAGACCTTCAATCGCAAAGTTAAGGTCAGAGCCTTTCAGAAAGGAGAGCTCGTTCTAACTGTCAGACGTCCTATGACTATGACTCACATGAGCAAGGGCAAGTTCGATGCGAAGTTGGAAGGGCCTTATATTGTGAGCAAAGTCTTTTCAAATGGAGCCTATCAACTCTCAGAGCTGGACGGTCGAGTTGCAATGATGCCCATTAATGGCAAATTCCTTAAGAAATACTATGTATAAATGTAACAGGGATTTCATGTAAATATGATCAGACAGTTCATAAATAAAGTTTGATTTTATTTCATCATGAATGACGTTACATAATATCAAGGATGGGAGTCATTATCATCCTTCTTGAAGACAGGACGAGGACCACTACCGTCCTTTTCAAAAACATAATCAGCAAAAGAGCCGAGAACATCCTTGCTCGAACCCACCAGGAATTTGCAAGCAGCCATCCTCATGGCCTCTTCTTCCTCTGTCGTCCCTGGTTCAAGAAGGAAGTCCAAGTTATCCTTTGGCGGTTTGGGTGCAGACGAACCTTCGCCTGTCTCTGTCTACTTTGGCTAGGCCGGCTCGACTGGACGTTCTTCAATAACCGCTTCAACCTTCGGGGCGATCTCAGCCTTCATGGATGCATCTCCAGACGACATCTTTGTATTGAAAAGTGAAACTGATCATACAATCTAATCTTCTATTCTATTTATAGACAGAGATTTGTGAAACAACGAAGCGACACATTCATCCGACGGTTCGCCCGTTCATTACATTCATCTGACGGTTCGCCCGTTCATTGTATTCATCTGACGGTTCATCCGTTCATTACATTCATCTGAAGGTTCGCCCGTTCATTACATTTATCGGATGGTTCGCCCGTTCATTACATTCATCTGACGGTTCGCCCGTTCATTACATCCACCCGACGGTTCGCCCGTTCATTACATTCATTTGACGGTTCGCCCGTTCATTACATTCGTTTGACGGTTCGCCTGTTCATTTTATCTATCTGACGGTTCATCCGTTCATTCCATTCATTTGACGGTCCATCCGTTCATCCTGACGATTCATTTTTTTCACACATTTTGACGATTTATCCATTTCGTTCACATCAGCAACTTGTCATGTACTTGTTACCTTTGATTAAGTTGTCTATTGAAATAATGATATTCAACAAATTATATTCTGCCATGTCCAGATTACCTCTAAGCAGATATAATGAATATAATTTTTTTCTAAATCAAGAAATATATCATGTCTTGCACCTCTGAATATATTTTCTATCGCTATTATTTATACCTGAATAAGATATGCAATAAATAATAGAGCCACAAAGAAAATGTCTTTTTATTGATCAAAATCAAAAGGCATTACATGTCACAAAACAGAAGATACAAAAAGTCTTTCTATTCCGCTGGCGGGGTCATCAAGCTAGTCATCTGCTGCTTTAAAGTCTGAAGTTGCTCCTCACGAGAATCCATCACTCGCCTCCTAGCTTTCTCCATTCCAGACTTATCGTCGAAAGTCGGCAAGGTTACTATTATGCGAGAGATTTCAGCTTGATGAGTTGTGACATACTCATTTCTATCCTGGGTCAAAGCATCCAGTTGTTGAACTGCAGCTTGATGTTGTGTGGCCTCATCTTCCAGAGCAAGCTGAACAAGTCTCAACTCTTCTTGAAGACGGGCAGATTCTGCTTTTAGCTCAGCAACTTTCTTTCCCTTCTCCTCAGCAGCAGATGCTATTATCTTTATTTGAGAGTTATACTCTGAAGACTTGGCAGTAAAAGTGTCCAAGATAATCTGGAAGTCAACTTTCATAACTGCAGCCTCTTGAGACATCCTCTCAAACTCGGCCTGTACCAAGGGCTCCACTTCTCCTCGATTCAGATCTTTGTAGATCTTAACCAATTCCTCCAGCTCATCCAGGATGTGTTCAAGGTAAGCAGCTTGCGCTTCATCACCTTGACTCTGGATGGTAGCTATCAGATAAGAGGTTGGACCCCTAACAGTTATGAAACCAACCTCTTCTTTATCCATTACCCTCTCTACTAAGGGTCCTAGTGAATTGAAGAAAAGGTTGGTGAAGGAACCGATTATGAATCTGTTAGTGGCAATGGCACCAGGAGTAGCAGCTACTCCCATAGACGTCGAAGCAGCATGTGCCTGTACAGATAGACGTTCAGCTTCTTGCATGTGAGTGGAGGTCTCTCTGGACAAAGGAGCCATGGTAGAGCTAGTCGCCCCTCCCAGATGTTCCTCTGCGAAATCAAACAAACACCATCAGTTGGCTGTCATTAGCAACTATCGAGAAGGATCAAAATTAAGAGCAATCTTACCATTGCTGGGTCCAGGGACAAGTTTGTCCTCTGCTGACACGATTTGCAACCTCGCAGAAGTTGCTTCAGACATTACTGCCTGGCTACTACACCCTTCGGAGCCGCCCGAAAAATGTCTACTACCGCTGGCTATCTCCTTTATTGGCACTATATCAGTGCATGTTGGAGGAATCGGAGAAGATTCAATTTCTGCAGGGATAAAAATTTAGATGTCAGCCATTTAATCTATGAAAAGAAGATTGATAATATCATTCAATACCTTTGGGATCAGCAATAGTAACTTCCTCAGGTGCTACTTCTTCAATTGCATTCTTTTCTGGTGATGCAAGTATATCAACATCTTCTTCTGGATTTTGAGTGTCATCAACAGCCTCTGTTGATGTATCTTCATCATTTGCACTTTCTTCTGGTGCTTTTTCGCTATCAGTTGTTGCGATCGGATCCATATCATCATGGAGGCCGAAGTCGCAGTCATTCAGAGCATCGATCATTAATCGATCTTCTTCATCACGAAGTATTCTCGGTGTAGTTGGAAGCTGGGTAGTCTCCACTGCAAGTGTAGGAGATTGCAACACTTCATCCTCTTTCTCTATGACTTCCTTCCTGGTCTCTACAACCTCATCCCTCCTCTCTGGACTGAAATCTTCAGGCTCAAGGATAGGTGTAGGAGACGATATTGTGATTCTGGCCACGACGCTAGCCACGACCGATGACATGATAGGTCATGGAGGACTGACTACTTTCTTTCTCCTGAAGACTATTTTCTTTCTGTGTAGAGGTCTCTCCGGACTCTCTACATCTACAACATTTTCTTGTCTTTGAATAGAGGTCGGGGTCATCACCTCTTCTCTCCGAATTGACTCAGCCTGCTGCCGAGATTGTGACTGGATGGTAACCCTTTCCGAAGGTTCCAAGACAAGCTTCTTCTTAGCAACTGGAGAAGAAGGTTCCTCTATCCTCCTTTTCCTCTCCTTGGCTGGAGATCTGACAACCTTCAATGAGACACGCAATGGCTCGTTGACTGCTTCGGGAAGTTGGCTTCCCTCGAAGCTTCCAATGGTGCATCGGCCGGCTCACGCTCTTCATCATTGCCAGGAGCCGACACAACAGAGGCTTCCTTCTTTAATCGGGCCGCTGTCGCAAAGCTGTCTGCGAGACTGAAGTTCTCGACAAAGGTATTCACCGTTGTATAGAAGAGTAAATATATGTACAGCATCCGAGGACCATGATCGCTCTTCGTCGACATCGAGAATGTTATTCTTGTATCTCGAGCATTATAGTAGGCCCAAGCCCGGGCTCCATCGATCCGATAACCTTTTCCTTGTAGGCACGTGATGGCGTTGCCTACATGAAACTGGTCATAGCCGAATTAGCGCACAAAATGGCTGGGAAGATAGGGTTCTAAATAACATTCATCTACAAATCTGTAGACCAGGTGTGACGGCCGGATCGTCCTCAACCAATCAAAAACTGCATGACCCAAAGGCTGCCTTCCAGAATCGACCAGATTTTTAGACATGTGCTCACAGCCGCTGGAGGGGGGACACAGTAGAAGTTCCATCCCTTTTCGAGATTTAGAGCTCGTCTGCAATCTCTTAAACTGGTGTATATCCGCTTACTCTTAGAGAATCTCCGCAAGAAGCTACCGCTTACCGCCCCCATATCGGGGTTCATCAATGAAGGATAGTGCAGAAGCAACCATCCGAACAAATATATGTAGGATAGCTCCAGCCGAAGAAAGCTCTCTTTTTTGCCTTTCCCTTTAAGCATCGAATCAACAAAAAGACAAAGGCCAGCATTTACTCTGCAGGTCATCGCCGACAAAAGATCCATCCGATAGCCAAAGACTAAGCGGACGGCAGCAAATAACACGCCTCAATGAAAGCGATCGACGGCGCTGGCTCCAGGGACGACGAATCGTCGAAGCCAGTAGGTGAGGAAACCCGCCAGCTGGGCTTCCTTTGACATGGGCCTATAGCCCATTCTCATGAAACTTTCAATAATATCTCCTGTCTTGAAAGGAGGATATTGAAGATCATCATCGATCTTGATATCCATCTCCTTGTTCTCCTCCATCAATCCTATCACTTTGCTACTGCTGAGTGGTTTGAAGAAGTTAGGGTTGCACTTGTCGTGATCCTTAGTCTTCTTCTCCATGAAGTGGCTGAGAAAGAGATAGGGCAACCATTTTGTCGAGTAGCAAGTGCCAGAGGTACCACTCTTGTAGTACAAGGAGCAGATCTTATAGTGGCACATCAGTTCTTCAAAGACGACCACCATATCAGCATTCTCCTGACGAAGTTTGTCCAACTCGTCATTGGTTGGGACAAATTCCTCGTAAGGGATATTCCCCATTGGCAGGCTCGAGATGTACTTCATCTCATAAAGAGCCAGTCTAATTTCCCCACAGGGCGTCATAAAATTCTCTGTTCTATAGTTATACCTCTCTACTAATGCAAGGAATAGGTGGGGATTGGGGTGGAAGCCGTAAACAATAGAATATACTGGTTGGTACAGCTCAATCTCCTTGAGCTTCTCTTCGAATTGAGCCAATATCCAATTGGCTATACAATTCCATCTCTTGTTATACGGATTAACAAGACCTGTCAATCGGATGTCTTGGTCGAGATAACTTCCTTCAACCTTCGCAAACTCATTTGCGAATATCGGTGTTCTAACCGGTAGCAGCAGGGAGGAGTTTTCTGGTAGGATGCACCCAGGTTTCAGTCCTCTGAGTAGGGAGCTGTGACGCTCCAAGGAACTGTAAAACAAATCCTTGTTGTTTGGTCCCTTTTTCATACAAATGTTCCCTGTTCGGGCTTGTTGAATAGGAGTTATATCCTATTCCATTCTCCTGGGATAACTCGCAAAAGCACAGCGAGATAGGGGGAGGCATCTGGAAATTTCTGGTAAAAGTATCCTTTTCCTGCCTCTCTGAAAAAGTCTCTGTTCAACTCGAGGTCTGGGCTGAGAACTCTTATCAAGAGCCTCACCAAACAAAAACAGAGGCTTCTTATGAATAACGACGTCAGCAGTTTGCAGAGGCTGCCCGTTCATTAGACTCAGCAATGTTTTATTGTCTTGTGTTGTTAGGATGGCTTGTCGAGACAATGGCAGGGCATACTGAGGAAATGTTACATAGGACAGATCCTCTTTAAACTCAGGTTCAGCCAAAGTCCCTACAAAGACCTCATAATTTGGGTCTTCCCTGAGGTTAACTGTATCAAACAAAAAGACAAAATTCAGTACATACAAAATCAAAGAGTCTGTTCAAAAGATCAGCAAATTGCGCAAGTATCAGATTACGCTATGTACAAAGCATCAGATTGTGCTAATGCTGCCTACATGCACAAAATATCCAGTTGTGCCAATACATCCACTTGTGCAAGTCATCAGATTGCGCTAACACACTTGCGCAAGGCATCAGTTTTTGCTGAACAGACTTGCGCAATCGATAGATTGTGCTGAACATTTGCCAGCGCTTTCCAACCGATTTCGCAAGAATATAGTTTTCATAAAAATGAAAACTATTGTATGTGTGTTCAACCAAAACCCTAAACAGGGCGGTACAATACCATCAAATCTCTAAAAAGAGAGAGGTATGAAGGTTCGACAATGTCAAAGAACCCTAAAAAGGGTTTTGATCGAGTTCATCATCTACCTTGCAGCGCAGGGTGACCGACTTCATGACGAGAAATTCGAGGCGCAACCCGAGTCGAAGACTCAGCAGGGGCTTTGCCCTTCTCGACGGCTGAACGTTTCAGGGCCATTGACATCGACGGAGAGGAAGGAAAAGTGGTCGGAGTTGGCACATAAGCTTTTCTCTCTTGAACAGTTGGAAACAAGTAAAGAATGAAAGAAAGAAGAAGAAAACTATTTATCATTTTTCAAAAGTAACAGTCACCTCAGATTGCGTCGAGAAATTAGGAGCTGATTCCTCCAAACGTGCAGTCAAGGTATCACTTGCTCAACTTGATTTTAAATTCAAAATTCAAAGTATTTCGAAACTTTGAATATTTTCAAATTTTAAAAACTTTAAAGGGGCTCTTGTAGGTCCTAAAAATCAAGTTGCACCCATCAAAAAAGTAATGAAAATCAAATTGTGCACCCTTCAAATGAACTGCGCAGGAAATAGATTGCGCAATAACTCAACTGCGCAAGCTGAACTGCGCACCCATCCAAGCGTGCTAGCGGACGTGGCCGCATCATCATTACCTGACAGAAAATCAGATCTTTCGACAGCTGACAGCCCGAAGAACGAGGAAACTATTTGTTTCTTGTGCAGCACGACGCTCGAGGACAGCTGTACAGGCAGCGCAAGCTACCAACCCAATCGAAGCGTAGTCTGCCAGATTCCCTATAGCGTAGTTCAATCCAGCGCAGTCTAAAGCCAGCGCAGTTCATGTGGCACAATCCATCAAGATAACTGACATTCTGTACATGACATACGTGCCATCAATTGCTCACCATGTGGCAACCGTCTGTACACGACCAAGCGCACTTCAATCAAACAATGCCACGTGTCTCATACAGTTGACCCACGATCGAGTAACCGCCAGCATAGTTCGCTGCTTGCGCAGTCCAATGTCTGCACAATCCATCCTGCGCAATCCAGAATAACTAAAAATTAGTTATTTTTAGAACTATATAAATAGAGTTTCAAGTCCTTCATAGGAGGGATCAGAAAAATCAGAATCAAGAGCAGAGATCATTCAAGATCATCAGAGAAATCAGGAGTTCTTTCCCAAGTGCTGCTGTATTCTTCAGAGGCCACTGCCTTCAACTTCAGAGGCTATCGTCTTCAAAGTTCACATCGTCCAAGGGATAAAGCGATCGTCTTCAGATCGGATTCCTATAGTTGTACTTTCCCAGAATTCTATTGTAATCTTCTTACAAAGTTTGTGAAATAAAGAACACTTTTATTTTTGCAAACATATATATATATAACCTTGTGTGATAATGTAGTGTAATATAGATATATGCATATTGTCTATATAATTAGTATGTATATAGATATATGGAAATTGGTATGTGTGTTGCCTATATCATTGTATATGGCATATGGCCTACGTAGTATAGCCTATGGCATATGGAGTGTGTAAACATGAGTGTTGGATTATGTTAGACTTGTGTGACTTGTGAATGGTGTGTGCTTGCTAGGATAGTCTTGGTTAGGCCTAGTAAGACTTGTTGGGTTAGGTTTAACCTAGTTGACCTAGTTTGAGTAGAGTAGTTGACTAGAGTTGACCAATATTGACTTTAGCCTAGATTGACCCAAACATCATGTAGAATGCATCATAGCAGTTTATTTTACCAATTTGGATATGTCGTGACTTGTACTGTTCTGAATAGGAGCCAGACTCCACTCCTCAGGCAGTATTTCATTCAGACACTCAAGATACCAGACGAGTACATTCTCTGACCGTTTCATACTTACTAGGACTATATTCTTGCTCTAGATTATTTTACTTGATGCTGACACGATGGAAACACGGATTAGTACTATATGGATCTTTTCATACGATGTTATCTCCCTCGGGAGCATCGGATACATCATGTCATATGCGTTTCACTTTCATCATGTATTTCTGTGCTTTCACCATTCATATGCACTCTCGTGATTCATGTACTCTTATGTTCACGAAGCCCCCATATTTATATTCATGTGCACCCATTTATGGGCCCCTATGTGAAATGATGTACAATAACATAACTTGAACGGATCCTTGTGTGTTGATTGGGGTACGGGGGAGTATAAATAGTCATGTGGACATTTCCAAAGTAGTGTAGCCATGTACAACCTCTTATGTTTATTATCAAGCCATTCACATGTCTATCTTGTACTCTAAATCACTAGTTCACTGTAGCTCTTTACTTATAGTAGATATTTCTTTACAGTCTTCTCTTTTACTTCTCGTATACTCTTCAGCGTTTCATGTATCATACTCTATTGCCTGTATTATATTTCTGTCATGATATGAACTGCGTGAGATGTACTGTGCTCGCTTCCGTCCTGACTGGACCTGTTAAAATATTATAGATGACCTTGAGGAGCTGTGTCCCACTTATTACGCAGCAGGCCTAGATAACACATGTGAGCTGGACTCTCAGGAGGACCCAGCACTTGCAGAGGACATTACCCCAGTAGACTAGGTTAGTTAGCTAGACTAGTATCTATTTATCATTCTGTCTGTTGGATACACTTGTACTTATTTGGGGATTTGTTATTCTGGATTTGTGGAGTGTTTATCTTAGACTTTTATCTATCTCTCTTATCTTGTATTTATGATCTGCGGATTCTGTGATTTCATCTATTCTATCTTATCGTACTTTTTTACTTAGCTGTGATTGAGTTGTACTTTATATTGTCACCTCCATTCGGAATGTATATACTATATAGATACCTTATAACTGTTAGATGTATGTGACCTAGGACAATGTTCTACCACTGACACTGCGGCGTAGGCTGGACGTAACCACTTTTCGTGCCCCTACACTGGGTGCGGGTCGTGACACATAGGTCCTGGACAACTTGTATACAAGGAAACTAGATCTCTCGGGCGGTTCTGGGGGCGCCTGGAATCGCTCGGCCTGGGGGAGATTGTCTAAACATTTTGAGGTATAAGAAACCTCGAGTATTGCATCCATGTCCAAATAAAGACGAGCTGAACCCATGGGTCATAGCGGATAATCATGGGAAATGACCCGTGGACCAACATATAGTTAGGTGCATTTATGAAATCAGAGTGTATTTCAACCTAACAAGAGATGTGGAGTTAAACAGTATGTCTTTACATCATATGCAAATTGTGCTAACCTGTCTTGTGCAGGGATGACTGTCGGCGATGGGTAAGTTGGTTATATAATATTCTTCTGTCTTGTTTCTTATGAATTGTTAAAAAGAACCTAGACAAGTAGAAAGAGCACTAGTAAATATGTAGCTTCACATGTTGAATTAGTGCATATATTTGTGAGTTTCGGCGAAGAGCCGCTCGCCAGTACATGATGTGTGCTGACCCACGTTGTGGGCATCCTTTTTCAGAAAGCAAAGGAGACATGGGGATTTCAAGTGAGGCACTAAAGATCATCTAGTCCAGTAGAGCTATGGACTGCCTCGAAGCTACTTTTCATTCCAGTCAAGTTACAAGTTTCTTTTCCTTTGAAGGTGTCTTTTCATTTCCAGTATGTAATAAAGGGATATGATGTGTGGGAATTACGACTATTTTCAAAAGAAAATTTTAAATAGAATCATGAAGCCAAGATAAGGCAATCTGAGTTTGCAAAGCTTTGTACTTTTATTCCTATCAAGTTTATCAATAAAAAAGTATTTCCATTTCAAATCTCTGTGTCCAATATTTGGTTTTCTGCAATAAATGGGTGCGTACGTGTGTTTTGCTTGACTAGTTGTTTTGTGCAGGTACATTGGCCTTGTGCAAGCGCAACTTAGGCTTGCACGACATCATGCCTTAGCGAGGACGAACGATCCCGCAGGGATCCATGCAAGGCAGACGACCCTAGCGGGATCGGGGTGTGACAAAGTGGTATTATAGCACGGTTTTACGTCCTTGGCCTCTTGTAAATATCATTTTCGAAAAAGTATATAAAGTATTTTGATGGCTTTCAAAAGAGTCCCGATTTTGGGTTATGAAAACCAATGCCCCATACAATAAGTCCATAATATTTTATGAGATTGACAGAAGTTATACTCTTTTGTAGAGAAATGGCTCCTCCTCGACCATCTGGCTTGAGCGATTCGATAGAACGGATCATGACCTTGTTGGAACTACAGAGGCAAGATAATGAGGAGTGTGACCAAATGCAACAGGCCCGACTGGAGGCCCAACAGAAGCAGTTGGATGCCTTGACCCAACTTGTAACTATGCTTGCGGCAAATCGAGATACCACCGCAGCGATAAAACCAACGGAAACACCCGAAATTGAGCACGTAGAGGGTGACGAACCCCAGCCAGTGCAAAGGCACTCTTTCTTTAGACCAAAGGACTTCTTAGATGTGAAACCTCTAGAATTTGAAGGCAGGACATCACCAGATAAGGTGATGGACTGGATTGATAAATTGGAGAGTCTGTTCGCGTTTGTGGGAGTTTCGAGTAGCAAGAAGGTAGTTTGTGCTATTTTTCTACTACGGCTGCGGGCAAAGGATTGGTGGAAAGCGAAGAAGCCAGAGCTGCTCACAACTGCTAGGGGTGGAAAGATTTCTTGGGCTTCGTTCAAGAAAGCATTTTTGGAGTAGTATCTCAATTCTGCTATCAGTCAGAAGATGGAGAATGATTTTATATCATTGAAGCAAGGGAGCATATCCGTGAAAGATTATGAATCTGAATTTACTAAGCTGACAAATTTTGTTGCTGTTATGTTACCAACAGAGCAGGCCCACATAAATCGGTTCGTTCAAGGTCTGAACGACGACATTCAGTTGAGTGTACTGAACCGAGAGTGTGAGTCATATCCTCAGGCCTTTGAGGTAGCACTACAAGTGGAACAATTTATCCTGAGGAAGGCATCAGCAAAAGTTCAGTACAGTCGTAATCAGCGTACAAAAAGATACCACGATGGCGAGAAGAAAAAAAGAGGGAGATAATCGCAACACAGTAGAGTGCGGATTCTACGGCCGTCAGGGCCACACTATATATAATTGTTGCACGAAAGCTTTAGAATACAGCTACTGCGGCATGAAAGGCCACACAAAGAAAACCTGTCGTTCCTTGAGCAATGCTTGTTTCGGTTGTGGCCAGCAGGGTCACGCTGTCAAAAATTATCCAAAGAAAAATTGAAACATAGATGATATAGAGGAGCGTAGGCCGCTGCCAGGCCTACCGCCGCTTCGAGACAATCCTCACAATCAGCAATTACGGAATGCCAACACTGCGACAGCGCGCGTCTATAATCTCTCCACCTTACTTGATCCTGAATGCAATACTAGCAGAGGTGAGCTTGTTTCTTAAGTTTTGTGGACAAAATTTTTTCTCAGTGGGTTATTATGTAGTGTCCCGCTCCTCGCGGTCCACTATGTAATACCAACGGCTTGCTGACTCAATCTTGAACTGAGTATTCGGGGAAACCCTTGCCGGTATCAATTGATCACGGATGAAATGCAATGAACCTTTCCAATTGATGGATTGGCTTCTACTGAAATGAATCCAAGAGTTTTATTGGATGTTTTCTTTCGCTGCTTGGTTTTAATGAATGCATTTTTGTGTTGGTTTTCGATGATTGGTTTTCATTGTTCGCTTTCATCGCTTTTTGTATTCATTCCGAATCTTGAGAGAAAGAGACCGAAGTATGCTAATCAACTGTTGGTGCCAATGTAGGATGCGTGAACTATTTGTGAACGGCGCGTGAAGTCCCTCTTTCTCTCAACTAAGATTCATCTTTGTGAGTTGCTTTAACCGGGCTTGCATTTATTTGTACGCCCTAATAAAAATGATCTCTAGTCCACTCTGTTGCCTCGTCCCTACGATTAACGATACCACAATAACAAAAGATAAAGAGAAGATAATGAATTAAATCATATGCTGGATTATATGTTGCCGCTTCATCTGTCCCCATATGAATAATAGCTGTTGCCTATGAATATGCTTCAAATGTTTAGATGTGTACAGACGGACTTGTATACGTTGCCACAACAAAAAGAATTGTTCCAAAGCTAGGAGCTATAAGCTCTGTCATAAACCAAAGCAAAGCATAAATACATGTGTTGCATAACAGTCGCCTTACAGAGTATGCATAGGTCCTGGACAACTTGTATACAAGGAAACTAGATCTCTCGGGCTGTTCTGGGGGCGCCTGGAATCGCTCGTCCTGGGGGAGATTGTCTAGACATTTTGAGGTACAAGAAACCTCGAGTGTTGCATCAATGTCCAAATAGCGACGAGCTGAACCCATGCGTGACAGCGGCTAATCACGAAAAATGACCCGTGGACCAACATATAGTTAGGTACATTTATGAAATCAGAGTACATTGCAACCTAACAAGAGATGTGGAGTTAAACAGTATGTCCTTACATTATATGCAAATTGTGGTAACCTGTCTTATGCAGGGATGACTGTCGGCGATGGGTAAGTTGGTTATATAATATTTTTCTGTCTTGTTTCTTATGAATTGTTAAAAAGAACCTAGACAAGTAGAAAGAGCACTAGTAAATATGTAGCTTCACATGTTGAATTAGTGCATATATTTGTGAGTTTTGGCGAAGAGCCGCTCGCCAGTACATGATGTGTGCTGTCCCACGTTATGGGCATCCTTTTCAGAAAGCAAAGGAGATAGGGAGATTTCAAGTGAGGCACTAAAGCTCGTCTAGCCCAGTAGAGCTGTGGACTGCCTCGAAGCTACTTTTCATTCCAGTCAAGTTGTAAGTTTTTTTTCCTTTGAAGGTGTCTTTTTATTTCCAGCATATAATATAGGAATATGATGTATGGGCATTGCGACTATTTTCAAAAGAGAGTTTTAAAGAGAATCATGTAGCCAAGATAAGGCAATCTGAGTTTACAAAGCTTTATACTTGTATTCCTATCAAGTTTATCAATAAAAGAAGTATTTCCATTTCAAATATCTGTGTCCAATATTTGGTTTTCTACAATAAATGGGTGCGTGTGTGTCTTTTGCTTGATTAGTTGTTTTGTGTAGGTACATTGGCCTTGTGCAAGCGCAACTTAGGCTTGTACGGCATCATGCCTTAGCAAGGACGAACGATCCCGCAGAGATCTAGGCAAGACGGACGACCCTAGAGGGATAGAGGCGTGACACCTTTTAGTTAAGGATAGATTTTATTGGCCGAGTCTTAAGGGCGATGTTGCTAGAGTAGTTGTACACTGTCGTACTTATCAGATGATGAAGGGTAGAAAGAACAACACTGGCTTGTATACTCCTATACCTATTCCTTTCATCCTATGGCAGGAAATTAGCATGGACTTTGTATTAGGTTTGCCACGTACCTTACGGAAGCATGACTGTATTTTTGTTGTAGTGGACCATTTTTCGAAGATGGCACATTTTATTCCCTGCAGTAAAATGAGTGATGTGTCACATATAGCGAGCTTATTCTTTAGGGATGTTTGGATATTACATGGGTTGGCTAAGATTATTGTGTCTGATAGGGATGTTAGATTTATGAGCTATTTCTGGAAGACACTTTGGAAAAAACTCAATATGAAGCTTCACTTCTCAACTGCTTATCACCCGCAGACGGATGGTTAGACTGAAGTGGTCAATAGGAGTCTAGGCAATTTATTGAGGTGTTTAGTTGGTCACCATCTAGCTAATTGGGACCTTATATTACCCATGGCGGAGTTTGCATACAATAGTTCGGTCAATAGGTCTACGGGATTGAGTTCATTTGAGGCTGTCAATGGAGGCAAACCTAGAAAACCTATAGATCTTCTACCTGGACCTCTAGGATCCTAGTCTAGCACGTTTGTCGAGACTTTTGCATAATATATACATGATTTACATATCGAGATTCGTAGAAGATTAGCTGTGAGCAATAATTTGTATAAATTGGCAGCTGATGGTCACAGGAGATTGTAAAAATTTGCTATTGGTGATAAGGTACTTGTGCGAGTGAGACCGAAGAGGTTCCCTCGTAGAATTGTGAAGAAGTTGCATGCCAAAAGGACAGGTCCTTATCGAGTTCTATGGAGGATCGGTTCGAACACGTATGAGTTGGACATTCCACAAGATATGGGAATCAGCCCCGTATTTAATGTGGAGTACCTAACGTTGTTTTATGAGCCTATGGCATATTCTTTCTATGATTCTAATTTTGTAGGTTTTTAGGTTTACCATCGACAAGTGGGCATCCTGATATCGAGTATGGACCAGTAACACCGCCTCCACCGCCATCACTATATTATAGGCATACAAGACTTGAGATCGAGGATGTTATTGATGACGAGATAGTTTCCACTACAGATGGAGGCTACCAACACTTCTTAGTATGTTGGCATGGATGACTAGAGTTTGATGCTCGTGGTTGACTATAGATAAGCTACAGAAGCTAGACCTAGATGTATTGATAGAGTATCTTCAACGTCATTCACCAGGTGGTGAATCTTCTAAGTCGGGGAGAGTTGATGAGGACCAGATTCGACTAAGATGTGGAACGAGACAGAGACGAGCCCGAGTCTTAGACTAACTAGTTTGAAAATATCTAAAAATATTTTTGTTGAGAAGTTTGGATTTTATTTATCTTCATTGTTATTTGTTTGTTTAGGGAGGTTAGTTTGGATGATACTGTAGTTGAGAAGTTAGACTAGTTTAGATAAGAAGTTTATCTTCCTTAGAATTATTTTATGTTATCTTTTAAGTTGAGTGCATGTCTATAAATAGGGCCAAAAACTTATAGAAGAAACACATAATGAATGAGAATAAAATTTACTTTTAAAATTTGGTAAGAAGCCTAAGAGTTAACTGAATTTCCTTTTATTCTAAATACATTTCTGCTGACGACGACGACGTCCACGAATCAACTTCTACGAACCCAAGTCAAATTCGGATCACGTATACTGTTTGCGAGTGGCACGTACGGTTTTCTTCTTCGACTTGGAGTTGTGCACCATATTCGAAGAGGTCTAAGTATGTGCTGAAGACGTGTCCCTCGTAGAACGAAGTTTGTGCCTATCTGAAGGCTTGCGACATAATCGCCAATCTCGAAGGCTTGCGCCTATCTTGAAAACCAATAAAAATAACTAGGTCTCCTTCCACCCCTTTCAGTTTAATCATTACAAAGAAATTGCTCATTATTTAAATCTACTATAAATATTAATTTTATATTTGGATTAGTTAGACTTAAGTCCTCGTCCCGCGTCACAAGGTATACTTGCCTGGTGGTTGTTAGTTATTTTGATGACGTCCAGTAGACGAAATCAATAAATCTGGAGAAGATACAAGGATGGAACTTCCACAAACGTCTCTGAATGCTGAAACAAACATCACCAACATTTTTGGAATAAAAGAAATAAGTAAGATTGACTATCCATAAGTCCAATTCTGGGCACATGGGCAAAACGGTAATTTCGGATCAAAATAGTGTTCGTTGTTGGACCCACTTTGCACCGAAAAATGTACCAAAATCTATGGTCTCTAAAGTCATCAAATTATATACCTAAAAGTCCAATTTTTTGATACGAACTCAATGGATGTTAAATTTTGGATTCTGATGAGCCGTTGTCACGACCTACACCCGCTTTTCGGGATGCGAGCACGTCAGCAAGCCAGCTACGTATCAAGCGGACTCCAGCCCGACTCGAATACGTAATAAGCTGTTTAGACTATGGTAATATGTTTAATCATGGTTAGGAAAAACTATATCTCAATCCACAAGAAGAATATAAACAAGAATGAACATTATGGTTCATGGTCTGCATCCCACTAGCATATATGTCCGATTAGACTCCAAAGAAATAACATGAGTCTATTAACTAGGATGTCAAGCAGAATATATCATGACCAGGAATATCAAGCACGAGAGGATAACAAATCAATATCACTAGCATATACCTGAATCCTGCAGATGTAATCAACTACCATCATGCTTAGCTAACTAACTCCGTACGATCAGCTACTTGAAGAGATCATCAGGTTCTCAGGGGACTAGCAAGATACATAAAAAAATGCCTACTACTATGTAAACCCCCTAATTTATTAAATTATTTAATATTAGTTTTGTGTAAAGTTTTGCTAAAATACATGTATGCATAATATTAGGAGTGTAATGCATAGTATGGGTGTAAGTTTATATATATTATATTTATGTGTTTATATGTATGTGTAGATTTATTAAGATGTATATATTTATATATACATATATGTGGAAATATATGTGTACATAATTATATCTAAATTATTGAATTATTGAAAATATTTTTTTAATTAGAAAAAATAAATAAAATAAAATTTAGATATTTAAATAAAGTAATAATAGAAAAATAAAAAATAGATTTTTTCTTTAAAAAAAGGAAAAGAAATTATAATAAATAAAAAAAGAAATGAAAAAGAAAAAGAAAAAAAGAAATGAAAAAGAAAACGAAAAAGGAAAAAGAAAAGAAAAGAAAAGGAAATATTTTTTTATCAAACCCACCCACATAAGTGGGCGGGCCCCCACCCTCTCCTTTTGCTTGCTCTGTACGCAGCAAGAAAACGTTTATTTACACGAGCAAGTGGGTCCACATAACTTATTACAAAGTCTATTAGTATTAGGTTTTGTCCCAAGTTATTATAAATATATATTCCTCTACAAACCTCAAAACCCTAGACTCCCAAAACGAAAATTGTGGCAGAACATACCCTCTTCGCCTACGAGTTCATTTCACCAGCGATGGAGTTGTGTGCGCGATGAACGGAGCATAGGAAGTCAGCCCCTCGTCATCTACGGAGCAGTTTTCCCACTCAAGGTACCCTACTTTCCGACGACGTAACTTTTTGCTCGTAACACCGATTTTCGATCCGTAAGATTTTTTGGAAAGTAGACTTGACCCTCTTCGAGATCCTCTAGATGGATTTCGACATAACCATCTAACTGGTTCAAAAACTAGAACCGAAGTTAGCAAAATTTTTATTTTTCTAGACTATTAAAACCAATTTTAAATGGCAACTTGTCGGCCAATTTTCTTGCTGTGCATTAAAGATTTGCAGAAACTAATCAAAAATAGTAAAAGACAACATAACCAAGATTGCAACGCATCTTCTGGATCGTCGTTTTGATTAACGTACAAAAAGTAAATTGATGTTGAAGTCGGAGGAAAACCTGTGTTAATTTATATAAAATACTAAAATTTTCTTGATACGGCGTGCGCCCCGACAAATCGGGCGACGTGGTCGTGCACTATATGCATTGAAAGGTGCGTATGGACGTTGCTGATGTGTGGGAACTGACGGAACTCAGTTTCGTTGCGTGTGTGCGACGAAATCAGTCCGTATCCGTCAAGATACCCCCGTATCGCCAATTTGTAAATTTTGCCCTAACTTCGTGTACAGTCGTCAAATCGAGACGAAACTTGTGCCAACAGGTCCGAATCGAAATTCTGGTCCTCTGTGCCAAGTTTGGTTCAATTTTGAGAAGGTCGAATCGAAACCCTTTTTGGCGGGCCCGCGACCCACTAAAACGAGCGATTTGTACGCGGCTCATCGGAATCCAAAACTGGACATACTGTTGAGTTCCTCTCCTCAAACTGAATTCGTAGACATGTAGTTTGATGACTTGAGAGGCCATAGACTTTGGCAAGTGTTTCGGTGCAAAGCGAGTCCAACGACGGATATCGTTTTGACCAGAAATTACAATTTTGCCCCTGTTCCAGAATTAAACTTTTGGACATGCGTTTCCTAGGTATATCTTATACTACGAGTATATTTTTGATATTTCTTTCAGTGTCCAGAGTTGTTTGGAGATTGTGACATTTTTTGGCTGACATTGTGATTTTCTGGACTTGCTACTTTGCACCATTAGGCAAGATACCTTGCCACCTTACTCTGTGATTACTTTACTTTATTTTTCAGTTATTTTTTTAGTTTCATATATATTGTTCTATGTTTTATATCACTATGTGTCCGAGTCACACTTGGGTGCAAGCGACCATATCGGTTGTTCATTTGCCTTATATTATTTACTTATATTGACTTAGCTTAGTGACCACCCATTGATGATGAGGTATTGGTATATCTTATATGGCCTTGACACGTACTTTACCATGTTTTGTGAGTCACATATAGGACACGTACTCGCGTAGTCGGTCGGCCACCGATATGGGGCGTGCGACGGTTAGGAGTAACTGCCAATAGAATTGCATGCTAGTGGACTTGGCAGTTACTAGATGGTCATACGAGTCATGGATGTGACTCCATTAGGTATTGGGAGGGAAGAACAGTTCCTTGATGTATGGGCCACATTTACATACTGCTATTGTACCTGAAGCTCCGTTGGAGGCGCAAGTTCACCTTATTGTACTGATTCCCTCTAACGTTCAAGGAACGTTATGGACGTTTTCTTACTGATTCCCTCTGACGTTCGCCGAACGTTATGGACGGATTATACTAATTTCCGATGAGAGGGACGATGCCACTGCTATACAGCCCAAGTGCCTATATGTGGAGGATTGTTCTTTATTGCATATTCACTATAGTACGGTTAGGTACCCTATTGCATGCATCCCTTATTTTCTATTATATATCACAGTTTATATGGCATGGTGTTTTCTTGTATCTTGTTACGTCCCTCTGAGGACCTGGTTACCTCTCCAGGATTAGACAACTTTCCGCAGGAGTACGGAGCGGCTCTGGATCCATCCTACATCGATGACGAGGCAGTTCCTACTGACTTCTAGTCTATTCTATATTGAGACATTAGTGGACATTATTTTTACATCTCTTTTCTTTCTATTTTGCGGAGGTTGGCCTCCGATCTTGTGAGACTATTTTCATAGCTGTTTGGAGTGAGTATGTTCACCCAGCTATCTTTTGATGCATTATTTATTGGATTCTCGTTTGACTCTCATTTCTTCTGTGTTAAGCTGTGATGAGATTAGATACTTATATTCTGGCCTGTGATTTTATTATATATATAGAGCTTATGTACGTATACGAGGATTTCATATATTGGAGTATTCTTCGTATATGTGCAGCTGACATGTTGCGTACTTGGTCCTAAGTATTTTAGGACTGGGGCGTTATATGTTTTTTTGGAAGCCAATACAGGTCAGAAAATATTGTTGGGTTACATGACTGTTCCCAACAAGCCTGCATATAGGAATAGGAATTGTATCTCATCCAGAACTACTACTTCTTTGACTTCCAATCTTTTCAAATTCCTTTGATTACTTGAATTACCTCATATCTAACTTCTCCTAATATCGTCCTATTCTTTCTCGTGCCAACAGTATGAATCTAAGAAGCATATGCACTTCCACCTTGGCCATCACCTCTGGTGATGTGGCCACCCGAGAGGAACATAATCCTTCGATGACCTCGGTGACCCCATAGCAGCCAGGACAGTTGCAGCCTACTACAACACCGACGACGGAGTATCCAGAGATCGTAGCACCCCAAGGCAGCGAGGCTGGGCAGACCACTACCATGCCACCGAAAGGGAATGTACCACTGCCTCCACCACCACCATTCTCCCAGCAATTTCTACCACAGTCGGGACCTCAGATGCCTCCACAACCGACTGATGGGAGCCCTTCTTTCCAGTTTATATACGTCATGATGCAGGCTCTGTGGCAGCAGACTGAGCTGATGAGACAGACAATAATGGCATCATTGGCTAGACTGATAGAACCCTAGAGGGGGGTGAATAGGGTTAAGCTAACTAATCAAGCACTTAGCACAAGCTAATGGGCAATTTAAAAATATAAGTGCAAGAGAAGAAGCAAAAACAATACCGACACCCGATGTATCCTGGTATCCTCCTAAGAGGCAGTCCAATCTCGAAACTCTCTTCAGCTTTAATCCACTATTTGAGTAAATAGTTACACACGAGTTTAGATCCAAAGAACTCGCCGACTTCTTACACGAGAGCTTTAATCCGAAGGCCTCTCCAACTTCAACCGAGAGTTTGGATACGAAGACTCCCCAACTTCAACCGAGAGTTTGGATACGAAGACTCTCCAACTTCAACCTTTCACAATAGGTTTTGATCTTCTTATACAATAAGATGAAGATCTCACTTTTCAACTCAATAACTCTAACACAATTTGTTGATGACAAATGAAAGCTTTGTAGAGTTGTTTGTGGATAGGCTTTGGTGGTTTAGAAATTTTTAGACTCAAAGCATCAACCTTGAATGAAGGGGTTCAAGGCTATTTATAACCAAAGCATTGAAAAGGGCCAAAGGCAACTTTTCAGTCACGAACCGGCATACCGTTGGTATGATCCGGCATACCGGCGGTATACCGGTCTAGAATGCAACGGCTAGAAATATAGCCGTTGGGATCATTTATTGCTCAGAATTCGGCCGTTGGAATTTGAACATTACTGAATCGGTATACCGTCGGTATGGACCGGTATGCCGTCGGTATACCGATTTTTGTAGACAGAAACTTTTTGTGAACAAAACCGGTATACCGTCGGTATACACCGGTATACCGTCGGTATGCCGTTTTTCAGCAGAAAATGATCCTAGGCTCATTTCTACCCTAGCTTTCAATTTTGCCATCCATTTCTTGTGTTTACAATTATTCCTAAGACTCATTACAGACTCCAGATATGCTGTAGCAGGTGCAAGCTTCTTCAGAGTCTTGAAACGATGATGGCATGGCTTGACTTCTTCCTTTGATAGGTGTTTGCTTTTTTCCTTGGCGGCAGCTGTCCAAAGATGTCGTCGGGTGCGTGGCTCTGGAGATGTCGTCGGGTGGTTCAGAGAAATCTTGTGGGATCCATCGTCTTTGGCCCACCATGATTTCTTTATTGCATATGTCCACATTGATCTGCTTATTATTTTTCTGTATGTACATGTTAGACGAACAAAGCAATATACATAGTAGCAAGTGTGATAAGTTTAATGCACATTAGGACAATGATGAGTTTAAGTATAATTGCTAAGGTGATAGCATAAATGTTAGTGATATCATAATGATTAGACTTAATTGAATGACCACAATCAAAAACATAGTTTTGATTTTGGCAACCCGATTAAATTTAAGATAGATAAGCTCATATCACTAAAATGTAAACTAATAGGCATATATCACCAAAGGTATAAGTATAAGTAGAAATGCTATAGCGATAGTATAAAGATTAGTGATAATGAAATGCTAAACTTAGCATATTAACCATATTAAAAAATATGATACAATCATTGGGCCAACATAGACCTCCACCACCACCTCCAGTACCAGTACCAGCACCGGCTCTATATTCTTATGAAGGCTCTATCAAGAATTTCATGGATATGAACTCCAAGGCCTTTAGAGGAATGGAGAAGCCACTAGAGGTGTCACAGTGGCTTATTAGTACAGAGAAGCTACTGAAGGCATCCCAGTTGCCAGCTCGAGATTGGATGACAACAGTTGACCTACTGTTAGAAGATAATGCTCACCACTGGTGGAAGGCAGAAGAGAGACGACTAGGCAATGGGATCACCTGGAAGCAGTTCTATGATGCATTTTATGAGAGGTTCTTTCCTATTCATATTCGAGATGGTCTCTACGATCAGTTCCTTCATCTGAAGCAAGGGAATATGGCAGTTGATGAGTATGACTCAGAGTTCAATTGCCTGAGTAGATTTGGTGCGGGATTGATTCCGACAGAGTGAGAGAAGGCGAGAAGATTTCACCAGGGACTTGCACCAGAGCTCAAGTCTTATACGACTACCCAGTCTCGAATCTCCCATTCAGCTGTCTTGGAAGAAGCTTATGCCCAGGAGATTCTTTGCAAGGAGCACCAGCAGACATCGAGACACCATATACTAGCAGTCGCACCGGCTAGAGCTACTCAGGATGGACCTATCAGAAGGCCCACAGGACAGTACCAGCAGAGGGCCATACCATATCAGAAGCCCGTTTTCCATTACTGTAGGAAGGAAGGACATGTCCAGAGAGACTGTCGGATCCGTCATGGATGGTGCTTGAGGTGTGGATCCAGCCAGCATATGGTCAAGGATTATCCAGAGCAGCAGGCGATAGTATATGCTCGACAGACCCCTAGGCCGACAGCTCCTACACTTCCAGCACCCCGACCAGGACAACAGGTGTCTAGTCTTATAGCACCAACAATAGGAGCTCCTCGTCCACTATTACCACCCCAGCTAGAGCAGCACGACAGGACTAGAGTTCAGGACCCCGGCTAGAATTACGGACATGCCTTCTCGTTAGCAGTGGAGAATGTGGAAACAAAAGGAGAAGTCATAGCAGGTATGATTTTAAATTTTCATATTCCCTGTTATCATATCCATGCATCATAAGTTTAGCCAAGGCCAGAGAAAATTAGACAGTAGGACGATCGTATAAGCACGAACACTGGACACGGCTTAGATTCTTAAACCTCGAACTACTCGTGTTTTCATTCAATCATAAATTATGCGTACTAATATTTGGACTAGTCTGACTAAATACCGCTATTATAGCCTAGATTTTACAAGCTTATCCTTATCGAGCTTGTTCACGACATGTGTATATTGGGGACGCCCACTAACATATTATCTCATCAGAATCAATGTATGATGGTCTGATCAACCTTCGTACAGTTGGTTCGCTTTTATTTGCTTATCCTACGTGGATTGAGATATAGATGGCTCTATGATCTCATCCGCAACTGCCTTGAAAACTCTATTTGAAACGCCTCTGGAATCCCATATTCGTATTCGATCCTCTCTCCTTGGAACACTTATTATTTTTGCCTTTATGGATTTCGAAAAGTCAGATGCTCGTATTGAGGGAAGATAGACCTGTAATATCCTCCTCAGTTTATCATACCATCTATAGACAGGAAAGACATATTCATACAATCATTGACATCTGTTGGACTCAAAGTATGGTCTTCAAAACTTGACTCATATCTATCACATCTCGTATCCTAGTACATCGTGTAATATTCTTCCATAAATTGAGGTATGACCTTCCGACTCGAACCTTTTTAACTCCACTAAACCATAGAGCGGTGTCTTAATTGTTAACTTCTAGAAATGAATTATTGTAGGATATAGATCGTAGCGCCCCAGTAGAATTTAGAATGTACTAGGATTGCCTATTGATTAGAATAAGTGGTTTCTGTTAGAAAGATAATTAGTTCCTCATGAACTCCCACTTTCTATTTAGAACATTTTTGGGTCCCCGGTCGTGGCATTTAGATTAGCAGCACAAGACCAGCTGAAATACCTTCCAACAAATTCCATCTGCAAGACCTATACGAGTCCACCTTCATGTAGACATATCATGTCCTACTAAAACATGTCCCCTTTGTACTCTATTTTCATGATACAATTTTTTAGCAAAAAAGGGCTAATTATAAACTTTACCGTAATACCGACGAACCGTTCGACTTTAATTTGAGAACAAAACTCAACTCAAAACTTTCGATCAGATATATGGTTGTGATCTACTCGAAGCCCAATATGCACCTGCCCTAGTATGATACTCAATTGAGACTCTATCTGCCACTTGTACATAGCCATGGAAGGCATGTTTTTGACTTACGACACCTATCTAACCAATCCGATTCAGAACTAGCCCAACCTCTTGAGTTAGGACTTGTTCTAGACTACCATAGCCTAGCAGAGATGGTATAAGTTGATCTTACGAGATATTGCCCCACCAATATAGTTTAAATTCGAGATGGATTCATTCAATATGAAACCCCTGCACCTTTTAGCCCCTCTCAGAAGGCTCGTAACGACGTTTATCACGGATAGCCAACTTCTATAAGTGGGGTAGAGCCTTGAACCAAGAACACTTACCCTATAGAAATTAAGCCAATAAGGTTCCTTGTACAACTACCCTCATTTGTTTGAAAATCAAGTTACGACTTTCATGCGTTAGCCCCTTAAAAGTTTTGTATTTGCATTAGACCCCCTTACCGTAGTTTTAATTTCGAGGACGAAATTTCTTTAAGTTGGGTAGGATGTAAACCCCCTAATCTATTAAATTATTTAATATTAGTTTTGTGTAAATTTTTGCTAAAATACATGTATGCATAATATTAGGAGTGTAATGCATAGTATGGGTGTAAGTTTATATATATTATATTTATGTGTTTATATGTATGTGTGTATGTGTAGATTTATTAAGATGTATATATTTATATATACATATATGTGGAAATATATGTGTATATAATTATATCTAAATTATTGAAAAGATTTTTTAATTAGAAATAATAAATAAAATAAAATTTAGATATTTAAATAAAGTAATAATAGAAAAGTAGAAAATAGATTTTTTTCTTTAAAAAAAGAAAACAAATTATAATAAAAAAAGAAATGAAAAAGAAAAATAAATAAAAAAGAAAAAAAGAATTGAAAAAGAAAACGAAAAAGGAAAAAGAAAAGAAAAGAAAAAAAATTTCAAACCCACCCACATAAGTGGGCGGGCCCCCCACCCTCTCCTTTTGCTTGCTCTGTATACAGCAAGCAAACGTTTATTTCCGCGAGCAAGTGGGTCCACATAACTTATTACAAAGTCTATTAGTATTAGGTTTTGTCCCAAGTTATTATAAATATATCTTCCTCCACAAACCTCAAAACCCTAGACTCCCAAAATGAAAATTACGGCAGAACATACCCTCTTCGCCTACGAGTTTGTTTCACCAACGACGGAGTTGTGTGCGCGACGAACGGAGCATCGGAAGTCAGCCCCTCGTCATCCATGGAGCAGTTTTCTCACTCAAGGTACCCTGCTTCCCGACGTAACTTTTTGCTCGTAACACCGATTTTTGATCCGTAAGATTTTTTGGAAAGTAGACTTGACCCTCTTCGAGATCCTCCAGATGGATTTCGATATAACCATCTAACTGGTTCGAAAAATCGAACTGAAGTTAGCAATTTTTTTATTTTTCTGGACTGTTAAAACCAATTTTAAACGACAAATGTCGACAAATTTTTTTACTGTGCATTAAAGATTTATAGGAACTAATCGAAAATAGTAAAATACAACATAACCGAGATTGCAATGCATCTTCTGGATCGCCGTTTCGATTAACGTGCAAAAAGTAAATTGATGTTAAAGTTGGAGGAAAACCTGTGTTAATTTATATAAAATACTGAAATTTTCTCGATTCGACAAGCACCCCGACAAACCGGGCAACGTGGTCGTGCACTATACAGATCGAAAGGCGCGTATGGACATTGCTGACGTGTGGGAACTGACGGAACTCATTTTCGTCGCGTGTGTGCGACGTAATTAGTCCGTATCCGTCAAGATATCCCCGTATCGCCAATTTGCAAATTTTGCCCTAACTTCGTGTACATTCATCAAATTGAGACGAAACTTGCGCCAACATATCCGAATTGAAATTCTGGTCCTGTGTTCCAAGTTTGGTTCGATTTTGAGAAGGTCTAATCGGAACCCCTTTTTGGCGGGCCCGCGACCGACTCAAACGGGCGATTTGTACGCGGCTCATCGGAATCCAAAACTGGACATACCATTAAGTGCCTCTCCTCAAACTGAATCTGTGGATATATAGTTTGACGACTTTAGAGACCATAGACTTTGGCATGCATTTCGATACAAAGCGAGTCCAACGGCGGACATCGTTTTGACCCAAAATTATGATTTTGCCCCTGTTCCAGAATTAGACTTTTGGACAGGCATTTTCGAGGTATATCTTATACCCCGAGTACATTTTTGATGTTTCTTTCAGCGTTCGGAGTTGTTTAGAAATTGTGATATTTCTTGGCTGACATTGTGATTTTTTGGACTTGCCACTTTGCGCCATCAGGCAAGATACCTTGCCACCTTACTCTGTGATTACTTTACTTTATTTTTCAATTATTTATTTTCAGTTTCATATATATTGTTCTATGTTTTATATCACTATGTGTCCGAGTCACAATTGGGTGCAAGCGACCGTATCGGTCATTCATTTGCCTTATATTATTTACTTGTATTGACTTAGCTTTAGTGACCACCCATTGATGATGAGGTATTGATATATCTTATATGGCCTTGACACGTACTTTACCACGTATTGTGAGTCACATATAGGACACATACTCGCGTAGTCGGCCGGCCACCGATACGTATGGGACGTGCGACGGTTAGGAGTAACTGCCAATAGATTTGCATGCTAGTGGACTTGGCAGTTACTAGATGGTCATACGAGTCATGGATGTGACTCCATTAGGCATTGGGAGGGAAGAACAGTTCCTTGATGTATGGGCCATATTTACATACTGCTATTGTACCTGAAGCTCCGTTGGAGACGCAGGTTCACCCTATTGTACTGATTCCCTCTGACATTCAGGGAACGTTATGGAAGTTTTCTTACTGATTTCCTCTGACGTTCGCCGAACGTTATGGACGGATTGTACTGCTTCCCGATGAGAGGGACGATGCCACTGCTATGCAGCCCGAGTGCCTATTTGTGGAGGATTATTCTTTATTGCATATTCACTATAGTACGGTTAGGTACCCTATTGCATGCATCCCTTATTTTCTATTATATATCACAGTTTATATGGCATGGTATTTTCTTGTATCTTGTTACGTCCCTTTGAGGACCTGGTTATCTCTCCAGGATTAGACAACTTTCCGCAGGAGTACGGAGCGGCTCTCGATCCATCCTACATCGATGACGAGGCAGTTCCTACTGACTTCTAGTCTATTCTTTATTGAGACATTAGTGGATATTATTTTTACATCTCTTTTCTTTCTATTTTGCGGAGGTTGGGCTCCGATCTTGTGAGACTATTTTCATAGCTGTTTGAAGTGAGCATGTTCATCCGGCTATCTTTTGATGCATTATTTATTGGACTCTCGTTTGACTTTCGTTTCTTCTGTGTTGAGCTGTGATGATATTAGATACTTATATTCTGGCCTGTGATTTTATTATATATATATACAGCTTAACAAGGATTTCATATTTGGAGTATTCTTCGTATATGTGCAGCTGGCATGTTGCGTACTTGGTCCTAAGTATTTTGGGACTGGGGCGTTACATACTATGACAATAAATAACATGTATGGAGGATAAGAACAATACAAAAAGAATATCTAAGGAACGACATATCATATGGAGATGTAATACTAGACTTGGCTAACAATCAATCGAATAACTCCTATAGCTTGTAGTACAATACAAGATACTCCCAATCTATAGTATGTTTTGATTGTAGTACAATGCAAGATACTCCCAATCGAGAATAGCCAATCCTAGTATCGATTCCTCTCCTAAAGGTCGAATACAAGGGTCAAGTAAAATCTTATAGATCGTAGTACAATGCAAGATACTTCCAATCTATAGTATGTCTCAACTGTAGTACAATGCAAGATACTCCCAGTCAAGAATGGTCAAGTTGTGACAATCAATTAATATCAAGTCAAGTCAAGGAAACATGGCTGACAACTCTATCTCAAGACACGGTGAACATGAAGAAGACCAATACGCAAGCAAAGGAAATAAAGAATATCCTATACGTGCACGTAAATCTATAAACAAAGGAAGCATGAGATGATACACCAAGTACAATATGGAAAGAAATACAATAGGAAGAAAATATGTAAATACTGTAAAGTTTCGGCAAGGTATACTTGCCTGTTGTAGAATCGACCACGTCTAATTAAACAACTCGTCAACCAATGAACCACAAAATTCCAACTCCTGTAAACGACTCCGGATGCTAAAACAGATATTAACAGTGTATTCAGAATAGTCAAAGTAGCTAAGATAGCCTATCCATATGTTCAATTCTGGACACAGGAGCAAAACGATAATTTTGGATCAAAACGATGTCCGTCGTTAGGCCCGCTTTGCATCAAAAAGTGTGCCAACATCTACGGTCTTTAAAGTCGTCAAATTACATGTCTATGGGTCCGATTTGATGATACTAACCCAACCGTATGTCCAAAGTTGGATTCCGGCGGGCCGTGAACAAATTTGCCCGTTGGATCGGGTCACGGGCCCGCCAAAATAGCGCTCCGGTCGACCTTCTCAGAATCGGACCAAACTTGGCATACAGGACCTAAAAAACGATATGGTCCTGTTGGCGTAAGTTTTGTCTTGATTTGTCGAACGTGTAAAAAGTAATTACTAATTTGCAAAGAGGCCGATACGGTGAATTTTGACGGATACGTATCAAATTCGTCGCACACACGCAACCAATTTGAATTTTATCAAAGCCCACACATCCGCGAAGTCGATACATACCTTTCAATGCTTTCAGTTTGTGACTACGTTTCCCGGTTTGTCGGAGCGCACGATGTATCGGTGGTTTTCTAAGTTTTTCTAAAACAGTTTTTCATAGTTTTTCTTGATTTTGGAAATCGAATTAGTTTGTACATACTTAATAAAATCATGAACTACAAGATAGGTTTTAATCATGTATAAGTTGTCTATAACTTTGTTCAAATAGTTTTCGAAAACTCGCTAGGGTTTGGCGATAGTTCACCTTCCAAAGTAGGGTCGGGAAATAGCGTTCTGTTTCATTTCGAAACTGTTTTCGCCAATTTTGGCATTGAATTTTCGGGCGATCTAGAGCATATGATTTTAAACTAATTGAAGGTAAACGGAGTGCATAGGGTTGTCTACGTACCTGAGAAATCGGTTCGACAAACAATCGAACGGTAGAGGAGATATTGCGTCATGAAGTTGAGCGGTTGTAATAGCTGCTGCGGTTGTGGACGGGTGCGCATGTGCATGCGCAGTCTTCTGTCGTCGGTCGATGGCAGTTTAGGTGTGGCGTGCGACAGCTCAGGGGCCAGGGGCGGCGCTGGGATAGAGAGGATGTGGTTTAGGGTTTAGGGTTTAGTCTCTCATTCTTTCGAACTCTCTCGTTCTGTGTATCATTCGGCTGTGAAAGCCCAAAGGGGTTGGGAAATAGCAGTGTATGCTCGGGTGGGGGAGAAATTGGGCCTGGGGGTTGGGCTGTGGGGTTTGATCTTTATTTTGTTTTATTTGTTTCCTTATTTGTCTTTTATTTTCTTCTCTTTTCTTTTAAAACCATTTCATAATTTAATGATTCTAAACAAATACCTAAAACCCAGAATTTATTTAAATCAAAATCCAAACCAACTTTAAATAATTCCTTTTAATAATTCCAAATTATCAAATAATATATTTTACATATAGATATTTACCTATATCAATTTATTATATATAAAAATCCTATACGACAACTGCGTACATAAATACATTTATAGATACATATATTTTCTATGTATGTATAAATAATCCAAATGTCCTAAAAATAAATCTTAAGAATATATTCTCATAGTGTTGGGCTTGTACTTAAAATATGTACATACAATAATATTTATTCATAAGTAATCCAAAACATTCAATGGTATTTTTGTATCATTATGATTCTAATAAAAATATTAATAACAATAATAATAATAACAATAACCAACTAAAATAACCAATAAGAGTTTTGGTGAACATATCATACCCCATCTTTATTTGGCCCTAGAAAATCGTACAAATATTCTAAAGCACCATTTAAATATTAATATTACCTATTTTGTATGAATAATCGAATATTTAGAAAATATTTGTCAACTCCTAATAATAAGTAAGAAATATTTGTACACACATAAAATATGTCTACATGGCCGTCTTTGATCTCATTACATGCTTACATGGGCTTGAATTTGGTTCGAGTCCCGTTCGGACAAAACTGGCATAACCGGGTCTCCTAAAAATCATAATATTAATTAATATATAATTAATTTGTCTATAGGGGTTAAGTCGCAATCTGGCCTGGTTTTCCTGGTTAGAACAACCTATGGTTCTACCTTCCCTACCGAGGCTAGAATACTAGTCAAAGCACACATCTAAACTATCCGTGCCAAAATTCTTGGTCATCTTGTACTCCAAATCTTAACCATGAGTAAGGCCATCTATCGTAATAAGTATTTAATTAAAATATTTATAAAATTCTAAAAATTCCCATTTAACTCAGATAAATAAAATAAAAAAATATTTTTAAAATTTTGGAAAGAGGAGTTACAGCAGTTCACAAAATTGTCTATTAAATCGGAACGTGGGGTCCGCAAAACGGTGATCCGGTCAACTGTCTCAAAATCGGACCAAACATGGCTCACATAACCAAAAAATGATACAAGTCCAATGGGGTAAGTTTTGTCGCGATGTGATGAACGTGCACAAAGTAATTGAGATTTTTCAAATTAGGCCGATACAACGTTCTTCGACGGATACGGGTCGAATTCGTCGCGCACACGCAACCAATTCAAATTCCGTCAAAGACTACTTGTCCGCAAAGTCCGTACGCACCTTTTGATGCCCTCGGTTTGCGATAGAGTCGTCTAGTTTGTCGGGATGAACCCCGTATAGGTGTTTTTGGGGTTTTTGAAACAGTTTTCATCGATTTTCTAACTAATTTAACATGAAATCTGTTACAGAAAATCTAATCAATGGGTTTTAAACTCGGTTATGTTGTCAACAAATCTGATTAAGCAAATGTCCCTATTACTAAATATTCTGATAATGATTCGCCTTCTAAAACTCGGGTTTGAATACAAAAACTGTGAATTTTCTTATTTGGGTTCTGTTGTTTTTCTGAGATTTTACACTAGATTTTGGTCGATTAAAATTATAAATTATTTCCTCAGATCTACACCCTACGAAGTATGTCAACTAGGCTACACATGGAATTAAATAGATTGCAAATCGATTAAATAGGTTGGAAGAAAAGTACCTACAAAGAGGAGTACTTCCCTTGGCCGATTAAAAAACATAGGCCTATGTTTCTTGCGGGTTCCCGGGGACTGCAGGCGACTCCGGTAATCCCACGGCGGCGTAGGTAATCGGGAAGGTCGAGAAAAGTTTGGGAAGTTCATAGGGGACACAGACTTGTTCACGAGGAAAATTTTAAAGATTTGGTGGTGGGAAGAAAAATTCCCGATAGCATCGTAGGCATATATAGCTTTTGAAATTCGATTTTCTAATCGAATTTAAACTCCAAATTTAAACGAGAATAGATGGGATTCGATGGAGAATATGATAAGAATTAGGTAGGATTTTACTTGGAGAGATTTGGTGTCTATTTGATCGGGTTTTGAATTCTTCAAAACACTCTTCCTTGTACTATGCTTGGGCTCGGGCTTCTGCTTGGGGTGGGGGGTGGGGTGGTAGGGGGTAAGGTGAATAGTGCAAAGCACTGTTCACTGTTGGGTTTTTCTCCTTTTTCTCTCTTATAAATGTGTATATATACATATATATATATATATATATATTTGGAAAATAAAACCTTTATTAAATGATAGGCGCAAAATGTCGAAGCCTATACAAGTAAGCGCGCCTCACGCGAAGACCGACTCGAAATAAAAGGTATTGCTCACAAAACGGAAAGAGGACCGAGCATCAAAAGGTTAGACGGGCAAAGCAATTTTCCAAGGGAACCGCGCCCCTGCCCCTGTCAGAAGCCCAGGGCGGTCCAAAATCGGTTCGAGGTGTGAGTGCCACACCTCTTTCGTTTGAGGATTTGCCGAACCACCTCTCTGTACAATTGAGGAAGCGGGAATTGACGGCCTTCGAATATGTATTTGTTTCTGTTTTTCCATAATACCCAAAATGCGGCGGCATTGACGATCTGATGCCCGTGAGATGTGTTCCAGCTGGCCAGCAGATCGTTGATGCTCCCGGTTGTAGGGGCCATTTTGCACCTGTAGTGAAGGTGTGTCCAAATGTTAGAGGCAGATTCCCCAGAAAGCAGAACGTGATCTACGGATTCTGGTTGGTGATCAACACAACAGTGGCATTTGGACGCCAGACTAAAGTCGAAGGATTTGACGGCATCGTCCGTGGGGAGTTTCCGACGCGCGGCACGCCAGAGGAGAATGGACCATTTCGCTGGAATACACGTGTGCCAAAACTTGGCGGAAGGGGAGGTCGTGACTTGTATGTCTCTGATGATGGCTCTGGCTGAAGCTAGGGTGAAGGCGCCATCCTGGCTGGGAGACCATCTGAGCACGTCATGAGCGTCATTGATCGACAGATGAGAAGCACCCAGGCTAGCCAAGGCCGTCGGGCCAAGCCAATCACGAACCCTATCCCAATTCCACCCAGACGCGTCATCATCCCATAAGTCCCGGATCTCGCACAGCGGCGGAGTAATGTCGTTGGGCCTGAGGATATCGTCCCCCAACCAGCGTTCCTTGCAGGCCTACAAATGACCATTGCCCAGGGTCAGGCGTAAGTGCGGTTCCGCAAGGTTACGGCCTCGGATGATGCGCCGCCACGACGCGGAGGATCTGTTGTTGGTAGACGCCTCTGATAGGTGACAAAATCTGGAGTATCTCGCTTTCATGAACCTGGTCCAGATCGAGTTTTCGGAGCGGATTTTCTGCCACAATTTAGCCGAGTAGGCATCGACCATGTGGACAAGCCTGCAGAATCCCAGACCACCCTCTTCAGTAGGTTTGGACATGGTAGCCCAACTGGCCCAGTGATGCTTGTTCTTTCCCTCGAGATGCCCCCAAAATAACTTGGCGAGGATGGATTCAATAGCATGGAGCACTTTGGTGGGGGGCATATATATATATATATATATATATATATATATATATATATATATATATATATATATATATATATATATATATATAAATATATATAAAAAAATATATATAAATATATATAAATATATATAAATATATATATATATATATATATATATATATATATATATATATATATATATATATATATAAATATATAAATATATATATTTTTTTATATTTTTTTTAAATATATATTTTTTATATATATATAAATATATATATATAAATATATATATATATATATAAATATATATATATATATATATATATATATATATATATATAATACACACTCATACACACACACACACTATTTTCTAAGGATTTAACAAAAATAACCAGAAATAATAATAATAATAATAATAATAATATAATAATAATAATAATAATAATAATAATAACAACAACAAAATAATAGGCGTATAATAAATTGGGCAAGCACACATTACTACTCTTTTATTATTAAAAATATATATTTAATTTTCAAATCCTTTAAAAAACTAAATAAATAAATAAATATTAAAACATGGAAAAGATAACTAGAATACAATTTAATAAATTGTAAACAACTAAATATTAAAATAAATAAATATAGAGGTCTATAGCTAATACGCTAGTCATGGCACATGACTGCACTGGCCGTGCCATACTTTATAGTCAACCAACACAACAAAACTTAGCCATGACTAAGACTATTTTTATATAAAAATATGTTTTATAATATAAAAACTCATAATTATTATTTTAAGAAAAATAAAAAATAAAAAAATTCTTTGAAAATTTGGGGGTTTATAACCCACTCGCCTAAATCAACATTGAGTAATGTTTGAATCATGCAACTTAATTTAGTGATCTAAATATTTGTCTTAGGATCAGCTTTATGGCATCTTATAAAGAATTAGAACATGTATTTCATGGCAAAAAATTATCATTGATTCGCGTAAGCAAGCTAGCAACATTGATATAACTCGTGTTGTTTCATAGCGACTTCTTATCAACATCGATGTACTCTCCTTGCACCGATGCAAGGTGAATACGCCTACCATCTTTCTTTGTCATACTATAAGTGCTATTTATGCAGGATTCGTGCACCTGCACCATTCAACCTACTGGCCCCTATCTATATGAAGAACACTGGCATATTCGTACCAGAATGGACTATATTTCTTAATTACGATGCCACCCATTCAGCCTAGGTTGTGATCTATATTGAAGGTCCCACAATGCATCAGTGTCGAAGCACGATTATTTATTCCTCCTAGGCAGAACTGTAACGCCCAGTCCCAATATATATAGGACTAGGAATACATAACATGTCAGCTGTATGTATACGCAGACTACTTCAATATATAGAATCTACATATCTATACATAAGTTGTAAGATAAGAGCTCCATCTCATAATAATTATCAACTTAACAGGAAACAACTATATCTCATCCTCGACAACAAATACAAAAAATAACTATCAAATGTCCAACTGAAATATAAAATAAAATATCTGCCGGATAGAGACAAATATACTACCAAGCAATGTAAAGAGTAGAATAAAATAAATAAGATAAACAATAACAACTACATAAGTCCATAAACTAAAAGGAAAAATAAAATAGGCTCTGAGGGTGAGACCTCATCGACTACAAAGGAAGAGTTTAGTCCGAAATCGTACTCCTCAGGATATTGTCCGTCGTCTATACCTAGAGAGATCACCAGGTCCTCAGAGGAACATAACAAGATACAAAAAACATGCTACAATAACTGAATATATAAACAACAACTGGACTTCCTAACCATCTATGTGAAAATTGCACTTTGAAGCCAATGTTCCACGTAGGGGTTCTCCGAAAATAAAGGTACGGCGTATTAGCGTTTCAACCGAGGCACTAGTGGCCTTAACATGTGACCTATAGGCTAGTATTATAGTTTGGTTCTTAGGCTTGACTTGTTAGACCTAGAATTGACTTGTTAAGCTTAGATTAGACTAACTTAGACTAGTTGACCATGGTTGAACAAACCCTAACTAGTTTGACCTAGTTTGACTAGATTGACATAGTTCGACTTTTAGAGTTGACCAGAGTTAACCAAGAGTTGACTTTGGCACATTGACCTAGAAACATGTAGATGCATTGTACTCTTCAAATTATAATCCCTTGTATACATCATGACTTGTGTTGCTCTAAATAGGACTGAGTTACCTCGCTTCAGACTTTATATTCTCACGAACATTCAGATTTCAGGCGAGTACATTCTCTGATCATTTCATACTTGCTAGGAATTACAATCATGTTCTAGATTACTTTACTTGATGATGACACTTGTTATCACGGATTAGTACTATATGGATCTTTCATGCGATGTTATCCCCTCATAGGATACATCGGGTATTTCGTGTTCGTGTACTTTATCATGGGTATCGTGTACTCCTTGTGTTCGTATCATTCGTGTACAAATCATGTGAAATTGTGTACTCTCATGTGCTTACATGATCTTCGTGTACAAACTATACTTCGTGTACAATAACATAACTTGACTGGATCCTTGTGTATCGATTGGGGACGGGGGAGTAGAAGTGGTTATGTGATCATTCTTGTAGTTTACTCATGTATAACCTTTTTAGATTACTCGTGTATAACATTATGCCATTTACATAACCATTTTGTACTCTGAATCACTAGTCACTTACAGTTCTTACTTACCATATATGATTTTCAATTTACAAATATATTTCTTATTTTCATGTACATCTTCTTCCAGTTCATGTATCTTACTTTTTTGCAGGTTTTATATTTTCTTCTATGATATGAACTATGCGATATGTATTATGCTCATTCTTGTCCTGACTGGACCTGTTGAAAATATTACAGAGGACACCGAGGATTTCTGTCCTACGTACTATGGAGCAGCCCTAGATGACATTTGCGAGATGGACTCTCAGGAGGACCCAGCTCTAGCTGATGATATCACCCCTACTGCCTAGACTAGTTTAGTTAGGCTTTATCTTACTTTGTTGTTGTCATTTGAGACTTTGAGATGCATTATGTTTTGTTGTTGTTGTTGTGTCGTATAGACACTTAGACTTATTTCCCTTTCTGTTGTTTTTTTCCTTTGAGATTCTTATCTATCATATCATACTTTCTACCATAGACTTGTGATTGAGCTGTACTTTGTATTGTCCTCTGATTGGAGTGTATATACTGTACAGGTACCTTATATATTGTGTTAGGTGAATGTGCCCTAGGACAGCGTTCTACCGTCGACACTACGGCGTAGGCTGGACGTACCCACTTCTCGTGCCCTTACACTGGGTGCGGGTCGTGATAGGCCTCTAGAGCAAAATAAATTCACAGCACACTAGCTCTTGGGTGAGTCAATAATGGCATCTAGAGGAAAGTAAATACACGACACACTAGCATTCGATTGAGTCTACTAGCGACGAATAGAGGAAAATAAATAAATGGAAGCCCCTACGCCTAATAGTTGTCTTCTCCCTCCCCATGTTCTACTCGTGCTGTATCTATATCACGATATTTCTATTAACTACTAAGTCCTATATATATATATATATATATATATATATATATATATATATATATATATATATATATATATATATATATATATATATTAGCAGTTACAACCTATCACATGCGCATATATTTTTTTTTTACAACCTATCACATGGACACACACACACACACACACACATATATATATATATATATATATATATATATATATATATATATATATATATATATATATATATATATATATATTAGCAGTTACAACCTATCACATGCACACATATATATATATATATATATATATATATATATATATATATATATATATATATATATATATATATATATATATATATATATATATATATATATATATATACTTAGCACAAGGTAAAATATGCTCTCTCTCTATATATATAAAATAATCATACCGGTTACATAATATATAGAAATCCACAAATAATTTTAAACTTCTAATAATTGCTTTTAAAATATTTATAATATTAAAGTTTCATATATATATAATTTTTATAAAATATTTATTTATTATAATAATACATAAATACTATATGCAATATATGTAAAGAGTATACTATGTATATCCTTTAATTAAATAAATAATATAATAAAATTCTTATAAAATCTAAATAATCTCTAATACATATGTTGTGGTCTCCATTAGTTGCATTCATAAAATATTTAGTACATATATATTTCCATATTTATAGAAATAAAACTTTATAAAAGAAAAATAAACTGGTAACTATATTTAACTCTATCTATATTTACCATAATTAATCTAATAAAATAATAAAAGAGGAAAAAAATTGTGAATTAGGGGTTTACATTCTACCAAACCTACAAGAATTTTATCCTCGAAATTAAGAATAACACACGATCTATGATTATACGAAGTTAGAAGAATCAAGGTCGTGATCTCATATCTTGATTCTCAAAACTAAAACTATAGCACAGTTTACGAAAATGAATGCAATGTGGAAGAAAGAATTAAGCACGAAGATCGTATCATGATTTTTGAGCAAATGGAAGAAACGGTTGTGTATGTCATCATCATGTTCCCATGTTTTGACGACAGAAGCTGTGATGACACCCGAACGGAGAAAATAGGTCGATTTGTGCTTCTATGGTTTACAAGGTTATAGGAGGGGGAGTAACAAACTTTAATTCACGTCGCACGTAAATCTCTACCCGGTAAGTTCTAAATTTTTCTAATCATACCAAGTCTAACTAGTCTATGATTATATAGAAACTAGTGGTGTTGAGGGTGGTACCATGCAATGCTATGCTAACTACTAATCCAAAAATCTCTAGGCAATGATAAGGTAATATGCAATACATGATAACTAACTAGTGAAGGTCATGTGATCCTAATATAGAATCATGTCTTAGCAAGTAATAGCATAACTAAAAAAATAATACCTGTCATATTGCTACCTTCAGGATGGGTGCCTATTACTGTCATGATAAATTCCTGCCTTCGTCTATGGTTGTTCCACTCATGTCTAGTCGGTCTAAACTGTGATGTCTGGTCTGCCAAGAAAGGTCCTCTAGGATGTACTATAGGGGATGAAAGTTAGGGTATTGCTAGTCCTGGTGCTGCTGGCCTTGGCATCTGTTGCTTTACAATGATTCTCAATTGTGGACAATCTCTGGCATGATTCTAACTAGAACCACAAAATAAGCAATGCCCTAGACATCGTCGGCAATCCCTCTGAACATGACCTATCTTGCCACATTAGTGACATATAACCTTCTTATGTGCCTGATATGGGCCTACCCTCTATTGTTGATGTTGTTGGTGTGCTAGGGATCATTTTTCTGATCCTACTTGAGTTCTTTTGATGGTCAAACTGCGGTTGTAGATCTTTATTTTTGTGTCTTCTTGCTTTATGGCCTCCCGAGTCTTAGCTTCTACAAAAATGGCTTCCTGTGAGACTCGCGACTCAGAACTGGTATATCTTTGAAGCTCTATGCTCAACCCATTGTGAAATGTTTTGGCCTTCTCTAATTCAGTTGAACTAATCCTCGGGCAAAATTAATCAACCGACTAAATTTAGCGTCGTACTCGTCTACCGTCATATTCTCTTGCTCTAAGTGTAGGAATTGGTCGTAAAGGGCATCATTGACAGTATCTGAAAAATACTTCCTATTGAACAAACTTTAAATTGTTTCAATATTTGTCAAGTCCTAGTTGCCTCTCCTCTCTGGCCCACCAAGGACAAGCATTTCCGTCCACTGCAATCTAAGCACCGTTATCCATAGATTTGCAGACAACTGCGAAGCCCGTAAATGATATTTTATTTGCACAAGCCAGTTGGTAATTCCCAAGGAGTCTTCAGTGCCTTTGAAGGTTAAGGGATTCATGTCGTGGAACCCCTCGATATTACCTATAGAGGCTTAGGGTGCTCATGTTAGTGTTGTCTCCAAGCTCTTTATAATGAATTTATTTTACTGCATCAGGGCCTGCATCATATTCTGAAAGAACTGGCTCGCTAGATTACCATCAGCCTGAGGCATGTGCTCATATGGGGTCATATATGGTATATGTGGCACAAACTGCTGGGCACCCTATGGCCCATATGATGAGGGGTATGAAGATGGATATGGATAGGCGTATTTTGGTAGATATTATGACGAGTATTGAGGTGGATACTGTAGAGGATGCTGGGGTAGATATTGTGGTGGATGCTGCGGGAGATGCTGAGGTGGATATTGTGGTGGATATGGTGGCAAATATTACAAGGGATACAGGGGAAGAAACTATTGTGGAAACAGAGGTGGATAGGGTGGCGGGTAATCTTCTTGAGGTACTAGGGTTTGATGGTCCAGGTGTCCCATCTGTGCTACAGGGGCTTGCTAATGCTGCTGAGTGTCACTACCACATTTCTAGTTTGAGGGTATTTTTAATATTTTTGGGGTAATTTAAATTTATTAGAATTTATTTGAATTTATGGGAATTTTTAGGAATTATTTTGGAATTTGTTTGGACTAGGTTGACTTTGACTAGTGTTGACCTTTGTAGACCAACCTAGAAGCTAACCCTAGTTAGTATGGACTTGGTTAGGTTATATGACTCTAGTCTAGCCTAAGCTAATCCTTGGTTTGGTCATTAGACTCTAGTTAGCATTAGGAATTAGAAAGTCATAAGTCATGACTTATGATTTAGAGCCTTTGATAAATCATTTAACTCAAAGCCTTGTAGTTTGACCCAAAGCCCAAAATAGCAAAACCCTAATCCCTAGACCCACTTGGCCAGCCACCTTAACCATTCTAGGGATTCCACCACTATATAATCTCTCCTAAAATCTAGGGCTAGCCTCTTCTTTAGGAATTTATTTCAAGAGAAGAAAGAGGTGAGTCTCCATGTTCAAAAACCATAGAAAAACCTTTTTAGATCCTTTTCCCCCAAACAAGTTGCATTGGATCCTAATATTACTGTTCTTGCTGTTATTGGAGTTTTATTTCAGTTTGAGGTTGATTTGATTGGATTGGGATATCAAGAGAGGAGCTCAACAAAGGGGATTTTTCTTGAAAGTTCATCCATAGGTAACTCCTCCATTTCTCCATGAAATTTCGATTTTTTTTTCATATTTAGGAAGCCCTAGGAGTACCCTAAGTGTCTGCATAGGTTTCATGTCGGGTTTCATAAGTTTTGTGTCCGTTTGGACACGTATTAGACCCGTCCCCAAACTGTTTGTCGAAATGCCACAGTGGACTTTTTGACCTAATTTCTAGGAAGTTTTTGAATAGGAAGTTTGTTTGTGATATTGCTTAGGCATTTATGTTCCTCTGGGGTGTTGGTTGTGTCGGGCTGTATCGGTTTCGATGCATGGACACGCGTGGACACGCGTGGACACGCGTGGACACGCGTGGACACGCGTGCGCGCTCGAGATTGGATCCCCTACTGTTCGGGGGCTCTAGAGGACACGACACACATTATTATGACACGAGACTCGACACACGCCATGAGGCTATGACTGACATGCCACGTGTCAAGTCTCACGTATCCATGTGGCGTGTCGAGAGTGATATCAGTGTCGTACTGAATTCATACTGTGCAGTGCACACGTGAAATAGTGCACTAATACGGCTCTGTATCACAGGACACGACACTTTAGGACTCAGTACAGGTGCTTGGACACTTAGATGGACACTAGGTGAACCTACTGACATGTGCACGAGACACGAAGTGTCCTGTGTCATGTGTACAACACGAGTGCACGTGTGCACGAGACAGTGCACTGGACAGTGTACTGTTGTATTTGTTTTGAGTTTTCTTTGTATTGGACACATCGTGTCCACTTGGGTGGACACTATTATGTTGTATGACACATATACAATATATATTTTAATTACCAACTCATTATTGTGTATTTTAATGATTTTTTATTGAGTAATTATCAATTTACCAATTCTGAAACTGTGTATTAATTCCTGATTTTTCTAGGTTTTTGACAGTGAACTTGAACATCAATTTAGCCTAGTTCTACACTGTTAAATACATTTTTTAAAACTCTAATATGTTCTCCTATATGTAATCTAGTTATATGTCAACTTTTGTTTTATTTAGGCCTATTTTGAGTTCAGAAACTGGGCTTGATGGTAGGACATTTACTGGGTATTCAGTTTTTCCCATTCCCAGTTATTTCCATATTTCAAATGTTGAACTTGGCCATCAATTTAGACCCATTAGTATTGTTAACATGTAGGTTTAAGTCCCTAAATCTTTTCTCCTATATGTTAACTACCTATATGTCGAATTTGGTGTTAATTGGTGGGTTATTGCCCTGGAAAAATGGGTTGATTTGTGGTAGGCTGAAACTGAAACCTGAGACTTTGTGAAATATTCTGATGCTTCAATGTGTTGTATGATATGGTGTTTTCTTCAAATAACTTGAACCTTATTCCTGTACTGCCTATAAGTTCAGCCCTTAGTCCTTTTTCCTGCTATACTTTTACATATCTCACATCACTCTCTTGACACTGTTACTCTTTGGCACACTGTTTTCCCTCACTCTCTATACACACACACACAAACATTACACACATACACAGCCACTGTTTCCAGATTTTGATTTTCTTTTAGCTTGCACACTCTCATGTATATCTATTACACACACACACAAACATTACACACATATTTGCATTCACTAATACACACACACACATGCACTTGGACACATGAACACTTGAGTGCCCCCTCTCTATGCATATGTATATATTTTTCTGTTTTAACATATATGGTAGTATGGTATACACATATAGCCTTTAGGTTTATGTATTATAGTTATATTATATAACACGTGTGTGTGTCAATATATATATATATATATATATATATATATATATATATATATATATATAATGTCATATTATGTATGTACCTAATATGTGTTTAGGAGCCTATATATATATCAATATAGGTACCCTATATTAGCTTGTATGGTATGTTTACACATGTATTGTTTAGATATAGAACTGAATATGGTATTGTCTATTGGCCCGTGGCCTAGTCTATTAGCCTATGGCCTATGGTTGTGTTTGCTTAGCTAGTGAGTCTAGATTAGGCTTGTCTAGTCTTATTAGACCTAGAATGGACTTGTTTGACCATAGTTGACCTAGTTTGACTTCTAGGGTTGACCAGGGTTGACCAGAGTTGACCAAGAGTTGACTTTGGCCTAGATTGACCAAGAATCATGTAGAATGCATAGGAGGACATCATTATACCATTTTGGACTAGTTGTGACTTGTTCTATTCTGGTTAGGAGCCAGACACCACTCCTCGGATAGTACTTTCATATCGGACACTCAGATACCAGGCGAGTACATTCTCTGATCATTTTATATCCTGCTTAGAATTATATTCCTGCTTTAGATTACCTTACTTGATGTTGTCACAATATTATCACAGATTAGTACTATATGGACCTCTTCATGCGATGTTATCCCCCTCAGGAGCATCGGGTACATTGTGTCATATGCGTTTTACTTTCATCATGTACTCCTGTGCTTTCATTATGCATGTACACTCCAGTGAATCTTGTACTCTCATGTTAACGGAGCCTTCATGTATACTATCATGTGCACCCTTTCATGGGCCCCCATGTGATATCATGTACAATAACATAACCTGCTTAGATCCTTGTGTATTGATTGGGGAAAACGGGGGAGTGCTAGTAGTCATGTGAACAATTCCATAGTAGTATAGATCATATACAACTCTTTAGTGTAGATCATATACAAATCTGTCCTGTTCACATGTGCTATCCTGTACTCTGCATCACTAGCCACTATTAGTTCTCTATATACAGTAGCTATTTATATACAGTTCTCTTTTTCATCATGTACTTCCTTTCAGTTTCCTGTATCTTACTCTACTGCATGTTTATATTTTCTAACCTGCTATGAACTGTTGAGATGTACTGTACTCGCTCATGTCCTGACTGGACCTGTTGAAAATATTACAGAGGATGAGGAGGAGGCCTGCCTGGATACTTACTACGGGACAGCCTTAGATGATACTTGCGAGCTGGACCCTCAGGAGGACCCAGCTCTAGCTGAGGATATCACCCTGATTGCCTAGACTAGATTAGTTAGGCTTATCTTCTTATATGTAATCTTGAGACATGTTTTAGCTAGACTTTATTCTGAGTTCTGAGTTGTATATATTCTTTCATTCTGTATCTGAGACCATGTACTTCTGGATATTTGCTGGGATTATCTTAGACTACTTTATCATCTACTTGTTTCCTTAAGTTCTATTTCATATCGTGCTATCTCTCCCTTAGTTGTGATTGAGTTTATTACTGCTATGTCACCCCCATTCGGGGAGTATAAACTGTTTAGATATATATTGTTAGATGTATGTTGACCTAGGACAGCGTTCTACTATCGACACTGCGGCGTAGGCTCGACGTATCCACGTCTCTTGCCCTTACTCTAGGGTGCGGGTCGTGACACGTTTTTAGCGGTGGCCCATGCAGGTCAAGACTAGAAGTGTAGTGGTATTCGAATTAGAGTATCACTACAGCCTGCAGTAGGATATAGGACATTAATTTTAAGGTACTCAATCACTTTAGGAAAAATTCTTTTATTGCTATCTAAATCCTTATTGTCAGCTGATCCTTTGAATTTTTAATTGTCCGCCTTTGTTATTTTACTTCTTTCTCAGAAATTGATACTCTTGTTTGTCTATCTTCAGGATGGTAGAGACTCGATCGTAGCGTACCATTCATGGGGATGCTATGGAGGGGACTGCTACCTCCCAGCCAGTACAGCGAGGCCAGGGGACTGCAGCTCCAGCCACCTCTGCTCGTATTGAGGACCTCGGCAAGTAGCAGCAGGGGGTATGCCTCCACCGACTTGGAGACAGGACCCAGTCTTCGCATAGGAGCCCTTTCAGCAGCCGCCACCAAGATACGTAGACGCAGCTCAGATGTTCGCGTATTTCCAGCAATTTATGGACCGGCAGCAGGCTTGACAGGACAGAGGCAAGGAGCTGGCCCTTACAACAGTCACAGCTCGACCGGTGGTTCAGCAGCCGAGGACACCGAGGATCGAGCAGTTTCAGAAGATGAGCCCCAGAGACTTTCTGGGGACAGAGGGGATCCTATATGCTGATGAGTGGATCGAGCATATAGAGGAGATCTTCTGCCTGGCCAAGATACCAGCAGATCTTCAGATCGAGGCCGCAGCTAGCCGGATGTGAGATCTTGCTCGCACCTAGTATCAGTCAGACCCCAGGATGGAGGTAGCTGGGCAGACTTGGGAGCAGTTCAAGGGCTTCTTCAAAAAGAAGTTCTTCCCAGATTCAGCACTCAGAGCCTTGGAGTCACAGTTCGAGAGCCTAGTCCAGGGGAGCATTTTAGTGGAGGAGTACGTCGGGGAGTTTGGCCGCCTCGGCAGGTTTATAGAGGGCTTGAGCGAGACGGCAAAGGCCCAGAGGTTCTGGAAGGGTCTAGTCAAGGAGGTCAAGTCCTTGACCAAGGGCAACCGGGATGCCACGTTCGAAGAGATCTTGACGGAAGCCTTGTTGGCAGAGGATGATCTTGAGCTTATGCTCAAGAGAGGGAGAGACCCAGTTGGGGGCAGCAGCAGCAGCGGAGGCCAGGCCAAGAGGCCTCACTTTCAGTTCCAGCAGCCGAGGTAGTTCCAGCCGCAATCGATTCAACAGAGGCCAGTTCACCAGCAACAGTTTCAGCATCAGACACCCAGGCACCAGACAGTCAGTTACACCTTCTACAAGAAGCCTGGGCATGTCTTCAACGAGTACAAAAGAGGCTCGGGAGGTGCCTTCTTTGCGGAGTGGCAGATCACCAGCTGAGGGATTGTGTTAGGTCTGGAGGACGAGCAGTCCAGAGAGAAGGAGCCAGGGCTCCAGCATGCCAACAGAGGGGACCAACCCTGCAGATGCAGCAGCAGAGGTTCGTCCAGCATCAGCAGCAGGCCAGGGGAGGCCAGCAGGGGCAAGGGTTCGCCATGGTAGCAGAGGATGCAGAGGCGATAGGAGAGCTGATTGCAGGTTCGATCCTTCTCGACTCCAGTCCAGCTTTTGCATTATTCGATTTCGGTGCTTCGCATAGCTTCATATTGGTATCTTTTGCGATTAGACAAGGTATTGTAGCTGAATCGTTGCCTAGGACTAACAAGATCACGACCGGGGGTGGCATTATCCTCGTGAGTGATGTTTGTAAGGGTCTGAGAGTAGTTTTGGGAGGCCGTGAGTTGGAGGTGAGCCTGCTCGTAATGCCATTGCCGAACTACGATATAGTACTAGGCATGGATTGGTTGAGCAGCCACCATGCTAGCATTGATTGCAGAGGGGGTAGAGTTCTCTTCAGAGCGCCGGGGGAGCCAGAGTTCGAGTACTCCAGACGTCAGGCAGAGCAGAGCAGCGGAGTCTTCTGTGGAGTCTCGGTCGAGGAGCAGGCGATTCCATACCTCTTGATAGGAGAGTATATGGATGTTTTTCCAGAGGAGTTGCCAGGATTGCCACCAGACAGAGACATAGAGTTGTCGATAGACTTGGTTCCAGGAGCGGAACCCATCTCTCAGCATGTCTATCGAGTGAACAACAGCAAGCTGGTGGAGCTGAAAAAGCAGGTGGATGAGCTACAGGACAAGGGCTTCATCCGCTCGAGTTCGTCGCCATAGGGTGCACCAGTATTGTTCGTGCCGAAGAAGGATGGGTCAGTACGCATGTGTATTGACTATAGGGCACTCAACAACCTCACGATCAAGAACAAATACCCACTGCCGTGGATCGACGATCTATTTGACCAGTTGAGTGGAGCTCGGGTATTTTCTAAGATTGATCTGAGGTCGGGATATCGCCAGGTGAAGGTGAAGAGGGAGAATATTCCCAAGACCGCTTTCAGGACGCGGTACGGGCAGTTTGAGTTTTTGGTTATGCCGTTTGGGCTAACCAATGCACCAGCAGTGTTTATGAACCTTATGAACAAGGTGTTCCACCAGTATCTGGATCAGTTTGTGGTAGTATTCATTGACGACATCTTGGTATATTCCAAGACTGAGGAGGAGCATGAGGAGCATTTGAGGATTGTACTGGAGACTCTCAGGAAGGAGCAGCTTTACGGGAAGCTCTCCAAATATAAGTTTTTCTTAGACCGGGTGGACTTCTTGGGGCATGTGATGACTGGAGATGGTATCTCAGTTGACCCCAAGAAGATTGTAGCAGTTGAGGCATGGACAGCACCAACTTCAGTTGCAGAGATCAGGAGTTTCCTGGGGATGGCAGGATATTATCGGAGATTTGTGCAGGATTTCTCCCAGGTTGCAGAGCCGTTGACTCGGTTGACCCGGAAGGATGCTGAGTTCGTTTGGCCAGAGGAGTGTCAGACAGCTTTTGATGAGTTGAAAAAGCGGCTTACGACAGCTCCGATTCTGACATTGCCTTCAGGATCAGGTGGTTTCACTATTTATAGTGATGCTTCAGGTAAGGGGCTGGAATTGAACATGAGACAGTGCAGTATGGCTAGAGTTGATGAAGGATTTTGATAAGAGCTTAAAGTATGTGTTCACTCAGAAGGAGTTGAACATGAGACAGCGCAGATGGCTAGAGTTGATGAAGGATTTTGACATCCTACTTCAGTATCACCCAGGGAAGGCCAACGTGGTTACCGATGCCTTGAGTAGGTATCTTACAGCCATGTGTTTGACCATAGATCGGCATTTGCTTGCCGACTTGGAGAGCCTTGGGATTGAGGTGATCGTGCCCGGAGTACAGATGCAGTTACGGGGATGCAGATTCAATCGGACTTGGTAGAGAGGATCAAGTCGACACAGTTTGAGGACGTTGCTCTGCGGTGTCTCCGAGAGCAGGTTCGAGCAGGATTGCTGGTGGGCAAGTTTTCTGGTACAGAGGATGGTTCCTTGAGGCACGGTTCCAGATTATGTGTGTCCAACGGAGATCTCAGGGAGCAGATTATGCAGGAGGCCCACAGATCTCAGTACTCTATACACCCGAGTGCCAACAAGATGTACCGAGATCTGCGGGAGCATATTTGGTGGTCGGGGATGAAGCGGGAGGTGGCTCGTTTTATGGCTAGGTGCTTGGTCTGTCAGCAGGTCAAGGCATAGAGGCAGAGGCCCGGTGGATTGTTGCAGCCGCTGCCCATTCCCGAGTGGAAATGGGAGCATATCACTATGGACTTCGTTTCAGGCTTGCCGCGTACTCCAGGAAGGAAGGATGCGATTTGGGTCATCGTTGACAGGTTGACCAAATCGGCCCACTTCTTCCCATTCAAGGTGGGTACGTCTACAGAGAGGCTGGCGGAGATGTATATGCGACAGATAGTCAGGATTCACGGGGTTCCAATCAGCATCGTCTCAGATCGGGATAGCCGTTTTACTTTCCATTTCTGGAGGAGTCTGCAGACCAGCTTGGGCACTCAGCTCAGGTTTAGTACTGCATACCACCCCCAGACGGACGGACAGTCGGAGCAGACTTTTCAGACACTTGAGGATATGCTATGGATGTGCGTCCTGGATTTTGGAGGTTCCTGGGAGGATCATCTTCATTTGTTGGAGTTTGCTTACAACAATAGTTTCCAGGCCAGCATTGAGATGTCACCTTTCGAGGCTCTGCACGGGAGTAGGTGTCGTACACCCTTATTTTGGGATGATGTTGGTGAGCGAGCTTTACTGGGGCCAGAGATGGTTGTTGATACAGCCGAGAAGGTGAAGCTCATCAGGGACAGACTTCGCGTGGCGCAGGACAGACATCGGCACTGGGCCGATAGCTACCGGAGGCCGTTGGAGTTTGAGGTACAGATTAGAGTAGGATTAGATTTAGGTTTGTTTGTTTGTGATTTTTAGTCATATTTGTTTATTATAATTAATTGAGACCTTGCTTGTGATTAGGTCGGAGACCAGGTTTTCTTGAGGATATCTCCGACTCGTGGTACGATACGTTTTGGTGGAGGCGGGAAGCTTAGCCCGTGCTTCATCGGCCCTTTCGTTATCAGCGGGAGAGTCGGTGACGTCGCATACAGGCTAGACTTGCCGCCTGTACTAGTGGGGGTCCACAACGTATTCCATGTATCACAGTTGAGATGGTACGTGGCTGTCCCTAGCCATGTACTCGATCATTCAGAGATAGAGGTTGGGCCTTCTCTCAGCTATCCAGAGCAGCCAGTGGAGATTCTGGATCGACGGAAGAAGGTTCTGAGGAACCAGGAGATACATTTGGTATGCGTCGCATGGAGGCATAATTCTCCAGGAGAGTCAACCTGGGAGCGGGAGGATGAGATGCGCGAGCGCTACCCTTATCTTTTTGGACCGTGAGGTATACTTTCTATCCTTCTCATCAGTTGTAATTCGCCTTTCAATTTCGAGGACCAAAGGAGGATAGATTTGTCACTACCACATTTCTAGTTTGAGGGTATTTTTGACATTTTTGGTGTAATTTAAATTTATTATAATTTATTTAAATTTATGGGAATTTTTAGGTATTATTTTGGAATTTGTTTGGACTAGGTTGACTTTGACTAGTGTTGACCCTTGTAGACCAACCTAGAAGCTAACCCTAGTTAGTATGGACTTGGTTAGGTTATATGACTCTAGTCTAGCCTAAGCTAATCCTTGGTTTGGTCATTAGACTCTAGTTAGCATTAGGAACTAGAAAGTCATAAGTCATGACTTATGATTTAGAGCCTTTGATAAATCATTTAACTCAAAGCCTTGTAGTTTGGCCCAAAGCCCAAAATAGCAAAACCCTAATCCCTAGACCCAGTTGGCCGGCCACCTTAGCCATTCTAGGGATTCCTCCACTATATAATCTCTCCTAAAATCTAGGGCTAGCCTCTTCTTTAGGAATTTATTTCAAGAGAAGAAAGAGGTGAGTCTCCATGTTCAAAAAACCATAAAAAAATCCTTTTTAGATCCTTTTTCCCCCAAACAAGTTGCATTGGATCCTAATATTACTGTTCTTGCTGTTATTGGAGTTTTATTTCAGTTTGAGGTTGATTTTATTGGATTGGGATATCAAGAGAGGAGCTCAACAAAGGGGATTTTTCTTGAAAGTTCATCCAAAGGTAACTCCTCCATTTCTCCATGAAATTTCGATTTCTTTTCATATTTAGGAAGCCCTAGGAGTCCCCTAAGTGTCTGCATAGGTTTCGTGTTGGGTTTTATAAGTTTTGTGTTCGTTTGGACACGTATTAGACCCGTCCCCAAACTATTTGTCGAAATGCCACAGTAGACTTTTTGACCTAATTTCTAGGAAGTTTTTGAATAGGAAGTTTGTTTGTGATGTTGCTTAGGTATTTATGTTCCTCTGGGGTGTTGGTTGTGTCAGGATGTGTCGGTTTTAATGCATGGACACGCGTGGACACGCGCGCGCGCTCGGGATTGGATTCCCTGCTGTTCGGGGGCTCTGGAGGACACGACACACATTATTATGACACGAGACTCGACACACGCCATGAGGCTATGACTGACATGCCATGTGTCAAGTCTCACGTGTTCATGTGGCGTGTCGAGAGTGATATCAGTGTCGTACTGAATTCATACTGTGCAGTACACACGTAAAATAGTGCACTGATACGGCTCTGTATCGCAGGACACGGCACTCTAGGACTCAGTGCAGGTGCTTGGACACTTAGCTGGACACTAGGTGAACCTACTGACACATGCACGAGACACGAAGTATCCTGTGTCGTGTGCACGACACGAGTGCACGTGTGCACGAGACAGTGCACTGGACAGTGCACTGTTGTGTCTGTTTTGAGTTTTCTTTGTATTGGACACATCGTGTCCACTTGGGTGGACACCATTATGTTGTATGACACATATACAATATATATTTTAATTACCAACTCATTGTTGTGTATTTTAATGATTTTTTATTGAGTAATTATCAATTTACCAATTCTGAAACTGTGTATTAATTCCTGATTTTTCCAGGTTTTTGACAGTGAACTTGAACATCAATTTAGCCTAGTTCTATACTATTAAATGCATGTTTTAAAACTCTAATATGTTCTCCTATATGTAATCTAGTTATATGACAACTTTTGTTTTATTTGGGACTGTTTTGAGTTCAGAAACTGGGCTTGATGGTAGGACATTTACTGGGTATTCAGTTTTTCCTATTCCCAGTTATTTCCAGATTTCAAATGTTAAACTTGGCCATCAATTTAGACCCATTAGTATTGTTAACATGTAGGTTTAAGTCCCTAAATCTTTTCTCCTATATGTTAACTACCTATATGTCGAATTTGGTGTTAATTGGTGGGTTATTGCCCTGGAAAAATGGGTTGATTTGTGGTAGGCTGAAACTGAAACCTGAGACTTTGTGAAATGTTCTGATGCTTCAATGTGTTGTATGATATGGTGCTTTCTTCAAATAACTTGAACCCTATTCCTGTACTGCCTATAAGTTCAGCCCTTAGTCCTTTTCCCTGCTACACTTTTACATATCTCACATCACTCTCTTGACACTATTACTCTTTGGCACACTGTTTTCCCTCACTCTCTATACACACACACACACAAATATTACACACATACACAGCCACTGTTTCCAGATTTTGATTTCCTTTTAGCTTGCACACTCTCATGTATATCTATTACACGCACACACAGAAACATTACACACACATTTGCATTGACTAATACACACACACACACATGCACTTGGACACATGAACACTTGAGTGCCCCCTCTCTATGCATATGTATATATTTTTCTGTTTTAACATATATGGTACTATGGTATACACATATAGCCTATAGGTTTATGTATTATAGTTATATTATATAACACATGTGTTATAAATATATATATATATAACACATGTGTGTGTGTCAATATATATATATATATATATATATATATATATATATATATATATATATATATATATATAATGTCATATTATGTATGTACCTAATATGTGTTTAGTAGCCTATATATATCAATATAGGTACCCTATATTAGCTTGTATGGTATGTTTACACATGTATTGTTTAGATATAGAACTGAATATGGTATTGCCTATTGGCCCATGGCCTAGTCTATTAGCCTATGGCCTATGGTTGTGTTTGCTTAGCAAGTGAGTCTAGATTAGGCTTGTTTAGTCTTATTAGACCTATAATGGACTTGTTTGACCATAGTTGACCTAGTTTGACTTCTAAGGTTGACCAGAGTTGACCAAGAGTTGACTTTTGCCTAGATTGACCTAGAATCATGTAGAATGCATAGTAGGACTTCATTATACCATTTTGGACTAGTTGTGACTTGTGCTGTTCTGATTAGGAGCCAGACACCACTCCTCGGACAGTACTTTCATATCAGACACTCAGATAACAGGCGAGTACATTCTCTGATCATTTCATATCCTGCTTAGAATTATATTCCTACTTTAGATTACCTTACTTGATATTGTCACGACATTATCACGAATTAGTACTATATGGATCTCTTCATGCGATGTTATCCCCCTCGGAAGCATCGGGTACATTGTGTCATGTGCGTTTCACTTTCATCATGTACTCCTGTGCTTTCATTATACATGTACACTCCAGTGAATCTTGTACTCTCATGTTCACGGAGCCCTCATGTATACTATCATGTGCACCCTTTCATGGGCCCCCATGTGATATCATGTACAATAACATAACCTGCTTAGATTCTTGTGTATTGATTGGGTAAAACAGGGGAGTGCTAGTAGTCATGTGAACAATTCTATAGTAGTGTAGATCATGTACAACTCTTTAGTGTAGATCATGTATAAATCTGTCCTGTTCACATGTGCTATCCTGTACTCTGCATCACTAGCCACTATTAGTTCTCTATATAGAGTAGCTATTTACATACAGTTCTCTTTTTCATCATGTACTTCCTTTCAGTTTTCTGTATCTTACTCTACTGCATGTTTATATTTTCTAACCTACTATAAACTGTTAAGATGTACTGTGCTCGCTCCTGTCCTGACTGGACCTGTTGAAAATATTACAGAGGATGAGGAGGAGGCCTGCCTGGATACTTACTACGGGGCAGCCTTAGATGACACTTTCGAGCTGGACCCTCAGGAGGACCCAGCTCTAGCTGAGGATATCACCCCGATTGCCTAGACTAGATTAGTTAGGCTTATCTTCTTTTATGTAGTCTTGAGACATGTTTTAGCTAGACTTTATTCTGAGTTCTGAGTTGTATATATTCTTTTATTCTGTATCTGAGACCATGTACTTCTGGATATTTGCTGGGATTATCTTAGACTACTTTATCATCTACTTGTTTCCTTGAGTTCTATTTCATATCGTGCTATCTCTTCCTTAGTTGTGATTGAGTTTATTACTGCTATATCACCCCCATTCGGGGAGTATAAACTGTTTAGATATATATATTGTTAGATGTATGTTGACCTAGGACAGTGTTCTACCGCCGACACTGCGGCATAGGCTGGACGTATCCACGTCTCGTGCCCTTACTCTAGGGTGCGGGTCGTGACACTGAGCGATGGGTGGTGTCATATTATGCCGAGGTGATGGTCATGCTTGGATCAGCGTGGTTGGGGACATCGTTGATTGCGGTTGAGCCGTTGGATCCTCATGAGTTGTTGATTCCCAACGGTAATGGCAAGAGGGGTAGAGCGACCACTAGAAGATTCATCATATTGGTATGAAATATCATATTTACGTTAGAAAGGATCAAGCTAGATGCAAGTCAAGCAGTCAAATGAGAGTTCGAGATAGAAATCAAGGAAGATAATCAAGGATGTGGATGAGATCCTAATTTTTAATACTATATGTAGAACCCTAGAGGGGGGTGAATAGGGTAATAAAATAAATACCAAGGAAACTAAGCAGTTTATGAGATAATAAAGAGAGAGAGAGGGAGAATCAAACACTCGATGTATCCTAGTATCCTCCCAAGGGGCACTCCACTCCAGGAACTCTCTCCGGCTTTAATATACTATTTGAGTAAATAGTTACACACGAGTTTGGATCCGAAGAACTTGCCAACTTCAACACGAGTTTGGATCCGAAGAGCTCACCAACTTCTTACACACGAGTTTTATTCCGAAGGCTCGTCAACTTCTTACACACGAGTTTTCTTCCGAAGGCTCGTCAACTTCAACTTTAATAAAGAAGGAATAAAGAGCTTTTGATCTTCTTTAACACTTGAAGATCTACAATACTTGAATACTCTAGTACTAGATTTGATGACAAATGGAGGCTTGGTAGAGTAATAGTAAAGCTCTCTTGGTAGTTTAAAACTTTAAGGCTTGAGTGGATGCGCATTTATGAAGAAAAAAGAAGCCTATTTATACAAATTCAAAGCCAATAGAAACTTTTAGCCGATAACCGGATAATTCGAAGGATTTTAGCAAAAATCCTTCGGATGATCCGGTCAGCAGTAACGGCTAGAAATAAAGCTATTAGATGCATTTAATGCAGGTAACAGTTGTCGTTGGATTCGAATTTGAAAGAGGCCAGCAAGGCAAACGGATTATCCGATAGATTTTAGCGGAAGTCAGGCGGATGATCTGAACTTTTGCTCACTAAACATTCTGTGACCAGTCGGATAATCCTTCGAATTTTTGCGAAAGTCTGGCGGAGGATCCGAACTTTGGCTCACAAAACATTCTGTGATCGATCGGATGATCCGTAGGATTTTTGCGGAAGTCTGGCGGATGATCCGAACTTTGGCTCACAGACTTGCTGTTTGTGGAAGGAAGATCCGTCGGATTTCAGCGGAAGTTCGGCAGATTTTTTGTTTCTTTAAAAATATTTATTCCAATAAATACCAAGTTGGTTTGTCATCTTTTCTAAAGTGCGTACAAAATCTCCTAGACACTTACAGACTCTAAGACAGATGGAGGTGGAATGATCTGACTCTTTTCCACTTTATCACCATCTTCTTGAGTGCTTTGAGTGTATGTCTTGTAGGGAGTTTTTGAGAGACCGAAAAGCTTTATATGATTTGTATGGAAACGTCTTTCGTCTATCTATGTCTTCATAGGATTTGTGTGGAAGCGTCTTTCGTCTATATACGTCTTTCTCTTTTGTTCCTATAGAAGGATTAGAACTAACACAATACAACTGTTAAATAGTCAATATATCAAAATTGATGTGCCAACAATCTCCTCCATTTTGATAATTGACAAAAAAATTGCGGATTAAGGAGATAGCTCCTCGTAAAAAGATATATCCCCCTCAACACATTTTCTCTCCCTTTGGCATTTAGCCAAAATGGAGTAAGACAAACAAAAGCATGAGATATAGAACATGCATATTCATAAGGACGATAAAGGGAGATCGCATTAGAAGATAGTCATATAGAAGAAATTACAAACCAGGCCTTAGAGGCCGAAACAAAAGCAGACATTTAAAAACAACAAACATTTTTAAGTTCCCGAAGGACTGCACAAAACATAAGAGACTAAAATGGTAAACACCGAGAAACTTCAACTGTCAGGAGCACCATATGGACCTGTCTCCTGATCGTCATCGTCTGCGGGTGCTTGGATGAAGGCACCATAAGGGTCAATGCCATCGGGGTACATGAACCCGTAGACGTTGGGATCAGTGAAGCGAGGTCCAGGGAAATCTGGATGAGCAGTATTGGGATTGACATAGGGATTGCATTCCTTAAGCATACACTGGAAGTAGTAGGCCTGGTCCATGAAGCCGTGGTGGATGAGGGTACCGAGGCCCGGGGTGTTTGCTTGAAGACGCTCCTGGGTGGAGAGATGTAGATGGTCGAACTTGCGATCAATGTAGCGACGGACATCCGGAGTGAGAATCGAGGCAGGAGGAGAGGTAGGGGCAGCAGCAACGGAAGGAGCAGCACGGCCACGAGCCTTTGATTAGGCAAGAGGAGTATGACGAGGCTCACCAATGGGGCAATGAGTCAGATTAACACCATTGGCCCCGAGAATCATGGTGATATACATGCCAAAGAGAAGAAAGCGATGTGAAGATTTGCGGATCAGGATCATGGTGAAGATGATGGATTTTGTAGAGAAAAGGGTTGCTTGGCGACTAGGTAGTACATGGCAATTATTTCTTCATTGGTCATGCTGTCCATATTCCCAAATTTTGGAGTGAGAGATGACAGAGGATGCGGTGAAAGTCATGGAAGAAAGGGCTGAGATCTTTATCCTCTGGGCGTTGAACAAGAGACCCATCGCAGATGTTGAAGAGGAATTCCTCATAACTGAGGTCAGGAGAGACGTTGATGTGGCCGATGGTGCTTGGAAGAGATCGGTAGGCGGTCTGCTCATGGAGTCCAAGAATGCTATCCAGGGAGGTCGCAGTAACAGTGATCTTGAACCCACCAACTTTGGTTTCAAACTCTGGGCCGTTCTTGGCTGGACCAAGATTGTAGTAGAACATCCTTACGACATTTGGGTAGTAGTCCACTTGTCGTTCGAGAAGTTTGTCAATCCCCGAGAATCGGAAGAATTCTCGATGATCTTTGAAGTTGACCCAAGAGATAGGCTTCTCGGGACACACATGCGTTTTGTGGTAGAAGTTGTCGCGGGAGTGATGGGCGGACTTGAAGATGGTGGGATTGAAGCCTTGAGTAGGAGGAGGACAGAATAGGGCCGCGAATGGTGGAGGAGCGGAGAAAGAGCCACCTTCTTTGCGGGGGCGCTTGCTATGAGAAGCCATGGGAGGAAGGAGGAGATAAAGGAGATAGGAGAGTAAAAGAGTGTAGTGAAGGAAGGGGAGAGTAAAAGAGAGGGAGTTTATAGGGAGGAAGGGGTAGTTGGGGGGTAAGTGGGGAGTCATGGCCGTTCATAAAAGGGAGGAACAGATAGAGAGGAAGAGAGAGGGGGGTGTGATGCTTCGTCTTCAGAAACTGTGCACCGGAACCGAAAAATCCGGCAAAAAATAGCGGAAAATTGGCAAAAAATTCGAAATGATATAAGTTCGAAGTAAAAGAGGGCATGTGAGGGGTCACATTGCATTAAAGAGGACCAACTATCAGCGTGGGAAAGTGTAGAAAAATTAATACAAAAAATCCGACGGATTTTTACGAAAAATCGACAAAAAATCCAGTGTGGGATTTCAAAAAGCTGCTGGATTTGATAGGATTATCCGACGGATTTCTACAGAAATCCTTCGGATAATCCAGAAAACTAAGAAACATATATCAGAAGGATTTGTCCAGGAGGCCAATTTCACGACAAATGAAGGTGAAACGATCTTCACAAGAGGTTTGGTGAAACTGTCAGCAAGTTGATGGTCAGTGTCGACACATTCCAGATGAATGTCTCCCTTGAGTTGATGATCCCGTAAAATGTGATATCTAATCTCAATATGTTTGGTACGAGAGTGACAAATCGGATTTTTAGTGAGATTAATGGAGCTAGTATTATCACATTTGATAAAGATACTATTAGAGGAAATAACATAATCTACTAGTGTTTGTGTCATCCAAAGAATTTATGCACAACAACACCCGGCCGCTATGTATTCTGCTTCAGTAGTAGAAAGAGCGACAGAGTTTTGTTTCTTGCTAAACCATGATACTAATGATTTTCCTAAGAAATGACATGTGCTGCTAGTACTTTTTCGGTCAATCTTGCATCCGGCAAAGTCCGCATCCGAGTAGCCGATGAGATCAAAGGATGTGGACTTCGGATACCAAAGGCCCATGTTAATGGTACCCTTGAGATACCGAAAAATGCGCTTAACGACACATAAGTGAGATTCTTTGGGATTCGCTTGATATCGTGCACATAAGCAAACAATAAACATAATATCTTGACAACTGGCGGTTAAGTAAAGCAAGCTACCTATCATACCTCGATACTTACGTGTGTCGACCGAAATGCCACTTTCATCTTGATCAAGCTTAGTCGTGGTGGCCATAGGAGTCCTCGTTGTTTTGGATGAATCTAGCTCAAAGCGTTTGAGAAGGTCCTTTGTATATTTTGCTTGATTGATGAATGTTCCTTGAGGTCCTTTCTTGATTTGTAGACCAAGAAATAATAAAAGTTCTCCCATCATACTCATTTCAAATTCCTCATGCATAACTTTGTCAAATTCTACACACAGTGTCTTGTTAGTGGAACCAAAGATAATATCATCAACATAAATTTGGACTAATAGAAGTATCCCATTAAGAGACTTGATAAAAAGTATTGTGTCAAGTTTGCCCTTAGAAAAATTGTGAGAAATAAGAAAAGAGCTAAGACGCTCATACCAAGCACGAGGAGCTTGTTTGAAGCTATATAGGGCTTTGTGAAGTTTGAAAACATGATCAAAAAATTTGAAATCCTCAAAATCGGGAGGCTGCTTGACATAAACTTCCTCTTTAATAACACCGTTTAAAAAGACACTTTTGACATCCATTTGAAAAAGCTGAAAATCATTGAAATAAGCAAAAGCGTAAAGCATCCTAATGGATTCAAGACGAGCAACTGGAGCATAAGTTTCTTCGTAATCAATGCCTTCCTCTTGGTTATAGCCTTGAGCAACTAATCGGGCTTTGTTAGGAGTGACGAAACCATCTTCATTAAGTTTACTTTGAAACACCCACTTTGTCCCAATAATGTTATAATTGTGGGGTTTGGGAACAAGTTTCAAAACATTGTTTCGCTCAAATTGATTTAGCTCTTCTTGCATGGCAATCATCTAAAATTCATCATTGAAAGCATCATTAACATTTTTAGGCTCTATTTTGGAAATCAAAGCCATATTTGCACAAAGATCACTTGTAGCGGCTCTAGTGCTTACCCTTGACGAAGGGTCACCAATAATAAGCTTCTTTGGATGATGAGGGACAAATCTCCATTCCTTTGGAAGATCCTCTGGAAGAGGCTCGATTGGTGGAAAACTTTCGGGTGGAGTAGGCTCAACTTCACTGTTAGATGAGGAAGTGCTAGTATCTCCAAGAGAGGAGTTTTCCAAAGCAAAGGAGATGTCATCAACATCATTGGAGGAGGAGGATGTAGAAATGTTAAGTTCATCAAAAGAGATATTTATTGACTCGTCGACAACAAGACTTCTTTTGTTAAAAACACGAAAACCTTTGCTATGCATAGAATAACCAAGAAAGATACTTCATTGGCTTTTTCTTCGAATTTGCCTAGGTTATCCTTGGTGTTCAAAATAAAGCATTTGCATCCAAAAACTTTAAAATGTAAATAGAGGGAATTTTGTCAAACAAAAGCTCAATGGAGTTTTCTTAGAAATTGGTTGAATCAAGACACTATTTATAACATAACATGCCGTATTAATGGCCTCCGCCCAAAAGTATTGGGGAAACTTATATTGGTTTAACATGACCCTTGCTATATCGTCAAGGGTTCTGTTCTTTCTTTTCACAACTTCATTTTGTTGTGGAGTTCTAGGACAAGCAAAATCATTCTTTTTCACAAAAACTTTTAAAATCGGCATTATCAAATTCTTTCCTATGATCACTCCTAATCTTGTTAATCATAATGCCTTTCTCATTTTGAACGCGTTTACAAAAACCAACAAATTTACGAAAAGTATCACTTTTGTTTGCAAGAAAAATGACCCAAGTAAATCTCGAGAAATCGTCAACCAAAACAAATGCATAAAGTTTACCACCAAGACTAGCTACTCTACTAGGACCAAATAAATCCATATGAATGAGTTGAAGTGGTCTAGTAGTACTTACTGAGTTGATGGATTTGAAGAAAGATTTGGTCAACTTATTTTTCTCGTATTATTCACATACCATATCCTTTTTGAACGATATGCTTGGAACTCCTCTTACGAGCTTCTTGGTGGCAAGTCGGAAGATGGTATCCATGTTAGCATCCCCAAGTCTCATATGCCAAAGCCAACTTTTGTCATTATTTGCTACTAAGCATCTGTCATTGTTAGTGCTCTCAATAAGATAAAGAACGTAGATATTATTTTCTCTAATACCTTCATACACAGTAGATCCACTAGTGCTATCGGTGATGAAGCATTTGTGTTTAACAAACTTAATATCATAACCATTATCCGTAAGATGACTAATGCTAAGAAGATTGTGCTTGAGATTTGTAACAAGGCAAAAAAGTTTAATACATGGATAAGAAGGGGAGCCAATGTTACCATTTTCTATGATATACCCCTTTAGATTGTTGCCGAAGGAAACATGTCCTTCTTTCTTCATCGATAGCGTTGCGAAGAGAGAAGCGTCACCGGTCATGTGTCGTGAGCAACCGCAATCGAGGATCCATTTACTTTTAGTATGCGAAGGAGGGTTCACCTACAACACAAGTTGAAGATGAAGACTTTGGTACCCAAGAACGTTTGGGTCCTTGATTGTTAGTCTTAGGAACCCATTTAAACATTCTCATATCAACATGCTTTCTCATTTGACAAATAAGAAGTGTGTCCATGGAGGCCACAATTGTGACATATCATAGGTGTAGTAGATCTAGAGGACAGTGAGTGTGAGCCTTGGATCCAAAATTTTATCTTTATTCTATTAATTTTAGGTGACCCTTATTGTTAGTCATCACTGATTTATATACATATACCCATGGTAGGCTTGTAAAAGAATTAAATAAATTAGAGGTGGGCTTTTTGTCAAAACCCAAAGTTCAGGGACCCTAGTGCAAATTCGTTAGTTCAAATTATATGTGAAACCGAACACCCATGCCCTGTGTTTGAATTCGAAATAGATTCGGATGGCAACACCTGAAACCTTAGATAAGATGGAATCGATTTCTCCTTATCACCTCTAAGAGGTCAAAACACTGGTATATATAGAGGATATTAGCGGCTGACCCAAGCCTCTTCAAAACCCTAGCATCCCAATTTCATTTTTTCGCAAGCACAGTCGAGGAAGAAGGCGCAGGAGCAGTCAAGTTACTTCCGATTCAAAGAGGTAAATCCCTACATATCAACTCTGTTAAAATTTATCAGATAATGGGAAGGAGTAGGTGATGTTTATTCTAATGCCTAGAAGAGGCCATGGGGTGATACACCTGGTGTCAGGCGTGGGGAACGGCAGGATACTGCTATGAGTATCAGGCCAATACATAGGGAGAAGAGTTCCTGACCCCTCGAACCATAGGGATTAGGAGTAACCAATTATCTATATGAAAAATTCCCTACATACTACCTGGTCATGAATGCAACCATTTGACTCTACATGTTAATCAAATACTAGAGTATCCTCTTATTCCCTATGCATTACTCTGGTCCTATAGGTACCTGTAACATCAGAACCTTATAGCCTAGACCTTAGTACTATGTTGTACAGTCGAGTAATGGGGAGTTCCCTGTACCCATGTGCCCATTGACACATATAGTATCGGTCATAAAGACAGGGATAAGTTGGAATAGGACACCTATTGTTCATAAGGGGGGATGGTTCCAGTCAAACATATAGTAGATTCCTTCCTGATATTAAGGTTATGCAATCTATATCCAACAAAGATTGCTCTGTGCTCTTCTTATCTAGTACATAATGACAGATGTATACTATACTACTCAATTAACTAGGAATATGGGCAGGTTGCAACATGGGAAGTGCCTGTGTGACCTGGAGGAAGAACCACTGGGATAGTCACGCTAGTACCAACACCTAGTATAGGTATTAGTCTCATTAATGCACAGGAAGATCTACACAGGATATGGAATAGACTACAAGTAGGGGGCAAGGCTATCAAGTCAGTAGGAGTAGTAGAGGTATGCCAGCCATGTATGAATCCCTGTGTACTTTTCAGCAAGAAAGGGACAACATAAAACAGGAGTTGGGGCTCGAGCTCCTATACAAAGCTAATAAAGAATTGCTAATACTTTGTACGGTTGCTCATTCCCTGTATAAAGATATACCCCTCGATGAGGCCATTGGGATGTGTGTTCAAATGAGTTAAAGGGCCAGATTAGATTAGAAGCAACATCGATGTCATGCACTGCTCTGTAGTTTAGCAGAGTATCAGTGCCCCCAAACGTTCGGGTAACATGGGGTGAGACACCTAGTAGATAAACAAGGTAGGGGTAGAAGAAGTATTAGAAATATGAGTGATGCAGTAGTATGCTTGGTATCATTCTGATACCATAAAATCAAGTGTAACATTTTGGTACCTAATTGACTGCTAGTGCCATTTCGACCTTAGTATTAGACCCAACTGTAAACATCTAGTTTAATACCTGATACCCAACTTGGACTCTCCTATCAGTCTTCATTCTACATTTTACATCAGAACAGAGTTCATGGCACATACCACAGGATATGAGGGTCATGTATCAAAGTGAATCCTTGGGGTTCTGGACCTGGTAAAGTACTTTCCATCCTAGCCAGGTATCCCAGAAAGAGGCCAAGTCAAGATTAGATGCTAAAAGCAAGGATACAAATTGTATGTATCATTGGTTACATGCCCGAGGAGTAGGAAGAAACTCCAACTGCAAATGAGAGTAGGTTAGGCTTGAGTAAACATCAGAAAGCAACATATGCAGGTAGGGGATGCTCTGTCATCACATTAGACACAGTGTTGACCCCATTAGTGCAAGACAGGGTCAGATGTCCTGAAGAGGAGTTCAGAAGACTAGTGTATTATGCACCCTAACCTTAGTAATAACATTTTGAGGTTAGGTTGCCATATCAACAATTGGGTAGACTCAAGTGTCTGCTTGCAGGATTGCAACAGATGTGATAGGCCACACAACTCCAAGGTTTGGAGGGTATCATAAAAATTAGGAGTGTATCAGCAGTAACCTTCTGCATTAGAGAAACTGCAGGAAAGAAGAGTTCACTACCTATATATACAAACTGTAGACTTCATAGAGTACAAATAAGAGGGTGCCAAAATGTGAGCAATATAGAAGACTTGAGAACCTTGTAAGGACTTAGATGCAGTAGGGGGTATGTACAATAGTCCATCTTCAGGAGAGTAGTAACAAATGGGGCAGTCTAGGGATAACCAAGGCATGGCTAGTAGAGTACCCAAGTAGAGTTGATATCCGAAGTACCAGTAGGCACCTGTCAATGAACACCATCAAGTAGCTTTCCCTACCTAAACAGTTTGCAATACCTTTGTATCCGACCTGAGTAGACACAATGGGTTACCAGGGGAGGGAACCATTAGGAGAGTCACACTGACACCAACATCTAGGATATGCACATCCCATAATTGAGTATAAGCAGAGTAATAGTTAGACTATAGGACCAATAGCAGCATGAATCATAAGGATGTTGGGTTGTATCTACTTAAGGCATTTTGATAAATAGAGGGGTGTAGAAGCATGAAAAATATAGGATTCATGCGGATTACAAATTGCCGCATAGGTACTTTGGGCCAAACAGGTCCGCATAAAGGAAAGCCGCATGACTAGTTCAATGACATATGCGACCCGTCGACAACCAGCTGCAGAAGGAAGATATGCGGCCAAGATGAGCAGTTCGTCTGATAAAGCTGACAAGTCCTGACAAAACTGACAAAAATGATAGCTCTGACACTTCGACAAAAAGATAAGACATGAGACGTCGCCCAAAAGCAAGGTTCGTACGCCTTCATGCGGCCAGAAGGAGTGTCACTTAAGCCGCATGAACCTTATGCGGTTCAGACATATGCGGCCCCAAAGTCTTCGAACTTCATGTGGCCAAGAGTAACTGTGATCCAAGCCGCATGAGCTTTATGCGGCCGAAATACAGAATCTATGCTGCATAAATCCTCAAGCTATGTCTGGGCTAAGGAAGTCTGCGACCTAAGGCGCCTGAGTCTCATGCGTCCCCACATGGTCGAAAACTAAGAGATCTATGCGGCTAAAAAAATGATCCCTGCGACAGGACACGTGGCAATCTGACCAAGCCCTAAACTGCCCAAATTTTCTGCAACAAAATCCCAACAAATCGACAGATGGCAGCCAAAGAGCGGGTCTTCGCGTGCCAATCAACCACGTGGCCACAGGCCGTCAATGCGGCTCAACCTACATCCTATTATAAATATCAGGGTTGCCATACCCCTACAAAAGGCTGGCAACCTTCAAAAAGGTAATTTCTTCAAGATCTAAAGACTGCGTCAGATAGTCTATAGAGTAAGACAGAGTTGATAGCACTTTCTCGAGCCTCCACCGTCACCCCCTAGAATCAAAACTAAATAATTGTACTTATATTGTTTCCTAGGATTTCTTTCTAGGATTTTCTTTGTATAAGCGAGTTTACAATCAATTTCAGTGTTCTGTAATACCTGTCTTTGATTTTTTATGGCAAACACGATGGCGACTCTGCTGGGGACGTCCTTCTCCTCTTATGAGAAGCTGTTGACGCAATCTGACGCATCTAAGATCAGCTCTACGTAGCAAATGCTTGTGGTTCGCTTCGACCAACAAGCCTTCGAAGAAATGCTCTCTGAAGGGAGCGCCAGCAAGACGTCGGTGCACAAAACTGTTGCCCCCTACCAAGTTCTCGAAGAAGCTACTTCTGCAGTCCAATACGGTGACAAGAACTCTCCTGCGGCTTTGTTTTCGACCGCAGAGGACCCCACTGTCCCCAAATCCAGCAGAGGAAAATACTAGGATGCTGAGTTTTTGGGGGCACAAAGAAAATCCTTGCAGACAAAGAAGAAGCCGCATAAAGGAGATCGACAGTCTATTCATGCGGCAGCTGACTCTGGTCGTAGACAGACATTTCATACGACAGCCAATTCTGGCCGCATGAAGATGGTCCATGCGGCAGTCGACTCTGGCCGCAGGAAGATGGTCCATGCGGCAGCCAGCACTAGCCGCAAGAAGGTAGCCTATGCGACAGCCAATTCTGGCCTAAGACAGGATGTCTCATGCGGCTCTGTCAGAAGCTCTGTGTTCCACCGCCTCTCATGCGGGCCCGACGCCATGCGGTCTACTGAGGATGTAGGATTTATCAATATGGACTTTTTTAACTTAGCGCCCGTGCTAAGTTAAAAAAGTCTATGGCAGCGCGGGCTCAACCAGCCCAGTCAACTGTCAAGTTGCTGACTGTCAGCAGGCCCCGTTGACTGTTACACGGGCTCCTGACGGAACTTTGTATAGAACCACCCACGTCTAGTCCCCCAGGGCTAACGGATAGGGTGGGTCTTTAAAGTCTTCCTCTAAAGATCCAGAGCAAGTACTTTTACTAGCCATAGATCAGGGAGCAAACATGATGCCTAAGCACCCATACGCTCGGGATACCCGAGTTCACAAGTTTGGTGCAAAGGTAGAGCAGCTTCCTACCGACTTATGTGACATGATTACTCACAAACGCAAGACGACAGCGTCGGCATGCAATGAGTCCCTCTCGGGGCATCGTTGCCCCCAAGTCATCATCAACTGCTGCTGTGGCAAATCAGCCGCACATGAAGATCGGCAGTCAGTTTTCCAGCGACTGCAGTAGCCAGCACCTGTCCGATATCAACTCAAAAAATAGGTGCAAATTCCAGGGGATGAGGAGTTTCCTTTTGCCTCCTATAATTCAACTCAAAAGGTTCCTCCAGGTAAGGGAGGAAAGAAGATAGGCTCTTCCAGCCTGGCCATCTCAGCCAGTATTACAAGTAGACCCTCATCTGGAAGGTTTCCATCAACAACCACAGGGGGTGTCTATTTAGGCACTCAATCCAAAAAGAAGCTTCCGGCACCCGGGGGTGCGCCTTCGGCTTCCTTGATAGTAGATGAAGCTGGGGGTGGTAGTCCCCTCAATGTATGCGACAACCCGGTATACCAAGAGCACATACAGGGGATAGAGGTCCCCCAAAACTGTACAACAGACTTGAATTTTCCTGAGGGCCACCACCCTCACCAAAACATGCGGCTTCCTGCACAGGGGGTAGCACCCCTTCCGAGTCAGAGGAAGTTGATATTTCGACATTCCCTGACGATTTCTCTATACAAGGGTATGGCACAGAGAGTACCTCTACCACAATCCCTTCCATCTCTACCCACATAAGGACAGTCTTTATGGTTGACGATGATCATGAAGCGTCTTCTGACCGACAACAGCTAGAAGTGCTGGAAGCCATGCTCCTATCCTTGGTCAAATTCGTGGACGAGATCAAAGCCGCCTTGCCAACTCAACCAGCAAGGACGCCCGGACAAACAAGCCTGGGACCCACAGTCAACGCAGACTCCAACACGACTGCCCCTCCTTTGGGTGATGATCCTGTAGCAGCATCCGTTCCTTCAGCTGCAGATAAAGCCATGGAGGCAAGGAGGTAAGTCCAGGAGCTTTGAGTAATGTTCAATGCCCGAGATTCCTCTTGGGACCTCAGAATATGGCATCCATATCCCGTTGCATGGAGAGACATACCTTTTTTTCAATGGTATAAGTCGTTCCACATCGATTCCTATGATGGGAAGACCTCTGCTAGTCGGTACATGAATTACTTTGAAGTCACGACTGACCACTTGCCGTATAGTGACGCCATCCTTACACGACTATTCATCGAAGCATTGGAGGGGATCGCGTTCGACTGGTACCGCAACCTTTCCAACAACTGCATTCATTCTTTTGACGGCTTTAAACACATGTTCCTGGAAATATTTTATGAAGTGGGGCATGATGTAACGATGGCTCTCTCATGGACGTCGTTCAGGGAGAAAATGAAGCTAACAAGGAACTACATCGAGCGGTTCTGCCAAATCACAAAAAGATTGTCCCAAGGCAATCCCGAGAGCTCCTTGATTGAAATTTGCCAGAAGAAGCTGCTCCCTGCAATTAGCCTCTGGATGGATGACGATCAGTTCAGGGATTGGACGATCTTCATCATAAGTGCTACCAACGCAGAGGCAAAATTGAAGAAGGCTTGCCAACTGGGATTACATATCCCAAACGGAGAAGATAAGGGCAGACGTCCTGGTTCCACCTCCAGTAACAACAGTGGCGCCACCACCAACCGGGACAATAAGGGCAAACAGGCCATGGTCACTGATGCGACTCTGAAACCCGAACAAAAATAGGCGGAAGATCCGTGGCCTAAGGTTACTTACTCATTTAAAGATAGTCATGTCAGACCTATCTTCGATATGCTCTTGCAAGGGGTAGGATCCAGCTCCCTCCACCAAGGTGCGAACCTCGAGCGACAGAAATAGAGGACCCAAAGTATTGTCACTTCTACCGTTATGTCCATCTTGCCACTCATGATTGCTTCCAATTGAAGCGGTACATTCAGAGTCTTATCGACTCCAAAGCTCTGTCGATAGACTTTGAAGAGGTTACCGTGGCGGCAAATATGGTCTCTATTCAGTTCAGCAATTTTCCTCCAACAAGCACTCCAGACGGGGTCATACCTGTCCCTCAGGCAACGATGGAGGTTACTAATCTTCCATCCGTCCGGAGCCATAAATCTGGATTGGTACCCCTCACCACATCGCGAGGAGAGATCATGTGGGTGCATCCAGACTTGGTGCCTGAAGTTACTCAGGGGGTGTCATCTCCTACCAGCAAGAAAAAGGACAGGAAGTCTAGAGCCTGCCACACAATTTCAGACGAAGTCGAAGAAGCTACAACCGTTCTTATCCGGTCTGGAGCACAAGTCCATCCTGCACGGGATAGTTCAGCCGAAGATCCTCAGCCGGCAATGTTGCCTTCCTCTGATATTCGAAGGCCATCTCAGCCTCCACTGGCAGATAAGTCCAAAACAAAGAAAACCCGCTTCGACAGGCCACTCCGTAATAATGTATCTCAGGGACTGGAGAGACCTTACAACTTTGACATATTAGCACAATTGGCTAATACGCCAGCAAAGTTGTCATTATACGAGCTCCTAAGGCTCTCCAGGATCTTCGTGTCGCATTAAGCGAAGCGCTCCAAAATGCTGACGCCTACTTAGCCCAGGTCAAGCCTCCAGGGGAAGACCCTCCAGCAGATCCACAGGGAAGCGATAGCATAGATGCAATGCCCAACATCATATTTACTACTCAGGACATATTGATGAAGTCCAATTTGCATGATCGCCCCTTGTACTACACTGGATACATAGGCGACATCAAGGTGGATCGGATGTATATCAACCCTGGCTCGTCAATTAGCATCATCCCGAAAAGCTTGCTCTAACTTCTTGGCATCCCTATGCACCGACTAGCAGCGACCAACACTGCCATTAGCAGTTTTAACTCGGGAATGAGCTATCCCCTAGGAAAGATCCGGTTGAAATGCCAGATTGGTGACCTGAAGACGGAGGTTACCTGCTACATCATAGATACATACACCTCCTACAACATCCTCCTGGGATGTCCATAGATACATGACTATATGATCGTGCCATCCACCTTTCACCAGTGTTTCAAGTATGTCAGTAAGCACGGTTCCGTGAAAACTGAATTCGTCGACATTGATCCCTTCAAAGGGGTTGAATCTTATTACTCTTTGGAGGCTTGTCTATATGACCAATCTTGGAAAAATATAACTGACGAGATGGAAGCCATCACAGGGCCATAAAAACCCTTAAGAATTCGTCTTCAAGCCCACAAATCGGGTAGGACCGCACCCTTTGTCGTAAGAGGTGCTCGGTTCTCCTGCCATACCTACGCAGTTGGAACCAATGGCCATCCGTCTCCCGAGATCCAGACATGAGCCAAAACCTGTCATAGGGACAATGGTGATCCGGCTGCCGAAGTCCAATCAAAGGCAACAGGAAGATGCAAGGCCCTCTTTAACACCGATGGTAATCCGATTGCCAAAATCTACTCCAAGGCGACCGGAAGACACAAAGTCCCTTGCGGAGCCAATTGTCATCCATCTTCCCAAGACGAGCCAGCAGCCAAGTGTCGATCCAACACTCTAAGGCAAGTCAATATCTCAAGCGAAACCCTTGGTGGTTAAGTTGCCCAAGACAGCATCCCGACCTCTAAGCTAGCATGGGGTAGCCAAGGAGGACGAAGAACTTGCCAAATACTTGGTTACACATGTGGATAGCCCATCTCCTGATGATGTAATCCCTTTGGATAAAATTCCTTATTTAATCAATAAGAGGCTACCATTAGACTATTCTGAGTATGATAAGCCTAATCTAATGTATGTCGCACGAGACAGTCTAGACGTTAGCCTGCACACATGGGTGACAACCGTCCATACCCTAAATCGACTTACTCCCATAAAAGGCGCTTACTTCCCGGTCCCAGACAGAAGAGGATGGGATCACACAATCATCTTTGGCCGAAAAGAAGGTCCTCAATTTTTTACGCCACAAGAGTCCGACCTCGGACCCGATGCTGGAAGACTACCGCTCTACTTGTATAGTCCTTAAGCCAAATACTTCATGCAAAAGTAGGAGTACGACATGGAGGCTACCCCGGGTCTAAATCATGGCAGTGGTCAACGATTGCCTCTACAGCCGCTGGCATCGGTAAGGAAACCTCAGGATCATTACCACAAATCCAGACGCGGCCTCGGGTATATTACTCCACCAACAACGCCCAAAAGTTCTGATGAAGAATACGAGTGGCACTCTCATTCGTCCGAGTCGCCCATCTACGACTCCGATATTAGTATTGGATATATATTCAGACAAACATTATCTGTCAACGTGACATCTGCTGATATCGAAGAGGAAGACGAAGACCTACTTGAACCACTTGAGTTGGAGCTGTGGGTCCATCAACTAGATGCACAATGGGAGAAACGCTTTGAACTTCGTGATCCTTCTACTGAGGATGAGGTTATGTAAGCTAACATCGGCGATGAAACCTCTCCAAAGCCAATCTTTATCAGTAAAAGTCTGATAGAAGACGAGCGGGAGTCATTTTTACAACTCGTCAGAGAATACATCGATGTCTTTGCCTGGAGCTATGAAGACATGCCAGGGTTAAACCCCAAGCTTGTACTTCATAAGCTCAACATTTATCCAGATGCAAAACCAATCAAACAATAGCAGCGGCGGTTTCGTTCGGACATCATGAATTCTATTGAAGCGGAAATAAATAAGCTCATAGCTAGCAGTTTCATCCGTGAAGTGCAGCACCCAGACTGGATAGCCAACGTAGTACCAGTCATCAAGAAGAACGAAAAGATACAAATTTACATCGATTTTCGTAATCTGAATGCAGTATGCCCTAAGGATGAATTTCCTCTTCCGATCACTCACTACACCAAAATGGTAAATTAGAAACACTAGGTATTTCTTAATCTGAAACATTTATTTTATGTACCTAGGTCTGGAACAGAATTAAAATGTTCCAGGTCAAAAAAATGTTTCTAATATATTTTATTTTAATTTTAAGAAAAAACTATTTATTTGTGTATGCTTTTATAATGTTCCAAATATGTTCTAAATCACATGTAGATCTTGTAAGCCCTCCCCCCTCCCTCTCGATTCCCTCTCCCACTCCTTCCAAACAGAAGAACCACTACCCCCTATTGCCATTTATCTTCTCCTCCACAAAATTCAAACCCTAACCCTAGAATCCTCTATTTCTCCTCTACCATAATTAAGGTAACTCCTCCGCCTGTTCTCCTCTATCGACGGTCCTGCCTCACCATAATCTTTGGCGATCCCCATTTGAGAAGAGCATTCTCTAATTCCAGTCGATAGGGGCGACCGCCTATATGTTCCTCTTCCCCTTCCGCTGTGGGAAAGCTGGACTTAGGAAAGCTCTGCTCTGATTTAGATCAAAAAGAGAGCACGAGGAGGTGGAGACTTTCTGTCACGCCCCGAGTCGACAATGTTCGTCCCCAATGTTAATTTTGCCGATTCGATCGTTCTCGCTAAGGCGTGATATCGTACGAGTCTGGAATTGCACTCGTACAAGGCAGAACGTTACGTTGGATTTGATATTAATACGCCAAGTTAAAACTTCACAAATTACATCAGAATTTAAGATGCAGTATAGGAAGATAGAAATGCTTTTCATTCATAGCTTGCAATGAAGTGCAAGTCATAATTACATTGGATGCCGTTGCGGCTACATTGATTGAAAATAGAAAGAAAATACATTCGACAAGTTGCCTGGACTACGCTTGCCGTCCCATACATTCGCCCCTTTATACATAAGCCGTCGACTTGAATTGGCTTCAAAATACTTCAGTATAGGAAGAGCTTCAAAACGCCTCTTCGCACTTCAGCTTCATTTTAGGTCAGAGTGCCCGCCGCACCTGGGGAAATTGGGGGAGGGGATTAGCACACTTGCTAAGTGGACGAGACGAACCAACTCGTCTAAACGACTCTGATTGTTAGGGTAGGCTTGCTTTAGAGTTGTCTTTCTATTTGAACTAAATGAATTCAGTTCATATTCGATAGCCGTCTTTGAGTAATAAAGCATACAGTATAACATCACAGTTTATCATATTTCTTACCACGGCCATGTTCGTCCCTGCATGAAAACATAAATAATATTTACACCTGCATAAGACAATAGGTGAGCATGCAACTATCTTATATGCGGTCATTGGTGCTACGTACCACTAGGGACTTAATCAAAGTTGGCATGCGACGCTACCCTTTCAGCCTAGGTTGCAAGCCTTACTGAAGGTCCCGCATGCCTCGCGCCGAAGCACGATAAATTATTCCCCCTAGGACGAATCGGTTTCGATGTCCCAGATACCGTTTCGAGGAAAACGAACTTGTACACAAGTTGTCCATGACCATGCATATGTGCGAACAATTTCATATATGTAAACAGTTTCATATAGCGCGGATAGTATCGAGCGGCATTATCATTTCTCGTAACTCATGCAACGATTCATTTTCCTCAAAGTCGTACACCGATTTAGCGTCCCGTGGGCACCAAATTGTCCAAGGCATCATAACCCATGATCGACATTTTACATTATTTTGCAGCACTTAAAATAGTCTATCTTTTTACTAGAACCTTAAACTTTTCTGTTTATGTGAGAAACTTGTATTTTTCAGAGTAGATTACTCAAAATCAATACGTTTTTTCCGAGTTCTTGACCTTAGTGGATTGGCATACAATTAACTTGGCATCGTTCGATTTGAATGAATTCGAAGCAAGGAATAAGTTTGCAAGACAGAGTAGAAAAGAAGGGTCGAATCATCCACCGATTACTTTGCTTCGTGTCGGTCGTCCAAGCGCTACGCAACGTCAATCCTTAGTTACAGGAGCTCCTGCAATGGCACCAACGCTTTGTTAGAATTCTTTCTTTTCCCCTTACATCAAAATTGTAATTGCATCCATGAAAACGATGCGAAAGCACTTCATCAAGACCAGCGGCAAAGCTCCAAGAAAGCCATACAGCGGTCCGGTCCCGTCGAAGGGACTCTTATAGAGAGCTCACTCGCTGAGATGCGGCCCGCTGCATCTAGAATATATTCGAACAGAAGTCGTTCCATTAATTGGATCGGTTCTCGTAACTTCCGTCCAAATTGATTTGAATCGATGCCGCAAGGCGTTATTCGTTTACCAAGCTTAGCGATCGAGTCAGATGATCATCTAAGTTCCCGGTCGATCTGACTCGGCGCAAGCATATTATGAAATTTCGTCGCCTATCGAAAGCAGGGAGCTACATAATATACCACTAAGAAAAAGTTTCGTCCCGAAACTTAAGAACAAGGGTCTGCCCTTAATTTAGACAAACAACGCGGGGTACTTCTCTTTCATCTCCGCCTCCATCTCCCATGTCGACTCCTCGACTGAGTGGTTCCGCCAAAGCACGTAGACCAAGGACATCGGCAGATTGCGTAGCACTTCCTCCTTGCGGTCCAAAATTTGAATAGGCTCCTCCGAGTAAGACAAGTCAGTACGTAGCTCCAACTGATCGAAGCTAACTACATGACTTGGATCGTGCACGTATTTTCGAAGTTGTGAAACGTGGAAAACATCGTGCACATCATCTAAGGCAGGAGGTAGTGCGATCCGATAAGCAACCGTTGCAACTCGCTCAATGATCTCGAAGGAGCCTACAAATCTCGGGCTCAACTTGCCCTTAATGCCGAACCGCATCACACTGCGCATGGGCGTTACTTTCAGAAATATATGGTCCCCGACCAAGAACTTTAGCGGTCGTCGAGGAAGATCTGCGTAGCTCTTTTGTCGACTTTGTGCGATACGGAGTCTATCTAGAATCAAGCGGACCTTTTCGACGGCCTGCACTACCAGTTTCGGTCTAAGCACTTGTCGCTCTCCGATTTTATCCCAGCATATCGGCGAATGACACTTCCTCCCGTAGAGCGCTTCGTATGGAGCCATCTGAATGCTCGACTGATAACTATTGTTATACGCAAACTCCGCAAGCGGCAAATGCGTATCCCAACTAGTCTTTAGGTCAATCGCACACAGACGCAACATATCTTCTAAGATCTGATTGACCCTCTTCGTCTGACCATCTGTTTGGGGATTGTACACCGAACTAAAGTTCAGTTTGGTCCCCATCGCCGCTTAGAGGCTCGTCCAGAAACGCGATAGGAATCGCCCGTCTCTGTCCAAAATTATTGAGGTCGGTACCCCGTACAGTCGAACAATCTCATCGACGTAGATTTGTGCTAACCGATCGACGCTCCATCCTACTTTAATTGCGATGAAGTGAGCCGACTTGGTCAGTCTATCAACAATGACCCAAATTACGTCATTCCTCCGCGGCGTCTTCGGAAATCCCACAATGAAATCCATCGAGATATTGTCCCACTTTTACTCGGGAATGGCGATGTTCTGCAGCTCGCCACCTGGCCGTTGGTGTTCCGTCTTCACCTGCTGACACGCCATATATTACGATACGAATGTAGCCACGTCTTTTTTTATGTCGTGCCACTAAAAGCCTGTGTGCAAGTCCTTGTACATCTTGGTGCTTCCAGGATGTAACATATACTTCATATAATGTGCCTCCGTCAGAATTTCTTTTCTGAGTTCGGCAGTTTTAGGAACGTAAAGCCTTTCCTTTAGTCACATCGTCCTGTCTCTGTCTTTCACAAAGTCAGTCGCCCTTCCCGTTGAAATCATCTCGCACATTTTCTTCAGGAATGAGTCGTCCTCCTGTGCGGTCTTTATCTTGCTAAGCAAGCTCGATCCTAACTTCAGCTGAGCTAGGTGCAGGTGTCGATACTCAATTCTGAGTTCGATACCCATCGCTTCAAGGTCTCGCTATATCTTCTTGTTTATGGCCAGTGTTCCCATAAACATTTTGCTGAGTGCGTCAGCCACCACGTTTCCCTTGTCCAGCGTATACTCGATCGTTAGCTCGCAATCTTTTATGAGTTCGAGCCAACGTCGCTGTCGTAGGTTGAGTTCCCGTTGCCTAAATAAGTATTTCAGGCTTTTGTGATCTGTGTAGATTCTGCATGCCACACCATAGAGGTAGTGTCGCCATAACTTCAATGCAAAGACGATTGCCGCCAATTGTAGGTCGTGCATCGGGTAGTTTTTCTCGTGCTGCTTCAACTGTCGTGAAGCATAGGAGATGACTTTGTCTTACTGCATGAGTACGCACCCGAGACCAGTTCCCGACGTGTCGCTGAATATCTGAAAGCCTTCTGGACCGTCTGGAAGTACAAGGATTGGCATGCGACGCTACCCTTTCAGCCTAGGTTGCAAGCCTTACTGAAGGTCCCGCATGCCTCGCGTGTAAGTATGATAAATTATTCCCCTTAGGACGAATCGGTTCCGATGCCCCGGATACCGTTTCGAGGAAAAAACAAACTTGTGCACAAGCTGTCCATGACCATGCCTATGTGCGAACAATTTCATATATGCAAACAGTTTCGTATAGCGCGGATAGTATCGAGCGGCATTATCATTTCTCGCAACTCATGCAACGATTCATTTTCTCCAAAGCCGTACACCGATTTAGCGTCCCGTGGGCACCAAATTGTCCGAGGCATCATAACCCATGATCGACGTTTCATATTATTTTGCAGCATTTGAAATAGTCTATCTTTTTACTAGAACCTTAAACTTTTCTGTTTATGTGAGAAACTTGTATTTTTCAGAGTAGATTACTCAAAATCAATACGTTTTTCTCGAGTTCTTGACCTTAGTGGATTGGCATGCAATTAACTTGGCATCGTTCGATTGGAATGAATTCGAAGCAAGGAATAAGTTTGCGGGACAGTATAGAAAAGAAGGGTCGAATCACCCACCGATTACTTTGCTTCGTGTCGGTCGTCCAAGCGCCACGCAACGTCAATCCTTAGTTATACGAGCTCCTGCAATGGCACCAACGCTTTGTTAGAATTCCTTCTTTTCCCCTTGCATCGAAATTGTAATTGCATCCATAAAAATGATGCGAAAGCACTTCATCAAGACCAGCGGCAAAGCTCCAAGAAAACCATACAGTGGTCCGGTCCCGTCGAAGGGACTCTTATAGAGAGTTCACTCGCCGAGACGCAGCCCGCTGCATCTAGGACTTATTCCAACAGAAGTTGTTCCATTAATTGGATCGATTCTCGTAACTTCCGTCCAAATTGATTTGAATCGATGTCGCAAGGCATTATTCTTTTGCCAAGCTTAGCGATCGAGTCAGATGGCCATCTAAGTTTCCAGCCAATCTAACTCGGCGCAAGCATATTATAAAGTTTCGTCGCCTATCGAAAGCGGGGCGCTACACTTTCCCTCTCAGTTCATAATCTCCCTGCCATTCTTGACTTCTCTAAAATTTCTAAATTTTTTGTTCTTATGTAGAAACCTAAACCCTAATTTCTTTCCGCCAGCAAAAGTGCAAAAGCGATCCTCTATAAAGATACAGCCAAGCAGCTGAGCATGCTAATCGAGCAAGATTTATTCAAATTTGTTAGGTTTGGTATAATATTTTATATTTGCTAACTTTGAATTGGTTTTCTTTTTCCATATGTAGTGGATGAATCAGTGAAGAGCAACTCTGAGATTTGAATCCTTTAGTTCTTTGGAATTTCTGCTCAGGCCTGTTGGTTGTAGACTGGGGAAATCTGTTGCTAATCTATGTAGACTGACATGCTCTAATCAAAATTCTATATTTTGATTCAACTAGTTTGATAAATTGTGCTTCTTCTTACTTAGATCTTGAACAAATAAAGTATTCTAAATTTTTGAATATGCAGGATTCTAGTTTTTTTTGTATGTGTACTGTCTTGTTGTATTTTCCTTTTTGATATATTTTTAGTGGTATTTTAACTTTATTGTTTGTCTTAAGAAAACAAAATAATGTAGTGGTATCTGATCTTTTTGGGTCTTTGGATGCAGAGATGAAGTATCATTCATTTGAAAATGAACATTTTGATCCAGGTAAAACTTAACACCGAGCTTGTTTTGCTTTCTTATCTTAAGTTTTTGATTGAAGCTTGTCTATCTACTCAAATTCTTTATGGACAAAATATTGAGTTATGTGGATCCTGGAGGATTGGCTGGGCTCGTCACTATTTCTCCGATACTGAGATAATTGCCCGACTGGTCATATAAGTATAATGCCAACATCATCCATACTTAGAAGTCAGTAACTAATAGTTACATCCAGGAAATGATAATAGACTGGTCTGATGTTAGCAGCTATGTTCCTTCTATTTAAACTCCTGCAAAATCTGGTTTTCCCTTGTGAAAATTCAATGATTATTTTATGGACACAAACACGGGTATGATATACTATCACTAAATGATATTTGTTGAGTCTTACAGTATTTTTTTGAGCGCGTGGATAATATGTAGTAGAAGAACTAGCCATCTAATATTCTTGACTATTAATATTATAGTCGAATTATAATCTTGGTATGAAAATTTAGGCAAGAGGGGTGGGGGTACTGGTATGATACAACTTGTCGTGTCTGATAAGTTGCTCTGAGTCAGATAAGAAATGGCCGAGTAACTCAACTCAGCATTTGTTTTTTTTTTGCAGGAATTCAAATGATAAGCATCAAAAATGATAATCCTGAGAAGGGCCCTTCATCGTTTCCTTTTCTTGAGTTGTGTGCTCACAAGTTGTTTGTAGAAATGCACCATGGCGGAGATCGACAACGTGCAGCGACTATGAAGTACTACAACTAGCAGATTTGAATTGAGGTGCTCATGTGAGTTTTTGATTAACTTGTATGAATTAGTGACTGATTATCTTTTGAAGTATAAATATGAAGGTGCTTCTTCGTATTATTTGTAGAGGAAAAGTAGCAAGCTTCTATGCATTTTTCGTTTCAGCTAGTAAACTATTTATTATCTTTTTTATAATTCACAAATTTCCAAATGATATATATATTGTATTACTTCTACGTTATTGGTTATCCATTAGTTGACCCTAATCTACATGAGGTTTTTCTGCTTCTCTGAATGCAGCTCATTTAAATTGGATGATGAGGAATATGAAAAATAACACTCACTTTGAAGGAATGACTCTAACCCTGAACAAGTTGTTAGTGATATGAATTTGTATATTATATTGCCATATTCTATGACGTTGCTTGAATTGTTTTCCATAGACTTGTAAATTCACTAACTACACTATTGGGTAACCTTTGGTGAAGATTCACGAGTTATCTATGATGTTGCGAAAGTAACTACAAATGCATTTGACATAATAGTTTAACACAAGGTCGAGTATATTTTTCTCGATTTATTTGACATAATCGTTTATACATTTTTTTAACTCTTGATGGCTTATCATCCTACCAAAATGACAACATCCGACTTTATGCCTTTAAGACATACTGTATACCTTGTCCCTCACTCTAGGTATGCTTTTTTAGATGCTAAAGAGGGACTGCTAAACTACTTGTGTACTTTGGTGATCGCTGGCATTCAGATCTTTCTTCAGTTAGTTTTGATGAGGCTTGCATACCTCATGATAGAGAAGCTCTCAAGGCTTTTCAGATTTATGGAAAGGAAGTTCCTTGTGGATATTGGGTATGCATCTTGCTTTCTAGGTTGCTTCTTTCTTCGCTGTTAGAAGAAACTTTTGCATCTATCATTGAATACTCTTCTTATTAATCAATTAAAAGTTGAAACCTCTAATTTAAGTTGTACTTCTCACAACCTCAAACAACAACTTGTGTGTGTCGTTCACATGAATAAGGAATTCATATGGAGTCGTTCAAGTTAGTTTAATTGATCAAGTAATCTTTTTTATCTAATTATAATAAGATATACGTATATTGCATTCCAGAAGATTTTTATTCTAGTTTCATGTTAACATTTGCATGGATTGTTATATACAAATCAGATATACCAATAGCTCTAATACCATTTGGTTACTATTTGATGAAACTAATAATACAAAGATGGAATAACTATAGAAAACTGTTAACTTTTCTGTAAGTTAGAATACCAAAACAATAACTGGAATTCTGATTTGTACCTCTGTGAGAGCAAATACAATCATACTTCCTTGACTTTGTGTTTTCAGTTGGTGTACTAACGAGAGCTCTGCTTCTAATGATACCAAAATTCTAGTATGGGTTTGGTCAGAGGTGCGGGCGTGCACACACACATTTTTATTGGTTTGATGTTTTTTTTATTTCTTATATGGTGCTAGAAATATTATTAGTGGATTGAATTTCCTTCATGATACAAATGATGTACACACTTGCAAAAAGACAACGATAGAACAGATGAATGAGTTGTATTTTAATCTATATTGTAGACATAAATATGATACAACCTAAAAATGACACAGAACCAGGAGTGTCAGTCTATGTCTAATACACGTCTGCTACAATATTATGGACAAGTCTCTGCTTTTGGTACTAGGTGTTTGCACCCATTTCCCGTGGGTAACATATTCGAATCTTACAATTGACTAAGAATAGTTTGAGATTATCAAGAATTTCAACAAATATAGTCACTCTCACTTCTCTCCTATGCCACAAACATCAGGTTCATTTTAATTTACTTAAATATTTTGTATTTGTTTTTTCTTTTAATTTATGGTGTTGTCAATCAGTCACACCAAGTTGAAAATGCCGGAAACAACCGAACCCAAATTCTAGGTAACTGTCTAAAGCCCAGACCAATATTTTAATCTTTCAAGGGCCAACCACGTCCTGGACATCTTTGTGGAATATCTTGTGAACTATGTATCAGGCATAGACATCCGTGGAAGCATTTCGTGTAACTATGTGATCATCTTGCTTTACCTTATGGTATTCAATGAATTTTTGATATTTTACCACTCATTTGATGATTAACTTGTCGTCTTTGATTATATTTGTTTGGACCACAGGATTCTATAGTTCTTTCTTTGTATCTTATTCTTTTTCATCTTTCTAATAAGTGTCATGAGATCACTCAATTTTTAGTAGCCAAAATTTATGGGATCACTTCTCTACAACACAACCTTGAGACTGCAGAAGTAGATCTTCATAGCTGCAAAATGGCCTTTTCGATGCATAAGAATGGTGAAAAACATTTGCTTGAACTTTGATGCTTTCCATGGAGACGAGGACCATGAAGGTGTTCATGATGGAACAATTCTCGTGCTCTGGGAGTAGCTCAAGGGAAAGAACCAGTGATGGAAGATTGTTCCCTATTCCGAGTCCTTCCGGATGTTTTAAGCTATGCTTTTATAAATTAAAGTTAATTAATTCCCATCAATTTTTCTAAACTATGATTTTGCAAGCATTTCTAATTTATATCTTCCTCACCTCAGGATGAATATGATGGGAGCGTGCCATAAATAAATCCGAATTCGCAACTTCAGTAATCTACTTATTACTTTAGCCTATGAAATTTGTCCCCATGAGATTAGCCATCATTGGGTGTGTGGAGATGTGTGAAAGAACAGTAGACTGAAAGCATTTGATGTGTTTTTTTTTGTTTTTACTGAAGATATGTAGCATGCTTTTTATGTTTATTAAGTTTATTAAGTAATGTTTTTGAAGACATGGCGCTCTTTATGTTTACGGATTGTTGTTAGTTCTTTTATCCTTTTTGCAGACCAGTTTCCTTTCCAGTGTGACTTATAATTTGGTGGTTGGATTATTGGAAACATGTTAGGTGTCACTACAGAAATACTAGACGATAGCAACAGACTAATCCATCACTTCTTTGTTGTTAACAGGACATAGCAACGAACATGCAATGACAACGGCACATCATCAAGTAGCCAGTTGCTACAAATAGGCAAAGAGAAGAGAGACTTTGGCTCAATAAAAGATATTCTTAATGTTGGTTGCTACAGGTATAGTTTATATTTCTCTAATAATGCTTTCTTTTTATACTCACCATTTAGTTGGCTAGGCTAATTATTGTACATACTAATTTCAAATTTGAAAGTATTTCAGTGAATAAGAATGCTAGCAAGCCATGTCATATGTTTGACGGAAAAGAAGTGTGGCTTCTCTTCTATAAAGCATACACATATTTATCATGAATATTGGTTGTAACAAAATTAATACCAGTTTATACTTTATTTGCTTATGCATGGTCAAATTTCATCTTAATTATGTTCTCATGCAGAAAAAACATGAACTACTTCCTGAGGTTTTTTAAAAAGGATTTGAGCTTTGAAGATGATAAGCCTGTTGCAGCTTGCATAATGCCTACAAGATTGGAGAGCCTTCGAAGCTGGCATGACAGTTATTTTTGACTTTGTAATTGAGACAATCAATGGCATTGGGTAGATTGTTGTATCGTTTATTGACGCAACTCGTAGAATTATCTTCTGCTAAGTTTGTAATCAGATTACCTTTTAAAGTCTAGTCTAAATTTTATATATTATTTATATCTTTTTACTTTATGTACTTTGTTGACATTTTATAAAGATAAACTTTTGGGATATGTTATTAAGTTGTTTTATATTAAGTTGGCCACTTTGGTTAAACTAATGGAGCTTTTGGATGTTATTTATGAATCGTGTAAACCATTTATTATTTGTTTCAAGGGTCGGTTTATAAATTATTCGATATGTCATGCAAAATAAAAATTGGAACGTGAAATTGAAATTAAAAGGAAAACCTAGGAACATTAATGAAATGTTTCAAAATTAGCCATATAAACAATGTAAAAGCGTTTCAAATTACATTTAGGAACGAGCGTAAAGAGTTTTAAAATGACATTTAGAAACATTTCAAGAGTGTTTCAAGAATAATTTAGGAACACATTATATATGTTCTAAAATATAATTTAGGAACGTTTGATAACCGTTCCATCCAAAATTTTGGAACATTTAATAATAGTTCCAAATATTGCAACGCCACTTTTAGGAACAGTTATGATATACTCCTAAAAATATTAGGAACATATCAAAAGTGTTCCAAAATATCTTTTTTGGTGTAGTGACTGACATAATGATCGACAATACGTGTGGCTTCGAGCGCATGTCCTTTATGGATGGCTTTTTAGGATACAATCAAATCAAGATGTCTCTTGATGATGAGAAGCATACATCATTCCGAACGCCGATCGGCGTATATAATTATACGGTCATGCCCTTTCGCCTGAAGAACGCCGGTGCTACATATCAACGGGCTATGAGTGTCATCTTCAGAGATCATTTGCGTAAAACAGTGGAGTGTTACATTGACAACATCGCCGTCAAGAGCCGCTCCAGAAACGATCACTTACATGATTTGAGAACAGTGTTCGACCTCATGCGGGCACACAACCTGAAGATGAATCCCACCAAGTCTTTCCTGGGGGTGTCCAGCGGAAAGTTCTTGGGCTTCGTCATTACTTCCTGGGATATTCACATAGATCCCGACAAAACAAAAGCAATCTTGGAGATGAATCCACCAAGGAACCTCTACGAACTCCGCGGCCTTCAGGGAAGACTAGCCTATATTAGGAGGTTTATATCTAACCTCCCAGGGCGATGTCATCCCTTCACTCAACTCATGAGGAAATGTGTCTCTTTTGTATGGAACGAGGAATGTCAGCGTGCCTTCGACGATATTAAGGAATACCTGATGAATCCGCCAGTTTTGGAAGCCCCGGTCGCCAGAAAGTGCTTCCTGCTCTTTGTACGAGCGATGGAACACTCCCTCGGTGCTCTGTTAGCACAGAATAATGATGCGGGACATGAACAAGCAATTTACTATCTCAGCCGGATGATGGTAGGACCGGAATATAGGTACACCGCCGTGGAGAAGGAGTGCCTTGCCCTAGTGTTCGCCATTCAAAAAATACGACACGATGTGACATGGCAGACCATCCATGTTGTTTCGTGAGTTAATCCCCTTAGGGTTCTCATGACCAAACCAGGCGTACTCAGTTCTTGTCTAGCCACCTGGGCGTTACTATTATCCCCATACGATATGGTTTTTGTTTCACAGAAGGCTATCAAAGGTCAAGCCCTGGCTGACTTCTTGGCAGCCCATCCAGGCTCAAAAATAGCCAGAATTTATGAGAAAACTCCTGATGAAGTCGTCGCCTCGAACATGACTTCGTACGATGCTATTTGGCGAATGTTCTTCGATGGTGCTTCAAGAACGGGGCCACAAGGTGATATCATCGCTGGAGTCGGGGTGGTATTAATTTCTCCCTCGGGACTAGTAGTCAACCGGGCGTATTCTCTTACAGAACCCTGTTTGAACAACGTAGCCAAATATAACGCTCTAGTCACCGGGCTCCAACTCGCAAAAGAAGTAGGGATCAGGTACCTGGAAGCATATGGTGACTCACAGTTGGTTTTTAACCAGATCCGACATTCATACGAGGTTCACAACGAGGACCCGATTCCCTATTATCAGACAACAATTGCCATCATTACAACCTTGAAGGGGTTCTTTATAGAGCACGTTCCTAGGCTCCAAAATATTGAAGCCGATGCCCTAGCAGGTCTCGCCGCTTCCTTGGCGCTTCCAAATAACACTCATCATCTAGTCGACATAATAGGCCATAAGCTGGTCTGCCCCAGAAACAATCTTCAACTGGGTATGAGCTACTCCGTCCAGATAACCAACGACACACAAGATTGGAGACGCCCGCTCATCGACTTTGCAGTCTATGGAATTCTGTCAGAGAATGTGAAGGAAGCAACTTCAATCAGAAGACGCTCCCCTCAGATTCTTCTACGATACAAAGACAAAAATGTTATATCGATGATCCTACGATGGGCTACTATTAAGATCCCTGTCAAATGCAGAAGCCAAAGAAGCCCTACGTGAAGCTCATGACGGTACTTGTGGAGCTCACCAACCGGGCCTAAAATTGCAAGATCGTCTTCGTCGGATGGGTTATTACTGGCCCACAATGGTTGCAGATGCAGTTGATTATGCAAAAAAGTGCAAGGCTTGCCAGATCCATGCAGATTTTATACATCTGCCATCTAAATTCTTGTATCCGACAGTGGCCTTTTGGCAATTCGAAGCATGGGGAGTGGACATCATTGGGCCTATCACCCTGCCGTCGTCTAGAGGGCATCGATTCATACTTGCAATCACCGATTACTTCTCCAAATGGGTGGAAGATGTTCCGTTGGCAGAGGTTAAGACATTGAACGTGATTAGCTTCATAAAACATCACGTTATCTACCGTTTTGGACTACCCCGGAGGATTATTCACGATAATGGTCCGCAGTTTGCAAGCCGTGCTTTCTATCGATTTTGTGACAAGAATCAGATTCAGAACATGGCTTCGACAGCATATAACCCATCGGCCAACGGTCTGGCTGAAGCTTTCAACAAAACCATAATCAAGCTCCTAAAAAAGTTCGTGTCTGCAAACATACGCGACTGGAATGAAAAGCTTGGCGAGTGCTTATGGGCGTATCGTACGACAATTCGGACGGCTACAGAAAATACACTGTTCTCCTTGGTTTATGGGAGCGAGGCAGTCCTCCCATTGGAGACTCAGATCCTCTCACTTCGAGTGGCCCTTACTTATCGATTAACATTGTACGAAAACTACTGCCGACGGTTACAAGAGTTGGAAGTATTAGATGAGAAGGGTTTACACACTCAACAAAGCATAGAGCTCTACCAAGCGCATATCTCTCGGGCTTTCAACAAAAAAGTCAAACAAAGAACATTCCAAGTCGGCGATATTGTCTTGGCCATTCGCAGACCAATGGTCATGACTCACAAGACCCCCGATAAATTCTAGCATAAATGGGAGGGACCGTTCATCATCGAGACCATGTTCTCCAACGGCGTGTACCGTCTCGTAAAACAAAATGGAGACTTGCTCATGATGCCTATTAACGGCAAGTTCTTCAAGAAATACTATGTCTGAACGACATCTTCTAAAGTATCTCCCAGATTGTTGAGTTATGTACCCTCAGGTACCACTGAACTTACTCTCTGGCTACTCCGAATGAATTCATATCTCATCCCTTGGTCATATCTTTGAACTTCCTGGTCATAGCTTTTCTCCGCCAGGAGTTTGTCTTAAAATCTATTACTCGCACCACCAGTCCTAATCTATTACTCGCACAATTAGTGCACAAAAAGGTAATAGGTCCACAAAATTCTCCAACGGGGAAAGATAACCATGTCCATATTACCTCTGAGTTATTTTTCCGTCCATCACAAACAAATCATCCAATACATAGAACTTCCACGTTGATAACACCTCTGAGTTGTTCTGTGTATCCCCATTTGACCTACTCCTACCATGTCCTCATTACCTCTGAGTAGGAAGGCTTTATTTTGACCCATATTTACCACGTCTTCATTACCTCTGAGTAAATATATTAGTTTTCTCCCCACTTATTATCATACTCGCATCGCCAGTACACAAAATGGTAATAAGTCCATAAAACTTATCCTAATATATTACTCGCACTACTGGTGTGCCAAAGAGTAGTAGGTCTACAAAATATCATTCAAATCCTGAGTAAATATATTGGTTTTCTCCCCACTTATTATCAGTACTTGCATCGCCAGTACACAAAAATGGTAATAAGTCCATAAAAATTATCCTAATCTATTACTCGCACCACCGGTGTACCAAAGAGTAGTAGGTCCACAAAATATCATTAAATCTATTTGCTCACATTTTCAGATGCACAAATGGGCAATAGGTCCACAAAAGTTCCCTAGTGGGATGTTCTTTATCAAACACAAATGCTGTATTAGGCCTTCTTGTACAAGCACCACAAAATACCACAAATAAAGAATGGTGTAAACATACTCTGCTTATTCAAGATCAGTTACATTCATAGGACTACATCGACAGCAGAAAACAAAGAAAGAAAAATATAGCAATACATAGTTTGGTTTGACAGCGCTTCATCTTTAAGCAGTTTCGTGGCCCTCGAAGGAAGTCATATTTTACTGTTGAGAAGCAAACAAAGTTGTTGAATCCCCAAGGAGCTGCCTGGAGGAGGGCAAATATAGCATGCTATCCGCCCCTCCGTATTGCGGATGCCTTAGCCCCGCTCCCCCGAAGGACCCTACCTTCAAAACATGGTCCCTGATGATAGTTTTGCCTACTTTGAGAGCCGTGAAGGCAGGACGTTCATAACGATGCCTGACCACCATCCAACTCTCCGATGTATAAAGGCCCTTCCTACCACCTGGGGAAAATTGTTCCGAATCATGAAGAGTCCTGAGTTGTTTGATGTGTATGCCATAAAGGCGTGGAGAAAACTCTTCCGAAGTGTGGAGAGTTTTGAGCTGTCTGATGTAGGCGCCAGAATGTTGTATTTTTACTCCATCGCCGATACCGGTCCTGGAGAGGTTTGCTAGCCAGATCCCTACAAAAACATGGGAAAAAGGGGAATTTAGCACCAAGAAAACAAAGAACTCTGTTATGCGGCCTGACCAGTTATGCAGCCCAGCCAAAATAGAACTCATGCAGCCCAAAGTCATGAGGCCGACTTCATGAAGTACTCAAGCAGCATTTATACGGCTCAGTCATGTTCATGCGGCTCAATTATGAGGTACTTATACGGCTGTCATAAAAAACTCATGCGGCCCAATACTCGTACGGATCAGTCACGAGGCAATCATGCGGTCCAGCCTTACAATATTCATACGGCCCGATCATAAAGTGCTCACGCGGTACCTATGCGGCTCAGTCATGAAATGTTCATATAGATCAATCTTGAGGTACTTATGCGGTTCAAGTTCGAATGAGCAGCGGTCATACGGCTCAGTCCATGCAGCACTATCATACAGAACACATGTGGTCCAAATGAGATAGGGCATGCACCGACCAGGCTTAAAAGAAGAAGCAGTATATGACAGGCCTGCGCATGAAACTATGTGCTATGGCCATTCAAAATTTCAGTCATCATCTGCTCACCATCCTTACTCTTGAGAGGAGGTTGCACGTCGGAATGAATGGAAGGAGCGTGTGCCACACTCGATGGAGAAGTAAGTCTCTTTCCTTTGGCCGCCGCACCAGTCGACCTGAAAGCTTTTCGAGCCATAGCAGAAAGTATGATGAAGTCGAAGGAGGAGAAGGCTGAAATAGGAAAATCTCTCTCTGAATGACTCTTATTTATAGAGTTGCTAAAAAGAGACTCTTCGATTCTTGAGATCATTAAGGATAAGGACGACATTTGGGGACTTTATCCCTAATAACTGTCGAGCGTCTCTTCGGTTCTCGAGATTATTAAAGATAATGTCGACGTTTGGGGACTTTATCCCCAGTAACCGTCGGCTTTATCTCGAAAAGAGATCCACAATCGAATCAAGAAAATTAAATGCAGCAATGACAGCTAGCAGGCTCTCTGCGGCTCGAAGTGTCCCTGTGGCTCAAGATTTGTTCTGCGGCTCAGGATTTCCTTGCGACTCATGATCTCTCTACAGTTCGAAAAATTTCCTGCAACTTGAAGACTCCCTGCGGCTTGACATATTTTTATGCTTCTTATTCAAAGTATTCCAAATTTGCAATTTGAAAACTTTAAAGGGGGTCTTGTAGAAGCATAAAAATTATGGGGTTCATGCGGATTACAAATTGCCGCATCGGTACTTTGGGACAAACAGGTCCGCATAAAGGAAAGCCACATGACTGGTTCAATGACATATGCGGCCCGTCGACAACCAGCTGCAGAAGAAAGATATGCGGCCAAGATGAGCAGTTCGTCTGATAAAGCTGACAAGTCCTGACAAAACTGACAAAAATGATAGCTCTGACACCTAGACAAAAAGATAAGACATGAGATGTCGTCCAAAAGCAAGGTTCGTACGCCTTCATGCGGCCAGAAGGAGTGTCACTTAAGCCGCATGAAATTTATGCGGTTCAGACATATGCGGCCCCAAAGTCTCCGAACTTCATACGGCCAAGAATAACTGTGATCCAAGCCGCTTGAGCTTTATGCGGCCTAAATACAGAATCTATGCGACTTAAATCCTCAAGCTATGTCTGGGCTAAGAAAATCTGCGACCTATGCCGCATGAGTCTCATGCGGCCCTACATGGTCAAAAACTGAGAGATTTATGCGGCTAAAAAAATAATCCTTACGACAGGACACGTGACAATCTGACCAAGTCCTAAACTACCCAGATTTGCTGCAACAAAATCCCAACAAATCGACAGATGGCAGCCAAAGAGCGGGTCTTCACGTGCCAATCAGCCACAAGGTCGCAGGCCATCTATGCGGCTCAACATACATCCTATTATAAATAGCAGGGTGCCACACCCCTGCAAAAGGCTGACAACCTTCAAGAAGGGAATTTCTTCAAGATCTAAAGACTACGTCAGATAGTCCACGGAGTAAGACAGAGTTGATAGCACTTTTCCGAGCCTCCACCGTCATCCTCCAGAATCAAAACTAAAAAATATACTTAGATTGTTTTCTAGGATTTCTTTCTAGGCTTTTCTTTGTACAAGTGAGTTTGTAATCAATTTTAGTGTTCTGTAATACCTGTCTTTGATTTTTTATTGCAAATAAGGGGTGACACCAAGAAGTACTATCACTATGCATACAGATAAGTTGGTAGTACAAATGGCAACAGTGAGATCTTTATTTCAGCAAGCATATTCATATTGCCACAACAGTAGATAAGTTTAAGGTAGCTTAAATAAGCTAAATGTCTGGTCAGTTATAAGAATAGATGTAAATGGTAGATAAGACACATAAGTTGGGTGGGTGAACAAATGATTAATAGACAAACTTAGGGTAACCACCTAGTGTGTACCAGAAATTACAATATAGAGTTGAACCTAACAACCAAATAGATAGGATAAAACTTGAATTGCCTTCATTTATTGACACCATGCTTTGTAAATCATCAAACAGGTTACTTGGACCTTGACTCAACACTTGACCCTTGTCCACAGCTCAGGACCACATGCAAGTACACTTTCTGATCTGCTTCCAATTCTGATGGTTTTGCTCAGTATATATTATACATATGTTCCTTTGCTTGATGACACGATGGATACACGAGTTAGTATCATGAACCCCCATTTATTATACTCTTGTTTTAACTTCTTTCGTAGTTCATGACTTGTTTGGGTTCATGAGTACTGGTCAGGAGGGGAAAATATCTTAGTAGACGTGTGAACTTCCTATTCTATCTCCCGTGTCTTTCGTGGAGAATAGCAGCTGCAGACGACACGTGCAGGGTACAAAATTTACCCCTAGACGTTCTCATGTCGAAACAGATATTTTAATACACTTAGATAGCTTGTCTTTTATTATTTTCTTACATTTCACCACTTACCATGTCACTATGCTTTTACATTCTTTCTAGTTGACATATCATATTCTGCGATTCACACTTTATTCTAGATATACCATGTCATCAGCTCACCTTTCTGTTTTCTTCTACATATGTTGTATTCATGTATTGTCGACTCTATTATGTTGCGGATAGTTTTTTTAGTTTGTGTGCTTGTTCCATTCCTGATTGAAAAACCAATATTTTAGGTGATGAGTTAGAGAATTTCTGTACCATATATTATGAGCATACTGCAGATCCAGATTTTGGCGCATAGGACGAGCTGGAGGCTGCTTATACAGAGTTGCCTACTACAAATGGATTTTAGTAGATTTGCTTAGTATTTTCATAGATTGATTTAACTGAGACTTTTAGATGTTATTCCTATTTTGAGACTCATGAGTTGATTGGTGGATGTTCTCTAGTACATTACTTTTCTTTGGAGATTATGTCATTTAGTACATTTGGTCGATATTGGAGTTTTTTCAGATTATTCATTATCTATCTCTCTAAACTATTTTATAGAATTTATCTTGTTTGGTCATATCTGTTGATTTGGTTTACATTGTGCAAATGAGTATAAAGTGCATGGTTGTATTTATAAATGTGGAGATGACTAGACTGCATACTACCGCCAACTCTACGGCGTAGGCTGGACGTACCCACGGCTCATGCCCAAATACTGGGTGCGGGTCGTGACACGTTTTTATGGTGGCCCATGCAGGTCAGATTTCACAAAAAACCAAGAAACTCGTTGTAGTACTCAACTTAGATGTACTACTGCGGGACTACGAATAAGATTAGAATTAAGGACCATCTCTACATGTTCTAAACTGTTATTGACTTCCCTATTTGATTTCAATTACTCCTTTGATCTGCATCATGTTTGAATCTCCATTCCGACTAATGATTTTTTTCTTTTTTATGATAGATAGTTGGATTCTCAAGGAAGGAACATCGCTCCCCTGAACACCCCAGCAACCGTCGACGAGACTTCCACGAACTGAACCCCACCGACCCACGGAGGCCATTTCACCTATCTAGACGAGACGCCCCAGCCGCAGACTTCGAGATTTTGCCGAGACGATATTCCACCACCTCCCCAGTTTCTTCCGCTGACTCCGCCACCAGAACAGTTTCCTCCACCAGCATACTTCCAGCATCCAGCACCAGCCTTGCCTCCAGCACCTGTGCTGGACAATGCTACACTCCTTGGATCTTCTAGTAGCTCATTATTTCCCAGACGTGGCAGGCCGACGTCTTCCGTGACACCTTAAAGGAGGCTCTTCAGACTAGAGATGCTCCCCTACTACGCCCTGGAACTTCCAAGAATTTCATGGACCTTAGGCCCAGAGAGTTCAAGGAAACGGAAGGGATACTCTACGCAGACGACTGGTTGGAGAACGTGGATCGCAACCTCCGAATGGCTCGAATCCCCGAAGACAAGAAGGTCGAGACGGCTAGCATGCAGCTCTATGACATCGCCTGCACGTGGTATAGAGATGAGCCTCGATTCACCGTGCCAGAAGTGACTTGGAAAGAATTTAAGAAGCTGTTCAAGATGAAGTTCTACCCCGACGCGGCCAGAGAAGAGTTAGAGAATGTGTTCGAGAGCCTGGAGCAGGGCAATCTCTCCAGCGACGAGTACACCGCCGAGTTCTTCCGCCGCAGCCGCTTCGCAGATGCCTTGACTCCGGATGCCAAAGCGAAGAAGTTTAGAAAAGGGCTATCACATGATATTTGCATTGCTATCGCCACCAGCCAGGCAACCACCTACGAAAGAATCCTGAAGGTTGCACAAGCAGTAGAAAAGGAGCTGAAGCGCAAGCAGAAGAGGGACCAAGACGCCTATGGAGGAGGCAACAGCCAGTCTGGATCGGCAAAACAATCTAATGCTCCGGGGAAGACCGCAGCACAGCAGCATCAGCCACAGCCCCGCTTCCAGCATTAGCAGTACCAGCCTCTAGCTAGAGCCTCTACTATCCAGCAGAATCAGCAGAGACAGCTAGTGGGTCCTTATACCTACTGTAAGAAGCTAAGGTATATAGGAAGCGACTCGGAGTATGTCTATTCTTTGGGTAGAGTGCATACCAGGTGCGAGAGTGTACCCTAGTACCGCTCCGTTCAGCATAGGGGACAACTCCTGCCCCAGGAGCACTGACGAGGCCAACGATACACCAGCAACAGAGAGGACCCCTGCCCACACAGCAACAGCACTTCGTCCAGCACCAGCAGCAGGGCAGAGCTTATGCCATGGCAGTCAAGAAGACACTAGCATCTCCTAATGTAATAGCTGGTTCTGTTCTTTTTGAGTCTTTTTCAGCTATTGCTTTATTCGATTATGGTGCCAGTCATAGCTTTATATCTACAGCTTTTATTTTTAGGCATAGTATTGTATCTGAGCTTTTAGACTGTACTTATAAAATCTTGACTGGCGGAGGCATCATCTTGGTGAAGGATGTTTGCGTCAGTCACCGTATTACCATAGGAGGCCGGGAAATGCGTGCTAGTTTACTCATAATGCCACTTCCGAGCTTTGATATAGTGCTCGACATGGACTAGTTGAGTAAACATTTTGCCAGCATTGATTGTCACCGCGGATGTGTTATGTTTAGTCCGCCTGGAGAGACTGTGTTCGAGTTCGCTAGAGGAGCAGTAGAACAGCATGGCGACGCCCTTTGTGGGAGTATAGTAGCGGAGAAGGAGCTACCTCATCCCATCATCGCAGAGTTATTTGACATTTTTCCCGAGGAGCTGCCAGGACTGTCGCCAGATAGAGATGTCGAGTTCTCCATTGATCTTATGCCAGGCGCTAAGTCAGAGTCGCAGCGAGTGTACAGGATCAACAACAAAGAAGCCGTGGAACTGAAGAACCAGATTGACAAGCTACTGGAGAAAGGGTTCATTAGATCGAGTTCGTCGCCTTGGGGTGCACCGGTGTTGTTTGTGCCAAAGAAGGACGGGACGGTGCATATGTGTATCGACTACCGGACCTTGAATAGCAAGACGATCAAGAACAAATATCTGCTTCCAAGAATTGACGATCTTTTCGATCAGTTGAGCGGTGCACGGGTATTCTCGAAGATCGACTTGAGCTCGGGGTACCACCAAGTGAAAGTGAAGTAGGAGGATATACCGAAGACAGCTTTCTAAACTAAGTACGGCCAGAACGAATTTATGGTGATACCGTTTGGGTTGACCAATGCCCGACAGTCTTCATGAATTTGATGAACAAGGTAAATTCATAGTGGTCTTCATCGACGACATCCTTATTTATTCGAAGTCGTCGGAAGAGCACGAGGAGCATCTGAGGATCGTGCTGGAGACCCTCAGAAAGGAGAAACTCTACGGAAAGCTTTCAAAGTGCGAGTTTTTTCTAGACAAGGTGGAATTCCTTGGGCATGTGGTGACCGAAGACGGTATATCTGTTGACCCGAAGAAGATTGCTGCTATTGAGTCATGGACTACTCCGACTTCTGTGGCAGAGATTCGGAGCTTTTTGGAATTGGTGGGGTACTACAGAAAGTTCATGTAGGACTTTGCTCGGATTGCAGAGCCGATGATTAGGCTCTCTCGGAAGGACATGGAGTTCGTATGGACAGAGGACTGCCAGGCTGCGTTCGACGAGCTGAAGAAGAGGCTGACGACAGCTTCCATATTGACGCTGCCATCCGGTTCCGACGGGTTTTCTATCTATAGTGATGCTTTCGGGAAAGGCTTGGGGTGTGTGCTAGAGCAGAACAAGAAGGTGATAGCATACGCATCCAGACAGCTGCGACCACGTGAGAAGAATTATCCCACCTATGACCTAGAGTTGGCGGCAGTTATATTTGCGTTGAAGTTGTGGAAACACTACTTGTACGGAGAGCGTATGAAAATATTCACTGACCATAAAAGCTTGAAGTACATTTTCACGCAGAAGGAGCTGAATATGAGGCAACACAGATGGCTGGAATTGATGAAAGATTTCGACATCTTGTTGCAGTATCATCCAGGGAAGGCAAACGTAGTTGCGGATGTCTTAAGTCGGTATCCAGTGGCTATGTTCTTGACGAGAGACTGGCACTTGTTAGCAGACTTGGAGAGCTTAGGCATTGAGGTCATCATTCCCGGAGTCGAGATGCAGATGATGGGCATGCAGATTCAGTCTGGGCTGATGGACAGGATACGTGAGGCACAGCACCAGGATGAGCATCTGAGGAGTATCATCGCACAGGCACGGGCTGGTTTACTAAAAGACTTAACCATTGCAGAGGATGGCTTATTGAGGCATGGGACGAGATTATGTGTACCTAGTAGAGAGCTGCGAGAGGAGGTCATGCAGGAGGCACACCGTTCTCAGTATTCCTTGTATCCTGGAGCCAAAAAAATGTACAAGGATATAAGAGCCCACGTATGGTGGTACGGCATGAAGCGTGAGGTGGCACGCTTCATTTCTAGATGCCTTGTTTGTCAGCAGGTCAAAGCTGAGAGGCAGAGACCCGGAGGTTTACTTTAGCCGTTGTCGATTCCCGAGTAAAAGTGGGAACATATCACTATGGATTTTGTTTTCGGTCTTCCACATTCGCCAGGAGGGAAGGATGCGATTTGGGTCATCGTTGACAGGTTGACTAAATTAGCCCACTTTTGACCATTCAAAGTGGGACTATCCACGGAGAGGTTGGCGGAGTTGTACGTGAAGCAGATCGTTAGGTTGCATGGTGGTCTAGTGAGTATCATCTCCGATCGTGACAGCAGGTTCACGTCTCACTTTTGGAGGAGTCTGCAGGCTAGCTTGGGCACATCGCTTAAGTTCAGCACAGCCTATCATCCACAGACAGATGGATAGTCGGAGCGGACCATTCAGACACTCGAGGATATGCTGTGGACATGTGTACTAGACTTTAGTGGCTCGTAGGAGGATCACCTTCACCTTGTGGAATTCTCCTACAACAACAGCTACCAAGCTAGTATCGGGATGTCCCCTTTTGAGGCTTTGTATGAGCGGAGATGTCGTACCCCACTATCTTGGGACGACGTGGGTGAGAGAGCACTATTGGGGCCCGATACGATCGTGGATGCTGCGGAGAAGGTGAAGCTGATTAGGGAGCGACTTCGTGTGGCTCGGGACATGCAGAAGCACAGGGCCGACAGTCATCGGAGACCATTAGAGTTTGAGGTATAGTTCTCCTTAGTTGTAATTGTTAATCATGATAGGAATAGGTCATGGCCTTTTGCTTAAATCTAGGTTGGCGATATGGTGTTCTTGAAGATATCACTGACACATGGTACGATATATTTCGGAGGAGGTGGGAAGCTCAGTCCGAGGTACATTGGGCCGTTTGACATCCTCGAGAAGATCAGAGAGGTGGCATACCGCTTGACATTACCACCCGTATTGGAGGGAGTGCACAATGTATTCCACGTATCCCAGTTGAAACGGTACATGGCAGAACCCAGTCAAGTGCTAGACCATGTCGAGGTTGAGGTGGGACTGAGCCTTAGGTACCAGGAGCAGCCTGTAGAGATCTTCGATCGCAGGGAGAAAGTGCTGCACAATCAGACTATTCCGTTGGTGCGTGTTGCTTAGAGACACCATTCACCAGGTGAATCTATGCGGAAGAGGGAAGACGAGATGCGTGAACGTTACCCCTATCTTTTCGTGTAGTGAGGTATCTTTCTATTTTTACTTATAACTTTAAATTTTGAGGACAAAATTTTTTTAAGGAGGGTAGATTTGTGAGCCTTGGATCCAAAATTTTATCTTTATTCTATTAATTTTAGGTGACCCTTATTGTTAGTCATCACTGGTTTATATACATATACCCATGGTAGGCTTGTAAAAGAATTAAATAAATTAGGGGTGGGCTTTTTGTCAAAACCCAAAGTTCAGGGACCATAGTGCAAATTCGTTAGTTCAAATTATATGTGCAACCGAACACTCATGCCCTGTCTTTGAATCCGAAATAGATTCGGATGGCAACTCCTGAAACCTTAGATAAGATGTAATCGATTTCTTCTTATCACCTCTAAGAGATCAAAACACTGGTATATGTAGAGGATAGTAGCGGCCAACCCAAGCCTCTTCAAAACCCTAGCATCCTAATTTTATTTTGCCGCAAGCACAGCCGAGGAAGAAGGCACATGAGCAGTCAAGTTACTTCCGATTCAAAGAGGTAAATCCCTACATATCAACTCTGTTAAAATTTATCAGATAATGGGAGAGAGTAGGTGATGTTTGTTTTAATGCCTAGAAGAGGCCATGGGGTGATAAACCTGGTGTCAAGCGTGGGGAACGGCAGGATACCGCTATAAGTATCATGCCAATACATAGGAAGAAGAGTTCCTGACCCCTCGACCCATAGGGATCAGGAGTAACCTATTATCCATATAAAAAATTCCCTACATACTACCTGGTCACGAATGCAACCATTTGACTCTACATGTTAATCAAATACTAGAGTATCCTCTTATTCCCTGTGCATTAATCTAGTCCTATAGGTACTTGTAACATCAGAACCATATAGCCTAGACCTTAGTACTATGTTGTACAGTCGAGTAATGGGGAGTTCCCTGTACCCATGTGTCCATTGACACATATAGTATCGGTCATGAAGAGTTGGAATAGGATACCTATTGGTCATAAGGGGGGAGGATGGTTTCAGTCAAACATATAGTAGGTTCCTTCCTGATATTAAGGTCATGCAATCCATATCCTACAAAGATTACTCTGTGCTCTTCTCATCTAGTGCATAATGACAGATGTATATTGTACTACTCAATTAACTAGGAGTATGGGCAAGGTTGCAACAGGATCAAAGTATCGGCCGATACCGATACGTATCGGCCGTATCGGATCGGATTTGGCCTAGGCCGATCCGATACCGACCAAAAATATCGGTATCGGCCGATCCAGGAGGAAAAATTATGGTATCGGCCCGTATCGGGCCGATACGGGCCGATACTTGCCGATACAGGCCGATACTGGCCGATACTGGCCGATACGGGCCGATACTGGCCGATACTGGGCGATACTGGCCGATACGGGCCGATACTGGTCGATACGAGAATTCAAAATACCAGAAAATATCAAAAACGAATTTTACCCCTGCCAAAAACATACTTTCGAAACAAAAAAAGGGTAAAGAAAGATTCTTCACGTCAAATCTAGGAATCAGTAATGAAAATTGGTAACATTTGCAATAAAATCTCTATAAATAGATGAAAAATCATTTGCAAATTACATCTAACAACACTAAAAGCAGAAAATTATTCAGATTATAATATACTATTTAACAATATTATATACCATTTAACAATTTATATTATTGCAATATTTTTTTATTGGATATAATACTATTTAACAATATTTATTATTGTACACTATTTAATGTTTAATTCAATTATACTTGAAAAACATAGAAAATACTTAAATAGTGCTTAAATATGTAAATTATTTTTTCCTAATTTATTAATAATTATTTAATATCGTCGATACAACCGATACCAAAAAATTTGATACTCCGATCCGGTACCACCGATACAGCCGATACTGCCGATACCGATACTCTTAGAAACTATCCGATACCGATCCCGATCCCGATACTTTGAACCTTGGTTGCAACATGGGAAGTGCATGTGTGACCTGGGGGAAGAACCACTGGGATAGTCACGCTAGTACCAACACCTAGTGTAGGTATTAGTCTCATTAATGCACAAGAAGATCTACACATAATATGGACTAAACTACAAGTAGGGGGCAAGGTTATCAAGTTAGTAGGAGCAGTAGAGGTATGCCAGCCATGTATGAATCCCTGTGTACTGTTCAGCAAGAAAGGGACAACAGAAAACAGGAGTTGGGGCTCGAGCTTCTGTACAAAGCTAACAAAGTATTGCTACTACTTTGTACAATTGCTTATTCTCTGTATAGAGATACACCCCTCGATGAGGCCATTAGGATGTGTGTTCAAATGAGTTAAAGGGCCAGATTAGATTAGAAGCAAAATTGATGTCATACACTGCTCTGTAGTTTAGCAGAGTATCAGTGCCCCAAACGTTCGGGTAACATGGGATGAGACACCTAGTAGATGAACAAGGAAGGGGTAGAAGGTGTATTAGAAATATGAGTGATGCAGTAGTATGCTTGGTATCATTCTGATACCATAACATCAAGTGTAACATCTTGGTACCTAATTGACTGCTAGTGCCATTTCGACCTTAGTATCAGACCCAACAGTAAACATCTAGTTTAATACCTAATACCCAACTTGGACTCTCCTATCAGCCTTCATTCAACATTTTACATCAGAACAGTGCTCATGGCACAGACCACAGGATATGAGGGTCATGTATCAAAGTGAATCCTTGGGGTTCTGGACCTGGTAAAGTACTTTCCATCCTAGTCAGGTATCCCAGAAAGAGGCCAAGTCAAAATTAGATGCTAAAAGCAAGGATACAAATTATATGTATCATTGGTTACATGCCCGAGGAGTAGGAAGAAACTCCAACTGCAAATGAGAGTAGGTTAGGCTTGAGTAAACATCAGAAAGCAGCATATGCAGGTAGGGGATGCTCTGTCATCACATTAGACATAGTGTTGACCCCATTAGAGCAAGACAGGGTCAGATGTCCTGAAGAGGAGTCCAGAAGACTATTGTACTATGCACCCCAACCTTAGTAATGACATTTTGAGGTTAGGTTGCCATATCAGCAATTGGGTAGACTCAAGTGTCTGCTTGCAGGATTACAACAGATGTGATAGGCCATAAAACTCTAAGGTTTGGAGGGTATCAGGAAAATTAGGAGTGTATCAGCAGTAACCCTCTGTATTAGAGAAACTGCAGGAAAGAAAACAGAGTTCACTACCTATATATATATACAAACTGCAGACTTCATAGAGTACTAATAAGAGGGTGCCAAAAGGTGAGCAATATAGAAGACTTGAGAACCTTGTAAGGACTTAGATGCAGTAGGGGGTATGTACAATGGTCCATTTTCAGGACCGTAGTACCAAATGGGGCAGCCTAGGGATAACCAGGGCATGGCCAGTGGAGTATCCAAGTAGAGTAGATATCTGAAGTACCAGTAGGCACCTGTCAATGAACCCCAGCAAGTAGCTTTCCCTACCTAAACAGTTTACATTACCCTTGTATTCGACCTGAGTGGACACAGTGGGTTACCTGGGGAGGGAACCATTAGGAGAGTCACACTGACACCAACATCTAGGATATGCACATCCCATAATTTAGTATAAATAGAGTATTAGCTAGACTATAGGACCAATAGCAGCATAAATCATAAGGATGTTGGGTTGTATCTACTTGAGGCATTTTGATAAATAGAGGGGTGACACGAAGAAGTACCATCACTATGCATACAGATAAGTTGGTAATACAAATGGCAAGAGTGAGATCTTCATTTCAGCAAGCATATTCATATTGCCACAACAGTAGATAAGTTTAAGGTGGCTTAAATAAGCTAAGTGTCGGGTCAGTTATAAGAATAGATGTAAAGGGTAGATAAGACACATAAGTTGGGTGGGTGAACAAATGATTAATAGACAAACTTAGGGTAGCCACCTAGTGTACACCAGAAATTACCATATAGAGTTGAACCTAACAACCAAATAGATAGGATAAAACTTGAATTGCCTTCATTTATAACACCATGCTTTGTAAATCATTAAACAGGTTACTTGGACCCTGACTCAACACTTGACCCTTGTCCACAGCTCAGGACCACAGGCAAGTACACTTTCTGATCTGCTTCCAATTCTGATGGTTTTGCTCAGTATATATTATGCATATGTTCCTTTGCTTGATGAAACGATGGACACACGAGTTAGTATCATGAAACCTCATTTATTATACTCTTGTTTTAACTTCTTTCGTAGTTCGTAACTTCTTTCGGTTCATGAGTACTGGTCGGGAGGGGAAAATATCTTAGTAGACGTGTGAACTTCCCATTCTATCTTCTGTGTCTTTCGTGGAGAATAGTAGCTGCACACGACACGTGCAGGGTGCCAAATTTATCCCCTAGTCGTTCACATGTCGAAACAGATATTTCAATACACTTAGATAGCTTGTCTTTTATTATTTCCTTACATTTCACCACGTACCATGTCACGATGCTTTTACATTCTTTCTAGTTGATATATCATATTCTGCGATTCATACTTTATTCTAGATATACCATGTCATCAGCTCACATTTCTATTTTCTTCTACATATGTTGTATTCATGTACTGTCGACTCTATTATGTTGTGGATAGTTTTTCAGTTTGTGTGCTTGTTCCATTCATGACTGAAAAACTAATATTTTAGGTGATGAGTTAGAGGATTTCTGTACCATATATTATGAGCACATTGCAGATCCAGATTGTGGCGCACAGGACAAGCTGGAGGCTGCTTATGGAGAGTTGCCTGCTACATATGGCTTTTAGTAGATTTGCTTATGTAGCACCCAGTTTTCCAAATGAGGGTAATTTTGAAATTTTGTATTTATAATTATTTTAATAATGATATTTAATTCATGATAAAAATTTTGGTGATTTTAAATCACTTTAAAATTATTTAAATCAATGACTTGTGGTTTTGACGTTTTGCTAGTGAAACCCTAGAGACTGTTTGACCTAGAGCCTAACCATGTGATTATAATATTTTAATGTCATTTTTGGCCTAAGAATATTTTTATATTTGATCTCTTTGAATTATTTTGATATTATTTTATTATTTATGATATTGTTTTAGGGTTATTTGAGTCGGGTTCAAATTTTAACTCAATCCGACTTGAAATGGGAACCCGGGGGTAGTTTGACTAGTGGGACCCACACACTAGTTAGGCGTGGCCCACATGATATTAATTTTAGTCCACATGATAGAAATATTTTAGTTAGAGGTTAGACTAATTATTATGGATAAGGTTAGTGTGATTAGAGACTTTAGAATGACAAATTTAGCCCCAACCAATTAGCCCTTTTCTAATACTCATAGAATAGGTTAGTGGGGGCATTTTGGACCTTACCATAATAGGACAAATAGCCCCATATGGCCAGCCACTTTGGGAGAGGATAGGCTCAAGTTCATTTTATTATTCTCATCCACACTCTCTCTCTTGTTCTTTCCCAAATTCCTAGAGAGCAATCCCTAGCAATTTCTCCACCAAATCCTTCCATTTCACCACCAAATCTTCTTCTTTCCTTCTCCATTCTAGCCAAGGGGGAAGCTACCCAAGTTTGGGAGGATTCGGAGCTCGTTCGTGTCCTTTTGGAATCTCTACGTATCGGTGTCGCTCCGGAAAGGCTTTTCTTCGATTCGATCTACCGAGAGGTATAAATCCCTTCTCCTTTTCATTTCCTCATGCATATAGGTCTATTTTGAACCCATAGGAATGATCCCTATGGTTGTATCTCTATTTGTGTCCATTTTGTGTCTATTTGGAGGTCATAGGAGTGTCCTTTGTGTTGTGGTTGTGTCCATGTGGGAAAATCCCAAATTTGGACACACTATGTTTTGTTGTTATGTATGAATGAATTATTACACGTTTAATCTCATATTTTTGTATTGGAGATGTGTTCTATAGTGTCTCATATATATATATATATATATATATATATATATATATATATATATATATTATATATATAGTGTAGAGAGTGAGTTCTTGATATATTATGTTATATACTTGTGTTCTTTTGTCTCAAACTACCTAAATCCGTCATAATTTTTATCCACGTTTTTAATTTCAGCCCTAACTTAGAAATGTCATAACTTCTAGCTCATAGCTGAATTTAATCTCCCGTTTTTTTTAAAAGAAGCGTATTGAAGTTAGCTTTCCAAAAACATGTATTATTAGGCCTAATTTTTTTTGGAACTTTCTAGAGAATTATTTGAGTGTCAGCTGTACGAAAGACAAACGCGTTCTCGGTGTTTTTACGATTCCGGGAGTTTCCGGAAACGAAAATGCGATCCGTTTGAAGTTTCGAAAAGCTAACACATAGATCTATAACATATTTTAATCCTAAATTTTAATTCATGCCGAGATGGTACAGTATTGATTATTAGTAGGAGTTACTATTCGACATATGCATTTTGTGCACCCTTGTGTGTAATATAATATTCTATTTGATTTTAACCCATGTTAATGTATATACATTATGTAATTAAATAGAGAATGCAAGCATGAGTAAATAGTTAAATAAATGATGTATGAGGTACAAGTATCCTATCTAATGTAAACATGTATAAGTATGGCTTGTAATAAATATGTAGGTTCCATAGTATGTAATGTATGGTGCATATAGTGGTGCAAGAGAATAAATGAATGATGAATGAATGCAAGCATGAATGTAATATAATAATAGATGTAATGTATGCAATATACAAGTTAATAAGATGTAATATTTTATGTTAACACAAATCCTATATTACCTCATGTACCCCCTTACACTATGTTGACACTATCACACTTGACACATTGTTCACTTACACTTTGACACTCTTTGATATATATACACTATGTATGCCCATTTAACCCTCACTTGCCCCTTTGCCATGTTCACATAGCCTCTTAAATAAGTATTTATGAATATAGTTAACTTAGCTATGTATGTATATTATATATGTTGGCATATTGTGTTGTAATATATAAGTTTATATAACCATTTGAAATGCCATGATTATAGACCTAATATTGAATACCAATATATGCATGTGTATATATGTGTAGACATATATAGCTTAAAGTAATAGATTACCTAGTGTATATCCAATATGAATTCTTGCCTATTTGAGTATTGAATAATTGCATGCTATATAGAATTGGGTGTATGTTGGCTTGTATAGCCTTGTATTGATGTGTGCTTGCTAGGATAGTCTTGGTTAGGCCTAATAAGACTTACTGGGTTAGGACATGACCTAGTTTGACTAGTGCAGTTGACCAGAGTTGACCAAGGGTTGACTTTGGCCTAGTTTGACCTAGATTCATGTAGAATACATTGTAGTGCTTTATATTACCCTTCTGGACATGTTGTGACTTGTGCTGTTCTAATTAGGAGCCAGACACCTCTCCTCTGACAGTATCTTTACCTTGGACATTCAGATATCAGGCGAGTTCATTCTTTGATCATTTCATATCATGCTTAGAATTATTTCCTACAGTAGATTACTTTACTTGTACTGTCACGATGGTCACACAGATTGGTACTATATGAATCTCTACATGCGATATTATCCCCCTCGGGAGCATCGGGTATATTGTGTCATGTGCGTTTTACTTTTATGTACTCCTGTGCTTTTATTATACATGTACACTCCGGTGAATCTTGTACTCTCAGGTTCACGGAGCCCCCATGTATACTATCATGTGCACCCTTTCATGGGTCCCCATGTGATATCATGTATAATAACATAACCTGTTTAGATCCTTGTGTATTGATTGGGGTACGGAGGAGTAGAATTGGACATGAATAATACACCAGTAGTATCTTATCAGAATATCTTCCATAGTGTCTTATCAAAATCTCCTATGCCATTTACATGTCCATATTGTACTCTGACTCACTAGCCACATGTTAGTTCTCTATTTATAGTAGATATTTCTATTACAGCTCTCTCTCTCTCTCTCTCTCTGTGTGTTTACATACAGCATTTCTTTCAGTACCTGTATCTTACTTTACTGCATGATTATATTTTCTAACCTGCTATGAACTGTTGAGATGTAATGTGCTCGCTCCTGTCCTGACTGGACCTGTTGATAAATTTTACAGATAGCCTGGAGGTTGCCTGCTAGACTAGAGGAGACAGTAGAGGTTGCATAGATAGCTAGGATTTTTTCTTATATTTTATTTTCAGTCATCTTGAGTTGTATTTATGGATTACTGTATTTGGGTTTTGAGATGTATTCTGAGTTTGTATCTTAGACACTTAGACTTCTATCTGTTGTATCTCTTTTCGATTTCATGTTTTATATATCTTCCTTTATGCTCTACCTTAGATGTGATTGAGTTTATATTCTGCTATGCCACCCCATTCGGGGAGTATAAACTGTTTAGTCTTATACTGTTAGATGCATTGAGACCTAGGACAGCGTTCTACTGCCGACACTGTGGCGTAGGCTGGGCGTTGTTACATTCTCGTACCCTAACTCTAGGGTGCGGGTCGTGACACGTTTTTAGTGGTGGCCCATGCAGGTTGAGTTTGTGTAGTGGTATTCGAACTAGAGTACCACTACAGCCTGCAGTAGGATTAGGATATATTTTTGAAGATACTCAATCACAATTAGGATCCCTTGAGAGATTCCTGGGACGACCCTTGAGAATCTTGTTTAACTCCGATTTGAAAACTCTTTTCTTTTTTCTTGATTTGATTTATCTTTACTTTCTGCTATTGAATTTGATTTTGATTGATTATTATTGAATTTAAGTTTGTATTTATTAATTTTTATGAAGATTGTTGAAATTTGAATCTTGATGTTAGCTATAGCATCCGAGTTTGTAGTTATATGATTTGAAGGATTTTGTTCATTTCTGAATTTTGATGTTCGTTGATAAATTTGATTTTTTTTGGTATTCATTGTTGATTTAATTTAATTTTTGGCAAGATGAAATTATATGGGCTAGGTCGTCTAAGTTATGGAAATCTTGTCTTCTATAGTCACATTAGCCAGCATGGTGAGGACATATAGTCTGATTTTGGATATATTTTTCGGGTGTGGAAATTTAAGGTTTTCGCAGCTAAGCTAGCGGCATCGCCAAAATGTTAAATACCATGATTCTAGAGGTATGTGCATAAGTCAAGGACTCTGTGATTATCGTAGCCTTGCTCACTAGTATGACGAGGATTTAGAGTACCATGATTTTGGATAGACGCATATGATTATCAGATTGTACCTTAAATATTTTCGAACATGTTTTTGCTACTTTTGTTTCAGTTATTCAAAAAAAGAGAAGGAATTATTGTTGTTTTGTTTTGTTTTGTTTCTCATTGTTTACTTAGGATGTAGCTTTAGCTATTTTTATAAACCTTGTGTAACTTTTTACAAAAATTTATTTCTTCTTAATACAATAAACCAATGATTTTGCTAGGCCTTATTTTGGATTTGGTATTATAATTCTTGTTTCAAAAAAATGGGTCCCTCTTTTAAATAGATAAGCAGAACAGATTCTATTATCATTCTTTTCCTGCCAATATTTTTACTACCATCATTCCTTGTCTTATATACCTGTCCTGATTATATCAATTTCCTGTCTCGTATATAATTCTGTCATCTATACCTTGACAATTCTTGAATCTTCATATCATTTTACCTGAGAAATGTTAAGGAAGTGACGTAAATTATGTAGCTCAGAGAAGACGTAACTGGTTATTTTAGGATGATCTAAAGGAAATCAAATGTGGAGTGTTCCCTATGGAAACTTGAGATAGAAATGTGGTAAAGGTCTCGAATAGAATAAAGAGATGTATACTGCCAATCTGGAAACAATTACATTTAGAGAAATTTTGGGGTTATGAGATAGTTTATAGGTGTATTCAAAACTAATGAGGATATCAGAGGTCAACCTAGTTTTGAGAACTTAGAAAATCTTGATTATTGATTCTGGGGAAAATACTCTGAGGCTATGTAGAAGGTTAGTAATGGAAAAGAGAAGTTAATTGTGTTTAATAAGGATATTAAACAAGATGTTGTGAGAAAATGACTAGGGATAGAGAGAGCACAAAGTTATGAAAGTTTAGAGATTGTTGTGAAATATTTTTAGGAGAATAATATTCAAGGGTGTATGTCGAAGAAAATACGAAAGTTAATTTTATGATGAAAGATAAGTTTTGTAAGGCCTAGAGATTTAAATTAAATAATACGAGGAGAACAATTTGAAAAAGTTCAAGGAATTCGTAAACGGGATTTAGAGGTTTTGGGTCAAATTTAAGACAAGGTGAAAGAACTTGGAAATTTAAATAAATGGTTGTAACGCCCCAGTCCCAAAATACGTAGGACTAGGAACATAGACATGTCAGCTGTATTTATACGGAGTATACTCCAATATATGGAAGCCTCGTATAAATACATAAGCTGTAAAATACAGTAGAACCATAACTAATCTCATCCACACAGAATAAATGAATAAAAGATCATATAATGAGAATAAATTTGTCTTGATACAATATGTTGGGCGGAGACAAATCCACTACCAACAAAATAAGGAAAAGTACATAGAAAATAAAATGAGTGGCAAGCGAAGCGAAGACGATCCAAGTGCAAACATCCTCGAGAAATAGCAATGAACACGGCTAGAGCTAAAGCACCTGCGAAAGACAATAGCACACACCTGGCAAGACAACCAGGTCCTCAGAGGGACGTAACAAGACACATAATAGCATGCCATATAAACTGAATAAATATTGCTCAATAAATAAGTCAATCGAATTTATAACATGGTCCAATATGCACCTACTGAACGAGCGTACCATCCCCCCAACCAAACAAGGACAGGAGATGGTAAACTAATTCACGGTAACGTACCTTCCCATGCTATGAATCCAATATGGTTTCCGGACCCCAACAAGGTTCAATACCTTCTCATCGAAGTAGTAAGTCACACCTACAACCAAACAAGGACAAGATGTGACGAACTAATCCGCGACAAGTAATTGTTCCAAGCCACGGTCAGATACAAGTACCCAAACCGAAAGTACTCGTACCTAACGGATAGGGTAGCCTACCGTTCTAAGTGAAATGTAATTAAGAACAATCCTTCCTACGCATGGGCCCTGGCTAAATAGGATCGGCGTAGTCCCCCTTTGGGCACCAGAGGCCCCATCAGGAAGAGCATGACGTTCCGCAGAATCGTCAGTGGCCGTCAGTAATCATGGGTCATCAACCCCGTATCTCCAGCGGAGAGTCCGGGTCACAAGGAAAGTGCATCGAAGCCCAAACGCTAAGGAATTGTCCGTCCCGCCCAATGCCTACTATGTTGTATCCACAACACAAAACCACAATAACCGCTAAGTCAAACTAGCATGCAACATCTATTAGCGGTTATTCCTATCGCACGGCTTGTACGTACTGGTGGCCAGCCAATCACGTACTTCCGTGTTCTACATGCGACACACTACCTCGTGTTACAACGTGTCAAGGCCAATGAATGCAACACACAAGGTGGTCCCTTAAATCTAGGTTTAATATGAGAAAAATAATACATAGTAGGAAAAATAAATGAACAGTAAGTTCTAACAGTTATGCCATGTATCACAGTTTATTTTGCATAAAGAAAATAAATAATGCATGAAATATGAGCTAAAATAAATAAACATCTAATGGCAAGGTGTCTTGCCTGGTAGTACGCCTGGTGGTGCTGCAATGATCCAGGTGGCACGATTTGCGATTTCGGTACAACAACTATACAAGGGAACCGCTGATGGCGGTACAGAATGTGTCATTGAGTCCGAAAGGGTCAATTTAGTTAGGGTAGGCATAAGGTAGTCTAGATTGGTGCTCGAATAGGAAAGAGGGGGTTGAGTCACGGTAGGAAGAACAAAGGAAATTTTGACGAATAATAAATATATGATTTTTGAAAACTAGTTTATAATACTTGAAATATAATTTATTAATCAAAATGTGTTTTTAAATAAATATACGAAAAATCAAAGTCGTTTCAAGGCAAAATTGTAAGTTTTGTCAAATAATACTTTAGGCTAGAACCTAACAAAATATTTTTGGCGAAAATAATATTAGAAAAAATCATTTAGGATTAAGAACCATATCTCGTAAAAATAACGTTTTATTAATAAACTATACTTTTAAAATACCAAAAATAATATAGCAAATACAATTAGTGCTTTTAACCAAATGTTATTTATAGTTACAATAATAACAATATGAATAGTAATATTACTAATAATAATAATTCCTAATCAAATATAAATACCCTTAATTAAATAATCTACGTAAATCATTAGTCTGAAATTAAAAGATAATAATAATAATAATAATATTAAAATAACTCAACTAGGGAAACAAAATATAACAACAGAATAAAAATGATGATAATAATAATAATAATGATAGATACTTAAAAGAAGAAGAACCAAACTAACCAAAACATAAACTAAACAAACTCACAAAAAAAATAAAACAGCAATAAAAAAATAATTAAATTAAAATAAAGAAAAAAACTGCAGCAGTCACTGCTGCTACTCTTTCCAAAAACAAAAAGGAAAAGAAGGGAAAGAGAGAGAGAAGAAGAGTCGAGAGAGAGCGGAGCGGTCGGGAGATGGGGGCGGCACGTGGAGGCGCTGGCGCGACGGCGGCCTTGCGGAGGCAAGGAGGTGGTCGCGGTGGTTCGAGGAGCCAGAGAGGAGGAGGCGGAGGAATCGAGGGGGACGGTGGCGGAAGACCGGCGGCAAGGGGTTTCGCGGAGGGCGCTCTCGCCGGCGCAGATCCGACAGAGAGAGGGGAGTTGTGGCCAAGGGAGAGGGTGAGCGAGCGGCCGGAGGGGGGTGTCGGCCCGGCGGAAGAGGAAGAGGAAAGAGGAGAGTGGCTGGGATGGCGCCGACGGTGGTCATCAGGCCGGGATGAGCGAGGACGGAGCCATGGCGGAGGAGGGTTTTGAGCTTGGGGTCGTAAGGGCGGCGAAGGGGAGGCTCGACGCACAGTAGATGGCCGGCGGCGGCGAACGGAGCGAGGGGACGACTCGGCGGCTAGGGCTTCCGTGCGCGCCAAGGCGGGGCGCGGCGGCGCTGGGCTGTTCGTGGGGCGGCACAGCGCCGGAAGAGGGCGGAGGTGGGTTCGAGGCTGGCTCGGCACGCGGAGGTGGGAAGCGCGGCGGAGCGACGAGCTCGGTGGCCCAGCCAAGGCGAGGCGGAGGTGAGTCAAGATTAGGGTTTTCTTTTCTTCCTTGCTCGGTGGTGGTTTCTGTTATGCCGTGGCGGCGTTGGGCTGCCGGTCCGGCCATTGGCCGTGGTGACGGTGGTGGTGCCCCGTTGGTCGAGGTTTCTTGTGGGGATGTGGCGGTTACGGGTCTGTGTTGCTGGTGGTGTGTGGGTTCGTCGGCGTCGAACGCCGGTGATGGTCGGGGTTGTCGACAGGACGGGCCGGTGACGACTGGACTGGTGGTGGTTGGGACTGTGTAGTGTTGGTCGGATTTGGTGTCGGTCGTGGTGGGGATGATGATGATGGTGGTTTGCTGGTGACGGAAAGTTGGCCAGGGTGTAGGGTTTGGGTAGGATTAGATTTAGAAATCGTGTTCAAGTGTCGGACACGGAAATTAGGTTGGAAGGATTTGGTGTACGTGTCCGGTATGTCGGACACAAAGAAGATGATGTACATGTAAAAAAAAATAAGGATAGCGGAAGACACCCGGGGTCGAACCCGAGGTCGTCACGGCTGACACGAGGATGGTTGGAACACCGACACGAGGCACGTACACTTGTGGAAATTTTGTGGAGGAATTTGTGGAGGAAAAATAATAAAAAGTTGGAGAAGTGCCTGCCTATTTATAGGATGTGAGAATTCCCAATTAGATATGGATTAGGAGTAGTTTAAACCCAAAAATAGATAGCTTGCAATTTAATTTAAAAATCAATCAAATCAAATCCAAATACAAATCCAATTAAATCTAATTTAAATTCCCTTAGTTTAAAATTAAATCAATAAATCAAATTCCAATAATAGATATTAACTTAATATATTTAAATGTATCCATGGAATCAAATCAAATTTAAATTGTCACAAATATTTCAAAAATATGTTTTCCAAAAATACTATAATAATTAATTTCAAAAATTACATTATTTAAAATAAACAAATAAATAATTACGAAAATATATGTTTGTACAATTAATATTTACCAAGATATACTTTTCCAATTTACCATTTTATAGAAAAATTATTTATTATATAAATGAAAGGCTTTTCATAAAAGTCATAAACTTGAAAAATAATAGCTAGAAATAATTTTTATTATTTTGAAACCATAAAAATAGAAAAAATTATTTTTCTAAAAATATGTACGCTCGCACATATTCGCGCTCGTCTAGCAATTTCGAAAAAAAAAAATTGTACACGACGTACAATACGACTACGTGACGTACAATACAAAAATTTAAATCGGTACCAAATTTAATAAATAAAAATAAATAGTAGAAATTTAGGGGTTTTACATCCTACCCAACTTAAAAGAATTTCGTCCTCGAAATTAAGAATTCGTAGGGGGGTGAGAGGACACAAAGGGGTATCAATGGGGATCCAACGATGACAATGTTTTCACAAAATCACATCGTAAGAAATCGCGATCTAATTCATTGAAAGATAATACGGTATGGTCACGTGGGTCGCGAGTTAAAGCACGAATAAGAGATTGATTAGGTTCATGCCTAAATCAAGTGACTTGGAAGGTTCATGATAGCGAATATAGGGCCAAGAAAAGGACGAGTGGTTTATGGTGAAGATATAGCAACATCGAGTAAGAATGGTCACAGCCGATAGGAAGGCTAGAGAAAGTTTTAGTATAACGTCTTCTTCCTTCGAAAAATTGGTGAAGGCAAAACAAATTTAGAGTTCGAAGAAGGCGTTATCGAATGTGAATACATGATTCAAGGACGACCAAAAAAAAATTTCAAAAAGGAGGTGGCAAGGCAGTCGCGGATGGGACTCTAGAGGACAAGTTTAGCTATGTCCCCATCCACGTAGAACGATAAATAAAAGCGAACCAAAGTGCACTCGGTTGATCAGACCATTATGCACCGGTTCTGATAGACAATATGTTAGTCGGGTACCTCCATTAACATATATGTCACGAACAAGCTTGGTAAAAGGCTAAGCTTGTAAAAACTAGGCTACATTAGCATCATTAGTCTAGATAGTAAAATATAGGCACGATAATAGATGAATAAAAACAAATATGAATGGTCTAAGAGTCATAAGGATCTAAGTCTTGTTTATTCCTATACCATCATTCTACGGTTTTATTGACCAAGGCTTGGTTGACCAAATGGTTTAAATTTCTCTAGTCTCTAGGGTCTAGATAATACCATTTGTATTCCCTTAATGGTCAAGGGTGTGTCGAGTCGTGGGGTATTCTACCCAACTTAAAAGAATTAAGTTAAGGGTGTTTGGGACATCTAACTAGTAGGGTCAATCTCTAGCAAGCACGAAGGGAAGATAAGAATAGGGATGGAAGAAAGCAAGCAAGATGCAATTGATGAGTCAAACGGTAGATAAAATCAAGGAAAGAGGTCAAGTATGTGGACGAGATCCTAGACTTCTAATCCTATTCGCAGGCTTGCTTGGTACGGTAAAGTAACCAAATAATTTATCTTGACCTGCATGGGCCACCACAAAAACATGTAACGCCCAAGTCCCAAAATACGTAGGACTAGGAACATAGACATGCCAGCTGTATTTATACGGAGTATACTCCAATATATGGAAGCCTCGTATAAATACATAAGCTGTAAAATACAGTAGAACCATAACTAATCTCATCCACACAAAATAAATGAATAAAAGATCATATAATAAGAATAAATTTGTCTTGATACAATATGTTGGGCGGAGACAAATCCACTACCAACAAAATAAGAAAAAGTACATAGAAAATGAAATGAGTGGCGAACGAAGCGAAGACGATCCAAGTGCAATCATCCTCGAGAAATAGCAATGAACACGGCTAGAGCTAAAGCACCTACGAAAGACAATAACACACACCTGGCAAGACAATCAGGTCCTCAGAGGGACGTAATAAGGCACATAATAGCATGCCATATAAACTGAATAAATATTGCTCAATAAATAAGTCAATCGAATTTATAACATGGTCCAATACGCACCTACTGAACGAGCGTACCATCCCCCCAACCAAACAAGGACAGGAGATGGTAAACTAATTCACGGTAATGTACCTTCCCATGCTATAAATCCAATATGGTATCCGGACCCCAACAAGGTTCAATACCTTCTCATCGAAGTAGTAAGTCACACCTACAACCAAACAAGGACAAGATGTGACGAACTAATCCGCGATAAGTTATTGTTCCAAGCCACGGTCAGATACAAGTACCCAAACCGAAAGTACTCGTACCTAACGGATAGGGTAGCCTACCGTTCTAAGTAAAATGTAGTTAAGAACAATCCTTCCTACGCATGGGCCCTGGCTAAATAGGATCAGCGTAGTCCCCCTTTGGGCACCAGAGGCCCCATCAGGAAGAGCATGACGTTCCGCAGAATCGTCAGTGGCCGTCAGTAATCATGGGACATCAACCCCGTATCTCCAGCGGAGAGTCCGGGTCACAAGGAAAGTGCATCGAAGCCCATACGCTAAGGAATTGTCCTCTCCGCCCATTGCCTACTGTGTTGTATCCACAACACAAAACCACTATAACCGCTAAGTCAAACTAGCATGCAACATCTATTAGCGGTTATTCCTATCGCACGGCTTGTACGTACTGGTGGCCAGCCAATCATGCACTTCCGTGTTCTACATGCGACACACTACCTCGTGTTACAACGTGTCAAGGCCAATGAATGCAACACACAAGGTGGTCCCTTAAATCTAGGTTTAATGTGAGAAAAATAATACATAGCAGGAAAAATAAATGAACAGTAAGTTCTAACAGTTATGCCATGTATCACTGTTTATTTTGCATAAAGAAAATAAATAATGCATAAAATATGAGCTAAAATAAATAAACAGCTAATGGCAAGGTGTCTTGCCTGGTAGTACGCCTGGTGGTGCTGCAATGATCCAGGTGGCACGATCTGCGATTTCGGTACAACAACTATACAAGGGAACCGCTGATGGCGGTACGGAATGTGTCATTGAGTCCGGAAGGGTCAATTTAGTTAGGGTAGGCATAAGGTAGTCTAGATTGGTGCTCGAATAGGAAAGAGGGGGTTGAGTCACGGTAGGAAGAACAAAGGAAATTTTGACGAATAATAAATATATGATTTTTGAAAACTAGTTTATAATACTTGAAATATAATTTATTAATCAAAATGTGTTTTTAAATAAATATACGAAAAATCAAAGTCGTTTCAAGCGAAAATTGTAAGTTTTGTCAAATAATACTTTAGGCTAGAACCTAACAAAATATTTTTGGCAAAAATAATATTAGAAAAAATCATTTAGGATTAAGAACCATATCTCGTAAAAATAACGTTTTATTAATAAACTATACTTTTAAAATACCAAAAATAATATAGCAAATACAATTAGTGCTATTAACCAAATGTTATTTATAGTTACAATAATAACAATATGAATAGTAATATTACTAATAATAATAATTCCTAATCAAATATAAATACCCTTAATTAAATAATCTACGTAAATCATTAGTCTAAAATTAAAAGATAATAATAATAATAATATTAAAATAACTCAACTAGGGAAACAAAATATAACAACAGAATAAAAATGATGATAATAATAATAATAATGATAGATACTTAAAAGAAGAAGAACCAAACTAACCAAAACACAAACTAAACAAACTCACAAAAAAAAAAAAAAAATAAAACAGCAATAAAAAAATAATTAAATCAAAATAAAGAAAAAAACTGCAGCAGTCCCTGCTGCTACTCTTTCCAAAAACAAAAAGGGAAAGAAGGGAAAGAGAGAGAGAGAAGAAGAGTCGAGAGAGAGCGGAGCAGTCGGGAGATGGGGGCGGCGCGCGGAGGCGCTGGCGCGGCGGCGGCCTTGCGGAGGCAAGGAGGTGGTCGCGGTGGTTCGAGGAGCCAGAGAGGAGGAGGCGGAGGAATCGAGGGGGACGGTGGCGGAAGACCGGCGACAAGGGGTTTCACGGAGGGCGCTCTCGCCGGCGCAGATCCGGCAGAGAGAGGGGAGTTGTGGCCAAGGGAGAGGGTGAGCGAGCGGCCGGAGGGGGTGTCGGCCCGGCGGAAGAGGAAGAGGAAAGAGGAGAGTGGCTGGGATGGCGCCGACGGTGGTCATCAGGCCGGGATGAGCGAGGGCGGAGCCATGGCGGAGGAGGGTTTGGAGCTTGGGGTCAGAAGGGCGGCGAAGGGGAGGCTCGGCGCACAGTAGATGGCCGGCGGCGGCGAACGGAGCGAGGGGACGACTCGGCGGCTAGGGCTTGCGCGTGCGCCAAGGCGGGGCGCGGCAGCGCTGGGCTGTTCGTGGGGCGGTGCAATGCCGGAAAAGGGCGGAGGTGGGTTCGAGGCTGGCTCGGCACGCGGAGGTGGGAAGAGCGGCAGAGCGACGAGCTCGGTGGCCCGGCCAAGGCGAGGCGGAGGCGAGTCAAGATTAGGGTTTTCTTTTCCACCTTGCTCGGTGGTGGTTTCTGTTATACCGTGGCGGCGTTGGGCTGCCGGTCCGGCCGTTGGCCGTGGTGACGGTGGTGGTGCCCCGTTGGTCGGGGTTTCTTGTGGGGATGTGGCGGTTACGGGTCTGTGTTACTGGTGGTGTGTGGGTTCGCCGGCGTCGAACGCCGGTGATGGTCGGGGTTGTCGACAGGACGGGCCGGTGACGACTGGGCTGGTGGTGGTTGGGACTGTGTGGTGTTGGTCGGATTTGGTGTCGGTCGTGGTGGGGATGATGATGATGGTGGTTTGCTGGTGACGGAGAGTTGGCTAGGGTGTAGGGTTTGGGTAGGATTAGATTTAGAAATCGTGTCCAAGAGTCGGACACAAAAATTAGGTTGGAAGGATTTGGTGTACGTGTCCGGTATGTCGGACACAAAGAAGATGATGTACATGTAAAAAAAGGATAGCGGAAGACACCCGGGGTCGGACCCGAGGTCGTCACGGCTGACACGAGGATGGTTGGAACACCGACACGAGGCACGTACACTTGTGGAAATTTTGTGGAGGAATTTGTGGAGGAAAAATAATGAAAAGTTGGAGAAGGACCTGCCTATTTATAGGATGTGGGAATTTCCAATTAGATATGGATTAGGAGTAGTTTAAACCCAAAAATAGATAGCCTGCAATTTAATTTAAAAATCAATCAAATCAAATCCAAATACAAATCCAATTAAATCTAATTTAAATTCCCTTAGTTTAAAATTAAATCAATAAATCAAATTCCAATAATAGATATTAACTTAATATATTTAAATGTATCCATGGAATCAAATCAAATTTAAATTGTCACAAATATTTCAAAAATATGTTTTCCAAAAATACTATAATAATTAATTTCAAAAATTACATTATTTAAAATAAACAAATAAATAATTACGAAAATATATGTTTGTATAATTAATATTTACCTAGATATACTTTTCCAATTTACCATTTTATAGAAAAATTATTTATTATATAAATGAAAGGCTTTTCGTAAAAGTCATAAACTTGAAAAATAATAGCTAGAAATAATTTTTATTATTTTAAAACCATAAAAATAGAAAAAAAAAATATTTTTCTAAAAATATGTACGCTCGCACTGTCGAGCAATTTCGAAAAATAAAATTTTCGTACACGACGTACAATACGACTACGTGACGTACAATACAAAAATTTAAATCGGTACCAAATTTAATAAATAAAAATAAATAGTAGAAATTTAGGGATTTTACAATGGTTAATGTTGATTCCTAAATGTGAGGGTTGTGCTTCAAGAGTGATGTTTGGAAATTGGGAATTACCTACGGTAATCATGGTAAGGGTTTAAGTAAAGGTTAAATTTTCATATGGAGACTGGTGAGGTAAAGATATGATTGGCAAGTTATGACCAGATGAACTTAAGAGTATCAGAAGCAGATGACTAACTCGATCTTCATTATTTTTGTGCATTAATTACCACCTCTTGAACTCCCACTTTCTAATTGAGATCCTTGACGTTCCTTATCGGGACTTTGATATTCGGAATGTAATACTAGCTGTTACCCTCCAACAAATCTTATATGCAAGACCTAGACGAGCTCACCTTCGTGTAGGTATATCATGTCCCACTAAAACCCGTCTTCTTGTACTCTATTTTCTTGATATAATTTTCTCGTCAACTGGCTAAACTATAACCTCTACCATTATACTAAATTTCTTCTTATTTCAATTAGAAATCCAGGCTTGACTCAATTCTTTCGACCCAACATGTGATGGTATTCTGCTTGTTTTCTTAGATGCTTAACCTTGTACCTTATCTGATTACTTGACCCGTTGGTTAAGAAACTTGGACTATGTAATTCCTTTCATCATTACCACCCTTATATCTTGTACTGCTAAATTAACCTTAGTTTTGCAAGCTTATCTATTTTTGAGCTTGGTCATGACATATTTTATTGGGTGGCCACCCACTAACATATTGTCTAATCAGAACCGGTACATGATGGTCTGATCAACCTATTGCACTTTGGTTCGCTTTTTTCATGTATCAATCTACGAGGATGGAGACATAGTTAAACTTGACCCTAGAGTCTCATTCGCGACAGCCTTGACAATTCTCCTTGAAATCTTTTCATCGCCTATGAACCTCGTATTCGTACTCAGTCGAATTAAATTTAATCATGACCTGAACCTCCATCATTGGATGCTCGTGCTCATACTTTGATTTCATTGATTTCCCTTCTTGCCCAAATCTCGTTTTATTCCAAAATTGATCAACTTAGATCGTGTCAAGACAAAAATCTATTTGTGATTTATTGTGCCTAAATTTTTAATTTTTGCCATTTTATGGAATAGTAACCTTTTAATAATTTCTTAGTTGCTTATTAATGACCAATTTTTATATAGGATGGTAGACAGCCCTACAACCTTGATGATTGTTGTTCCCTTACCTTCCCAATCAGGACACCCTAGATTGTTTGTGTGTTGATACCATAGTACTATTTTGACCTAGAATGATTAGTGTACCTAGGTGAGACTTCCAACTGCTACGGTATGCCCTGACCTTGTGTACTATTCCTTGAAATTGCATGATTTAGATAAAAAAAATTTAGACCTTGATTGTTGGGAAATAGGGACGTCACTCCATTAGTATCAGTTGTAGATATATATGGGTTAGTCCTTGATGTGGGGATGTGTGTCTATAAACATATAGCTTAGGAGATTTAGGAGAGATTATAGTATCAGCCTTGATAGGATGTACTAGTCTTTTGGTGAGTATAAATGTGTTATGAGAGATAGGGGCCTATATGTCTTAGTAATGCATCGTTCCTATGGTAATAGAATGTATTAATAGATGGTTAATAGGAAGATAATAGTTTGAGAATACCTATAGCCTATGATCAGTTCCTTTTCATCCTTAGTTAAGACCACTTTAAAATAGGTCCAGTCCCTTGGATATAGATTCCAGTCCATATTCTATTGAAGTTCCATTACCGCCGTACAGCAGAGCAGTATTGGAGGTATTCCTAGATTGACACTTTTTAGATGTCCGTTTATTATTCTAGTGTTAGGAAGTGTTACCTTAGATATTAGGTAGGTTAGAGGCTCTGGAAGGAGTACTATCGATCTTAAATTTCGAGGACGAAATTTTTCTAAGGTGGGTAGAGTTGTAGCACCCAGTTTCCCAAATGAGGGTAATTTTAAAATTTTGTGTTTATAATTATTTTAATAATGATATTTAATTCATGATATGATTTTTGGTGATTTTAAATCATTTTAAAATTATTTAAATCAATGACTTGTGGTTTTGACGTTTTGCTAGTGAAACCCTAGAGATTGTTTGACCTAGAGCCTAACCATGTGATTATAATATTTTAATATTATTTTTGGCCTAAGGATATTTTTGTATTTGACCTCTTTGAATTATTTTGATATTATTTTATTATTTATGATATTGTTTTGGGGTTATTTGAGTCGGGTTCGAATTTCAACTCAATCCGACTTGAAACGGGGACCCGGGGGTAGTTTGACTAGTGGGACCCACACACTAGTTAGGCATGGCCCACATGATATTAATTTTAGTTCACATGATAGAAATATTTTAGTTAGAGGTTAGACTAATTATTATGGATAAGGTTAGTGTGATTAGAGACTTTAGAATGACTAATTTAGCCCCAACCAAATAGCCCTTTCCTAATACTCATAGAATAGGTTAGTGGGGGCATTTTGGACCTTACCATAATAGGACAAATAGCCCCATATGGCCAGCCACTTTGGGAGAGGATAGGCTCAAGTTTATTTCATTATTCTCATCCACACTCTCACTCTTGTTCTTCTCCAAATTCCTATAGAGCAATCCCTAGCAATTTCTCCACCAAATCCTTCCATTTCACCACCAAATCTTCTTCTTTCCTTCTCCATTCTAGCCAAGGGGGAAGCTACCCAAGTTTGGGAGGATTCGGAGCTCGTTCGTGTCCTTTTGGAATCTCTACGTGTCGGTGTCGCTCCGGGAAGGCTTTTCTTCGATTCGATCAACCAGGAGGTATAAATCTCTTCTCCTTTTCATTTCCTCACGCATATAGGTCTATTTTGAACCCATAGGAATGACCCCCATAGTTGTATCTCCATTTGTGCCTATTTCGTGTCCATTTGGAGGTCATAGGAGTGTCCTTTGTGTTGTGGTTGTGGTTGTGTCCATGTGGGAAAATCCCAAATTTGGACACACTATGTGTTGTTGTTATGTATGAATGAATTATTACATGTTTAATCTCATATTTTTGTATTGGAGATGTGTTCTATAGTGTCTCATATATATATATATATATATATATATATATATATATATATATATATATATATATATATATATATATTTTGTCTCATATATATATATATATATATATATATATATATATATATATATATATAGTGTAGAGAGTGAGTTCTTGATATATTATGTTATATACTTATGTTCTTTTGTCTCAAACTACCTAAATCCGTCATAATTTTTATCCATATTTTTAATTTCAGCCCTAACTTAGAAATATCATAACTTCTAGCTCATAGCTCGGTTTAATCTCCCGATTTTTTTAAAAGAAGCATATTGAAGTTAACTTTCCAAAAACATGTATTAATAGGCCTAATTCTTTCTGTAACTTTCTGGAGAATTATTTGAGTATCAGCTGTACGAAAGACAAACGCGTTCTCGGTGTTTTCGCGATTCCGGGAGTTTCCGGAAACAAAAACGCGATCCATTTGAAGTTTCGGAAAGCTAACACATAGATCTATAACATATTTTAATCCTAAATTTTAATTCATGCTGAGATGGTACAGTATTGATTATTAGTAGGAGTTACTATTCGGCATATGTATTCTGTGCACCCTTGTGTGTAATATAATGTTCTATTTAATTTTAACCCATGTTAATGTATATACATTATGTAATTAAATAGAGAATGCAAGCATGAGTAAATGTTTAAATAAATGATGTATGAGATGTAAGTATCCTATCTAATGTAAACATGTATAAGTATGGCTTGTAATGAATATGTAGGTTCCATAGTATGTAATGTATGGTGCATATAGTGGTGCAAGAGAATAAATGAATGATGAATGAATGCAAGCATGAATGTAATGTAATAATAGATGTAATGTATGCAATATACAAGTTAATGAGATGTAATATTTTATGTTAACACAAATCCTATATTACCTCATGTACCCCCTTACACTATGTTGACACTATCACACTTGACACATTGTTCACTTACACTTTGACACTCTTTGATATGTATACACTATGTATGCCCATTTAACCCTCACTTACCCCTTTGCCATGTTCACATACACACACATAGCCTCTTAAATAAGTATTTATGAATATAATTAACTTAGCTATGTATGTATATTATATTTATGTTAGCATATTGTGTTGTAATATATAAGTTTATATAACCATTTGAAATGCCATGATTATAGACCTAATTTTGAATACCAATATATGCATGTGTATATATGTGTAGACATATATAGCTTAAAGTAATAGATTACCTAGTGTATATCCAATGTGAATTCTTGCCTATTTGAGTATTGAATAATTGCATGCTATATAGAGTTGGGTGTATGTTGGCTTGTATAGCCTTGTATTGATGTGTGCTTGCTAGGATAGTCTTGGTTAGGCCTAGAAAGACTTACTGGGTTAGGACATTGTCACGACCCGCACCCACTGTGAGGGTACGAGAACGTAACAACGCCCAGCCTACGCCGCAGTGTCGGCGGTAGAACGCTGTCCTAGGTCAACATACATCTAGCAATATAATAATAAGCAGTAAATGAACTCAATCACAACTAAGGAGGAAGAGAACACAATATGATATAGATCTCAAGGAAATACTAAAGATGGAAAAGTCTAAGATAATATCCCAGCAAATATCCAGAGTACATATCTCAGCTTACAGAAGGAAAGAAAATATACAACTCAACATCTCTGAACAGAAGTAAAGACTAACTAAACAGACTCAAGACAACATGAAAATAAGATAAGGCCTAACTAAACTAGTCTAGGCAGTGGGGTGAAGTCCTCAGCTAGAGCTATCCGAAGAAGGTATCCTCCCAGGCCTCCTCCTCGTCCTCTGTAATATTTTCAACAGGTCCAGTCAGGACAGGAGCGAGTACAGTACATCTCAACAGTTCATAGCAGGTTAGAAAATATAATCATGCAGTAAAGTAAGATATAGATAGTGAAGAAATGCAGTATGTAAACAGAGAGAGAAACTGTAATGGAAATATCTACTATAAGTAAAGAGCTAATAGTGACTAGTGAGTCAGAGTAAAATATAAACATGTGAATGGCATAGGAGATTCATGACTACAGCTAAGAGAGTGATTCATGACTACAGCTACTGGAATAATATTCACATGTCTATTTCCACTCCCCCATCCCCAATCGATACACAAAGATCTGTTCAAGTTATGTTAAGATTCGTGAAACTTCACATGGCTCATAAAATGAGTGATACGTGAAGGTGATTCATGGGGGCTCTGTGAACATGAGAGTGCATGTGTCACAGGCGGTTCGTGAATCAGAGGAAGCATAGAGATACGTGATGGTTCGTGTAACGCACAAAACATACTGTATCCGATGCTCCCGAGGGGGATAACATCTCATGAAAAGATCCATATAGTACCAATCCGTGTGACCAACGTGACAGTATCAAGTAAAGTAATTTAAAGCAGGAAAATAATTCTAAGCAGGATATGAAATGATCAGAGAATGTACTCGCCTGTATCTGAGTGTCCAATATGAAAAGTACCGTCCAAGGAGTGGTGTCTGGCTCCTAATCAGAACAGCACAAGTCACAACAAGGCTAAAATGATAAAATGAAGCTCTGCTATGCATTCTACATGAGTCTAGGTCTAACTAGGTCAAAGTCAACTCTTGGTCAACCCTGGTCAACCAGGAAGTCAAACTTAGGTCTAATAAGTCTAACTAGGCTTAACTAGTCTACACTAGTCTATACTAGGCTAAACTAGGTCAAGCAGACTCATATATAGGTCATAGGCTATACCATGTCTATAAGCCAAACTATAAATCATATGACCACATGATATCATCTACATTCAAAACATTTCACATAATGACCTATTTGTATATAAGCTAATATAGGAATACATAACATATAGACTAACTATATGTATATATCACACAACATATTTATAACTTATGTATATATAGGCACACACATTAGTTACATATATATATTCAATACATCTACATATATTACATAATACATTCTATACATGTATATAGATATACAAACATATACATATTCAATATAATATATATACATATACCTACATATGTATTTAAAAGAGAGCATGTGGGTGTGTGTGAACTGTGATGAGGGCAGGACTGTGTCAAAGTATTCAGGAATTTATATGTGCCAGTGAAGTGTGTGATATGAAAACTGGAATTAACCAAATCAGTGAAAAAAGAAGGGAACCCAATACATGGTTCTTCCATTCACAGGTTTAGATGGAACTAAAGTAAATGTTAACAGTCATATGGCAATGCAAGAACAATCATGGCCTAATTCTACAAAACTAAAATCAGTCTCAAAGGAAGGAAGGAAGGGATCACATGCTTTCTAATCTCAGATTTAAGCAACAAGAAATCAGTCCCAAAACCAAATAGTGTGCAAGTGTCTATGTGCAGGAAATCAGTGAAGGGAAGATAGTGTGTTCAGGAAAAGTTCTAACAGTGAAAGGTGTAGGCTAGTGTACAGGAATTAGTATGCAGGAAATCAGTGCAAAGTGTGTGGCTGTGTGTGAAGTGCAGAAAATGCAAGGTCAGTGAAGAAGGAAACCTGTGTGGTGTGCAGGAATTATCCAGTGACAGTGTACATAGCATACAGGAAAACAGTAGAGAAGAGCAACCATGTGTGTATAACATGAAACAATGTGAACCATAACAGTGTACAGGAAAAGAATTAGTGAAATGTGGACAATGGTGTCTGTGTACTCAGGAAAAATCAGGAATATGTTGACAGGAAATAATAAGCAGTAAAGGGCTGTGTCAAAGTGACAGTGTTCAGGAGAACAACAGTGAAGGAACTCATAACAGGGAGGGAAACACACAGGATAGGTAAGGGATTTAACTCATTTCAATCCAACAATTTCCTAGACAATACATTCAAGTTAATACCTATGTAATTTTCAGTTTTAGGCATGTAGGTCATGTAAGCTAGTATTAAGAATTACAAAACCTTAAAACAGTCAGTGAACAACAGTGAAGATAACATAGAACAAAATGTGTGTAACTGAACTAACCAAATCAATGTACAGGAATAACAAATGAATGAAGGAGAAGGAAAATGTGTGAACCAGAACAGTGAGTAGGAACTTATAAATCAGTAAAGTGAAGGGAAAAGGTGATGGTATATATGTAATGCAGGAATCATAAAAGCCAACTCTCAGATTTAAACATATCCCAACAGTCCTAATCATGCTATCAACCAATTTAAGAATAATTGGAAATCAAAACAGTGGACAGAAATTTATCAGTGTACAGGAAAATAGTAAAGAGAGGAAAATGTGTGTGTCAAAGATTAACAGGAAAATACAGAATGTGTACCGCAGGTAATCAAAAGTGTGTGTGTGTTGTGTGAACAAAATGGACTGCAAAAGGAAGGAAAAGAGATTACTTCATGTATCAACAGTGATGAAAACTGAACTCAGTTTCAGTTCAAACAACCTCAGGTTCTATAGGACCTAGGTACCAAAGTTTGAACCATTAGATCAGTCCACAAGTACCGACCCAATAGCCAAAAAGGCCATTCACAAATAAAAGCTAAATTCGAAATGGTATATCTCAATAATGTGGATCAACACATATGTGGGGAGGGGTGATTTACAGTGAAAAACATCAGACAATCAGGAAAATTAATGTCCAGGAAAATTGGGAACAAACAGTATCAGGAAAATATCGGTTTGTTGCCAAATCGAATCCAACAATCCATAAAAACCTAACTAAAACATGTAAACAATATACATACACTATATACCATATATTAGGATCTTAATTATTAATTAAAACACGATTTAAAACATTCAAACAGGAACCCACATCAGGAACACTGAAACCCACAGTACACGACACGTGCACAAACGATTCCACCCTCGACACGACACGGGGACACATAAGACTTAACACACGGGGTGTCAGTCATGGCCCCATGCTACGTGTCAAGTTTCACGTGTCCTAGAGGCGTGTCGTGTCCGCTACAGGCCCCGAGTAGCAGGGGAATACTGTAGCGCGCGCGCGAGCGTGTGTACGCGCGTGTCCAAGCCCAGATTCCGACACAACCCGACACGAAAACTACCTCAGTGTCCCAGAAACGTGTAAGCGTGAACAAAATGAAGATTCCTATTCAAACACAAGAATTAATTCGATCGAAATGCCCTTTGAGGCATTTCGTCGAACACTAAGCTATGGTCACTGATACGTGTCCAGAACGGACACGAATCCAATGACACAGGACACGAAACCTACCCAGACCTTAGGGGGACCCTTAGGGCTTCCTATTGGTGAAGACTAAATGGAAATCCATGGAGGAATGGAGAAGTTACCTCTTGAAGAACAATGGGTGGAAAAGCTCCCAAATGAAATGAACTCCTCAAGCCTCCAAATCTCACAAATTGTTTCTTCCTGCAACCAAATTAATTCCAGCAGCAAGAGGAAGAAATTTAGGTCCTAATGGAATTGGTTTGAAGGAAAAAGGATTCAAAATAGATTTTTAATAATTTTAGGAAGATGGGACTCACCTCTTTCCTTAGAACTTTTGAAAGAACCCTAAAAGAGGCTAGCCCTAAAAACTAGGAGAGATTAAATAGGGGGAATCCCTAGGTTAAACCTAGCTGGTCAGCCATGTTAGGTTAGGGTGGGGGTTGAGCTAGGTTTAGCTAGTCCTATCTAGTTTAGTCACAAAATGACTTGTGTAATCACAAGCCATTTATCAAATAACTTGATTCCTAAATTCCTAATTCAAGTTCTAATGAATCACTAACCACTAACTTGAGTCACACTAGGTTAGACTAGGGTCCACTTGACCTAACCAAACCCAACTAACTATGGTTAGTTCCTAGGTTGGTCTACATGAGTCAAAACTAGTCAAAAATCAAACTAGTCCAAATAAATCCAAAATAAATCCTAAAAATTCCCATAAATTCTAATAAATTATAATAAATCCAAGTAAACCTAAAAATGTCAAAAATACCCTAATCACATGGCTAGGCTCTAGGGTAGGCAGTATCTACTAATTACTAGCACAACACCAAAATCACGAGTCATAAATTTAAATAGTTTAAAATTAATTAAAAATCGCTAAAAATTCTAATATGAAATAAATATCATTAATTAATAATTATAACTACAAAATTTCAAAATTACCCTCATTTTAGAAACTGGGTGTTACAGACATGACCTAGTTTGACTAGTGCAGTTGACCAGAGTTGACCAAGGGTTGACTTTGGCCTAGTTTGACCTAGATTCATGTAGAATGCATTGTAGTGCTTTATATTACCCTTCTGGACATGTTGTGACTTGTGCTATTCTAATTAGGAGCCAGACACCTCTCCTCGGACAGTATCTTTACCTTGAACATTCAGATATCAGGCGAGTACATTCTCTGATCATTTCATATCCTGCTTAGAATTATTTCCTGCAGTAGATTACTTTACTTGTACTGTCACGATGGTCACACGGATTGGTACTATATGGATCTCTACATGCGATGTTATCCCCCTCGGGAGCATCGGGTACATTGTGTCATGTGCGTTTCACTTTCATCATGTACTCATGTGCTTTCATCATACATGTACACTTCGGTGAATCTTGTACTCTCAGGTTCACGGAGCCCCCATGTATACTATCATGTGCACCCTTTCATGGGCCCCCATGTGATATCATGTACAATAATATAACCTGTTTAGATCCTTGTGTATTGATTGGGGTACGGGGGAGTAGAATTGGACATGTGAATAATATACCAGTAGTATCTTATCAGAATCTCTTCCATAGTGTCTTATCAGAATCTCCTATGCCATTTACATGTCCATATTGTAATCTGACTCACTAGCCACATGTTAGTTCTCTATTTATAGTAGATATTTCTATTACAGCTCTTTCTCTCTCTGTTTACATACAGCATTTCTTTCAGTACCTGTATCTTACTTTACTGTATGATTATATTTTCTAACCTGCTATGAACTGTTGAGATGTAATGTGCTCGCTCCTATCCTGACTGGACCTGTTGATAAATTTTACAGATAGCCTGGAGGTTGCCTGCTAGCCTAGAGGAGACAGTAGAGGTTGCATAGATAGCTAGGATTTTTGCTTATAGTTTATTTTCAGTCATCTTGAGTTGTATTTATGGATTACTGTATTTGGGTTTTGAGATGTATTCTGAGTTTGTATCTTAGACACTTAGACTTCTATCTGTTGTATCTCTTTTCGATTTCATGTTTTATATATCTTCCTTTATGCTCTACCTTAGATGTGATTGAGTTTATATTCTGCTATGTCACCCCCATTCGGGGAGTATAAACTGTTTAGTCTTATACTGTTAGATGCATTGAGACCTAGGACAACGATCTACCGCCGACACTGCGGCGTAGGCTGGGCGTTGTTACATTCTCGTTCCCTAACTATAGGGTGCGGGTCGTGACAGCTTAGTATTTTCACAGATTGATTTAGTTGAGACTTTTAGATGTTATTCCTATTTTGAGACTCATGAGTTGATTGGTGGACGTTCACTAGTACATTCCTTTTCTTTGAAGATTATGTCATATAGTACATTTTGATCGATATTGGAGTTTTGTCAGATTATTTATTATCTATCTCTCCAAACTATTTTATAGAATTCATCTTGTTTTGTCCTATCTGTTGATTTGGTTTATATTGTGCAAATGAGTATAAACTGCGTGGTTGTATTTATAAATATGGAGATGACTAGACAACGTACGGCCGCCGACTCTACGACGTAGGCTGGACGTACCCACGGCTCCTGCCCAAATACTGGGTATGGCTCGTGACAGTGAGTGACTAGGTGTATGAGGTGTTTTCACATGAGTGCTACGATGATAGTAGAAGGCATGATGTGAAGTGTTCTTTTTCTTAAGAGGACCTTTTCGTGTATGCACTTGAGTAGAAAAAGATTTATATATTGCATTCTTGTGAGTGTGAGGCATATGACTAGTGTTAGTGTACCTTTGTGGCTTAGTGTGAGTCAGATTTCTCTCAACATGTTCCTTGCCATTTGCAAGAAGGTCATTATACTTAATAGAGGTAGCATATTCTCTTCGGTTAGCAGCAAGAGTCTTGTGCATGGAAAATTCGTATGCTTCTTTGAGAGTGGATTTTGGCATCCTTTTTTCTTGATGACATCTTGAGACTCGCGTAGAGTTTATCGTAAAGACTCTATCTCATCAGTGTCAGAAATAGAAGATTTCCTTTTTTATATCAAGAATAGAGTTAGAGAGTCTTTCTATTTCTTTTTTGTGAGCTTCAATCTCTTTTAAAGATTTCTTATACTTGCCTCTTATGACCTTGTGTTCATCGTGTAATTCATGAATAACATTTTCTAAGTCATTGTAAGAAAGAGCATTCATAGAGAGGTCATCTGTTGCCTCATTTTCCATGAGAAAAACATTTGCATTATGCTTGCACACTTTGTCGTCGTCGGAGTCTCTAGCATCGCTTTCACACCATATGCTTGTGTTGGCATATTTTCTGGAAGATGAGCTTCGTTTGTTGGACTTCTCGTATCTGCCAGATTTTTTTCTTGCCATAGGAAAATCCCTCTTGATATGTCCGTTCTTTTGCAGTTGTAACAAGCGATTTCTTCATCGTTGTCCCATCTTGCACAATTTGCTTTGTTGAACTTGCGAAACTTTCAAAAATGCTTGGCAGTGAGAGCAATTTCTTAATCATCGGATTCATCAACGGAACTGTCTTTTGAGATGATCTTTGTAGCCTTGAGAGCGAGAGATTTCTCCTTCTACTTTGCCTTTTCCTTCTCTTTTCTTGGATGGAGGATTCCTCTTGGTCCTTCATGTCAAGTTCGTGCGTCATGAGCTTTTCCATTAGAGTTTCTAGGGACATAGTTTTTAGATCATTCCCTTCAATAATGGCGGTGGCCTTGGGATTCCATCCCTTCGTTAAACCTCTGAGAATTTTTCTAATCTTTTCATGAGTGGGATATTCCTTGCCAAGAGAAGAGAGAGGGTTAATGATAACACCGAATCGAGTAAACATGAAAGTAGTAGACTCATCTTGTTTCATCTTGAAGGATTCATATTTTTGTGTAAGTTTACTAATCTTTGATTCCTTCACTTGAGAGGTTCCCTCGTGAGTGACTTCCAAAAGTTTCCAAATTTCATTGGAAGTTTTGCAAGTAGAGATTCGATTAAATTCACTACTATCGAGAGCGCAATAGAGAGCATTCATAGCTTTTGCGTCTCGGCTAGCAACCTTTTTGTCGTTCTCGGTGAGTTTTCTCTAAGAGTCTCTGACATGACTTCCTCAATAACTACGGAAGATTTAGGAATGCCTTTTACCACACAATCCCACATATCATAATATAAAGATTTTAGGTAAATGCTCATCCTAATTTTCCAGTAGTTATAGTTAGTACCATCAAATTGAGAAGGTCTATTTATGGAGTATCCCTCATTATGGAATGAGTTAGGGATAGGGTTAGTGGCCATGGATCTCTCTTAGGAAGTAAATCCAAAACAAGTGACAAGGCTCTGATACCAATTATAGAACCCTAGAAGAGGGGGTGAATAGGATAATAAAATAATTACCAAGGAAACTAAACAATTTATGAGATAATAAAAAGAGAGAATCAAACACTCGATGTATCTTGGTATCCTTCCAAGGGACACTCCAGTCCCGGAACTCTCTCTAGCTTTAATCCACTATTTGAGTAAATAGTTATACACGAGTTTGGATCTGAAGAACTCGCCAACTTCAACACGAGTTTGGATCCGAAGAGCTCGCCAACTTCTTACATATGATTTTCTTCTGAAGGCTCATCAACTTCAACTTTAAGAAAGAAGGAATAAAGAGCTTTTGATCTTCTTTAACACTTGAAGATCTACAACAGTTGAATACTCTAGCACATTTGATTTGATGACAAATGGAGGCTCGGTAGAGTAATGGTAAAGCTCTCTTGGTAGTTTAAAACTTTAAGGCTTGAGTGGATGAGCATTTATGAAGAAAGAAGAAGCCTATTTATATAAATTCAAAGCCAATAGAAACTTTGAGCCGATGACCAGATAATTCGACGGATTTTAGCGAAAATCCTTCGGATGATCCGGTCAGCAGTAACGGCTAGAAATAAAGTCGTTAGATGCATTTAATGCAGCTGACAGTTGTCGTTGGATTCGAATTTGAAAGAGGCCAGCAAGGTAAACGGATTATCCAGCAGATTTCAGCGGAAGTCCGACGGATGATCCGAACTTTTGCTCACTAAACATTCTGTGACCAGTCGGATAATCCTTCGAATTTTTGTGTAAGTCCGGCGGAGGATTCGAACTTTGGCTCACATAACATTCTGTGATCGATCAGATGATCCGTCTGATTTTTGTGGAAGTCCGGCGGATGATCCGAACTTTGGCTCACAGACTTGCTGTTTGTGGACGAAAGATCCGTCGGATTTCAGCAGAAGTCCGACGGATTTTCTGTTTCTTCAAAAATATGTATTCCAATAAATACCAAGTTGGTTTGTCATCTTTACTAAAGTGCGTACAAAATCTCCTAGACACTAACAGACTCTAAGACAGACGGAGGTGGAATGATCTGACTCTTTTTCGCTCTATCATCGTCTTCTTGAGTGCTTTGAGTGCATGTCTTGTAGGGAGTTTTTGAGCGACCGAAAAGCTTTATAGGATTTGTATGGAAGCGTCTTTCGTCTATCTACGTCTTCATAGGATTTGTGTGGAAGCGTCTTTCGTCTATGTACGTCTTTCTTTTTTGTTCCTGTAGAAGGATTAGAACTAACACAATACAACTGTAAAATAGTCAATATATCAAAATTGATGTGCCAACACTATATGCAAGCTTGTTCGGTACATTAACATAACCAAAATAATTTTTCTTTGACCTGCATGGGCGACCACAAAAATATGTAACGCCCTAGCCCCAATATACGTAGGACTAGAAATACGTAGCATGCCAGTTGTATGTTTACAAAGACTACTCCAATATATGGAATCTACATATCCACACATAAGATGTAAGATAAGAGCTCCAGCTCATAATAACATATCAAGGTCACATGCAACATCAATATATCATCCATGATAACAAATATAAGAAATGACTATCAAATGTCTCAACTGAAATATAAAATAAAATATCTGCCGTATGGAGACAAATTCACTACTAAGCGATGTAAAGAGTAGAATGAAATAAATATAAAAATAGCAACTACATAAGTCCATTAACTAAAAAGAAAAATCAAAATAGGCTCCGAAGGTGAGACCTCCTCGACTGCAAAGGAAGAGTCTAGTCTGGAACCGTACTCCTCAGGATATTGTCCGTTGTCTATATCTAGAGAGATCACTAGGTCCTCAGAGGGATGTAACAAGATATATAAAAACATGCTACAATAACTGAAGATGTAAAACACAACTGGCCTTCCTAACCGTCTATGTGAAATTGTATTTTGAAGACAACGTTCAACGTAGGGCTCTCCGAAAATAAAGGCACAACACATTAGCATTTTAACTGAGGCACTAGTGGCATCTAGAGGAAAATAAAAGCATAAAACACTAGCTCTCGGGTGAGTTACTAATGGCATCAAGAGGAAAGTAAATGCACGACACACTAGCACTCAACTGAGTCTACAAGCGGCGACTAGAGAAAAATAAATAAATGGAAGCCCATACGCCTAATAGTTGTCTTGTCCCTCCCCATGCTCTACTCGTGCTGTATCCATATTACGTTGTTTCTAATAACTGGTATGTCCTCTAGACATGCATATCTATTAGCAGTTACAATCTATCGTACGTCCTGTACGTACCGCTGGTCAGTCGATACATACGTCCGAGATCTTCATGAGACTCACAACTCATGGTACACAAGTTTCAAGGAAAATAAAGATAGAGATGGTTCATACAAATGAGGTGGTCTCTTAATTCTAGGTCAATATGCTTAAAATAAATAAAAGTAACAAAAAAAACAACTAACACAGTCGCTTGCACCTAAGTGTGACTTAGACGCGCAGTTTAAACTAAAACAAAAAATAGAGGAAAATAAATTATTAAACATGTTGAAATAAATATACAAATTCAGAAATCATAGCAAGGTGCGTGGTGGTTGTTGGGAATTTTGACGACATCTAGTAGATTAAATCAACAAGTCAAAAGAAGCTACAAGGATGGAACTTTCGTAAATGTCCCTGGATGCTGAAACAAATATCACCAAATTTTTTGGAATAAAAGAAATATCTAAGATTGACTACCCATAACTCCAATTTTGGACACATAGGCAAAATGGTATATGCTAAATCGATGTCCGTTGTTGGACCCGTTTTGTACCAAAAAGTATATCAAACCCTATGGTCTTTAAAGTCAATAAACTATATGTGTAAAAGTCCAATGTTTTGATGCAAACTCAACGATATGTTCAAATTTGGATTCTAGTGAGCCGTACACAAAATCGTCCGTTGGATCGGGTTGCGGGCTTGCTAAAATAGCATTCCCGTCAACTGTATTAGATTCGTACGGAACTTGGCTCGCATGAGCTAAAAAATGATACGAGTCAAGTGGCACAAGTTTTATCATGATGTGACGAATGTGCACAAAGTAATTGAGATTTTTGGAAAGTGGCTGATGCGACGTTCTTCGACGGATACGGGTCCATTCGTCAAAGTCCGTACGCACCTTTCGATGCCCTCGGGTTATGTCGAAGTCGTTCAGTTTGTCAGAATGGACCATGTATCGGTTGTTTTTTAAAGTTTTAAAAACTATTTTTCTCGAGTTTTAGAACTGATTTAAAACAGAAATTAATAAACTAAAATAAAAACTAAAGACAGGATTGTGTAGCCGTATAGGTCGTCTACAAGGCTGTTCTAGTGGATTTCCAAATTTATCAATGGTTTGACAGAAAATAGCTTTCAAAGTTAGGGTTTCGAGACAGTTTCTATATTCAAAAGTTGAGTTTTTTTTTCGACTTTGGAACTTGATTTTCTTCGTATATATCGCGAATTAACAAAATCCACTTGATTAGTGGTCATCGGCGGCTTGGGAAGGTGCACAAAGGGGGTTAGGTTGCGTGCGTGGTTGTCAGTGGAGGGGGGTCTTCGAGAGGATTTACGAGGATAAGAAAAAAATAATCGTAGATTTTAAAACTAATTTTTTATTCGAATTTAGGTTGGGCATAATATGGAAGAGCACTTGGCTTAGATTATTTAAGAAGAGCACTTGGCCCGACAATCCGCGGTGTCCTCAATGAAGAGTCATGCCGTCCAACCTGGATAACTGGTAATGGGGTATCTGCTATACCCTACGTGAGGTGAGGGTGGCGCTAGCAAAATATAGTTACAGGGAGGCTTTGATCACATAACCCCTAATAATTCTCCATCCCCGAATAGTACCACGGATCCGGACATGGCACGTCATGACACAGGGTTCGAGAGCAGGGGGCCAGCCTACTTCCAAATCAATGTCTATATAAGTACATAAACACAGAAATATCACATACTCATATACCAAGGGAGTCTAGGAATAACATCTCATGACAGGATCCAACGTATACTAGTCCGTGAACCGTCGTGTCGTAAATCATGTAAAATACTACAACTGAATTGGATATAGTAGATATCAAGACAATAAAAAATACCAGTAAATGTACTCGCCTGTGGTCTTGAGCTGATAAGGTGAACAGACGCTCAGAGTGATCACAGACCTAAAATAAGATGCTATGAGTCAAATAGGGCTTAATACTGAAAAAGGAAACTAATTCAAGTCATGAATGCAAATCTAAGTCAATACTAGGTCAATCTAGGTCAAACTGAGTCATACTAGGTCATACTGGTTTATACTAGGCCATACTAGGTCACTGGGAGTCAATCCAAGTCAAACTAGGTCAAACGGGGTCAAAGGTTGACTTACAGTTGACTTTTAGTCAAAGAGTCAACTCTGGTCAACTATGGTTAACTCTAGGTCAACCCTAGGTCAAACTAGTCTAATGTTGACCAATAGTTGACTTTCAGTCAACTGGTCAACTCTGGTTTGGTTTCGGTCAAATCTAGTCGCTTAAAGACTAAGTTTGACTCTCGGTTGACTTTTGTTGACTTTTGGTCAAAATGGTCAACCGATGTCAAAACTAGTCTATGAGCACTATATTTGATCATTACCAACCAAGGGAATCAAGTTCTAATCCTATCTTAGACTCTAGACTCCAATACCCTATTTTCTAGGCAATACCTATATTACCCTACCAATACCTTACCATGTATCATATACCACTCCTCACATCACTCTAGCACTCACATATATCACACTCACTCACACACAACACTCTCACATAATATCACACTCTAATAGGCTTTCCTATTCCTATTAGTTTACACGTAGGCTAACCTATAGGCCACTAGCTATACACTCTAGGCTCTCTCACACACACACACACAAAACTAACAAAGGGGACTGATTTAGAGTGTTATTAAGGTCGTGTTGAGGGTCGGAGATGAGTGGTGTATTGGGACTGGTTTGAAGTGGTTAGGTGGTGGTGTTATGGGGCAAACAAGGGGACTGAAATATGAAGTATTTGGGACAGAAATGTAGGTGTTATCTGGACTGATTTGTGGACCAAGTTGGACTATCACATGGACAGCCAACATTGGGAAATCTGGACTGTTTTATGACAGTCCAAAGGGGGGTGGTTTTATGGACTATTTTGGAGTGAAGGGGACAGTCAACTATGGTTATTTGGGGACTGTTAAGTGTGGACAGCAAGGGTGAAGAAATCTGGACTGATTTGAAGTTAAATAGGACAGCCACTTGGTGGTTTTGATGGCTGTTAAGGGGCAGGTATTGATGATGGTTTCATGGGGGTTAACAAGGGGGTATACATGGAAATAAGGGGGACTGATATTTGGACAGCCATCTAGGCTTGTTAGGGACTGAATTCAAGTGAAAGGCTGTTGTTTACCTGCTGCCATTAGGACAGTAGTTGATGGGTTAAAACAGAGTCAAGGGACAGCCATAAGATAGTAAAAACTGGACTGCAAAGTGGAGGATTTTGGGGACAAATCAGGACAGCCATGGGCAAAACTGGACTGCTATTTGGTGGGTGTTTGGGGACTGTTTGAAGAGGATTTTAAGGACAGCCATTGCTGGAATTTGGGACAGCGAAGAATGGGGTTTTCCTTCCCTCCTAACACTCCAAATCTCTCTCTCTCTCTATCTCCTCTATCTAACACTCAACCATTTCCTCAAACACAACACCTACACACCTTTCAACAAACATAAACACACACATACTCACAAGCTCTTGGCCGAACCTGTGTGCCCCCCCCCCCCCCCACCATACCAACACAAACACATACACATTCCTACCATAACATCTCCACATATATATATATAACCCAATATATATATATATATATATATATATATATATATATATATATATATATATATATATATATATATATATATATATATATATATACAATATGATACATTATGATACATAGGCAAACTCATTTCTAAACACATGAAAATCTGGAATTAATATTAGAACAACATAAAAACAATACACAAATAATTCCACAAGTGTCCAAATTGGGTTTTCCCCATTAGGACACGATCCTACTCATAGGACACCTCTACAAGTGTCCATTTGGACACGAAAAGGACTCAAATGGACATAAAACCAAGGGGTCATTCCTATGGGTCAAAACCAATCTAATGCATGAGAGAAATGAGAGAGGAAATGGATTTATACCTCTCGGTAACTCGAATCGATCCCGATACGCCACCGACACGTAGGAATCCCAAACGGACACGGACAAGCTCTGAATCCTCTCAAACTTGAGTAGCTCCCTCCTTGTCTTGAATGGAGAAGGAAGGAAGAAGATTTGGTGAAGAAATGGAAGGATTGGTGGAGGAAAAGATTAGGGATTTGTTCTCAAATAAAATTGGGAAAGAACAAGAGAGAGAATGAAAGAGGAAATAATAAAGTGATGGAGCCTTATACACCAAAAAGGTGGCCGGCCATGGGTCTCTTTTTGTCATATTGGGAAAAGTCCAAAAGCCCCTCCTCTAGTCTATTTACTAATACATGGAAAGGGGTTTAAGTCGGGGGTAGTTTGGTCACTCCTAAAACACTAATCTCAATTAATACTAACCAAAATAATTTAGTCTAGTCACTAACTAAAATAACTAACATGTGGGCCATGGCTAACTAGTGTGTGGGCCCGCTAGAGTCAAAACTACCCCGGGTCCCCGATACAAGTCGGAATGAGTTAAAATTCGAACCCGACTCCAATAACCCCAAAATAATACAATAAATAAATAAATAATTTCAAAATAATTTTAAAGTGGAAAATTACCAAAATACTCCTGTTCATGGAAACTGGGGGTGACAAATCTATCCACCTTAAAAAAAATTTGTCCTCAAAATTAAAACAAACATACACCGAATCATATGCAGTAACAAAATTATACCTCAGGGCTCGAAGAGATAAGGGAAACGCTCATGTATGTCGTCCTCTCTCTCCCAGGTAGACTCACCTGGAGAGTGATGCCTCCATGCAACACGAACCAAGGGTATAACCTGGTTCCGGAGCACCTTCTCCCTACGGTCCAGAATCTCCACTGGCTGCTCTGGATAGTGAAGAGTAGGCCCCACCTCGATCGCTGAATGGTCCAATACATGGCTGGGGTCCGCCACGTACCGTCTCAGCTGCGACACATGGAACACGTTGTGTACCCCCTCTAGCGTAGGCGGCAAGTCTAGCATGTAAGCCACTGCACCGACCATCTCAAGGATGGTGAAAGGTCCGATGTAGCACGGACTAAGCTTCCCGCCCCCGCCAAAGCGAATCGTGCCCTATGTCGGAGAAATCTTCAGGAACACCAAAGCACCAGCCTAGACATAAAAAAAACTCAGAACACAGGACAAACAAAATCACAAACAATCACAAACGAAACTGAAACTAACCTCGAACTCTAACGATCTCCGGTGGCTATCGGCCCAATGTCGCTGCCTATCCTGAGCCACCCGAAGTCTGTCTCTAATCAGCCTGACCTTCTCAGCTGCATCCACTACCATCTCTGGTCCAAGCAGTACTCTCTCATCAACATCGTCCCATGACAAGGAAGTACGGTATCTCCGTCCGTATAGAGCCTCGAATGGCAATATCTCTATACTGAACTGATAGCTGTTGTTGTAAGCAAACTCTACCAGGTGAACATGATCCTCCCAAGAACCCCCGAGATCTAGCACACACGTGTGAAGCATATCCTCCAAAGTCTGGATAGTCCTCTCTGACTGTCTGTCTGTCTGGGGGTGAAAAGCGGTGCTAAACTTGAGCGAGGTGCCTAAGCTAGCCTGCAAACTCCTCCAAAAGTGGGAAGTGAAATGGCTATCCCGATCTGAAACTATGCTCACAGGAACCACATTCAATCGCACGATCTGACGAACATACAGCTCTGCCAACCTCTCCGTAGACAATCCCACCTTGAAAGGTAAAAAGTGGGCCGATTTGGTCTATCTATCAACTATGACCCAAATCGCGTCTTTCCCTCCTGGAGATCGTGGAAGTCCGGACACAAAGTTCATGGTGATGTGCTCCCACTTCCACTCAGAAATAGGTAGTGGTTGTAGCAACCCACCAGGCCTCTGCCTCGCGGCCTTCACCTGCTGACAAACCAAGCAACGAGATACAAACTGAGCTACCTCGCGCTTCATGCCATTCCACCAAACGTGCTCTCTCAGATCTCTGTACATCTTGTTGGCACCAGGATGCATAGAGTACTGAGAGCGATGTGCCTCCTGAAGAACCTCCTCCTGAAGATCCCTACTCGGAATGTACAGTCTAGCACCGTGCCGCAGCGACCCATCTTCGGCAATAGAGAAATCATCAAGCAGCCCTACCTGCACCTGCTCCCTGATGCACCTCAGGGCAACATCATCATACTGTGCTGATCTGACTCTGTCCATCAACTCAGACTGAATCTGTAAACCCCACATCTGCACCTTCATGCCCGGAATAATCACCTCGATCCCTAAACTGTCCAGGTCAGCCAAAAGATGACGGTCTGATGTCAGATACATAGCCACTGGATACCTGCTCAAGGCATCTGCAACTACGTTAGCCTTCCCTGGATGGTACTGTAAGGCGATATCGAAATCCTTTATCAGCTCAATCCAACGTCTCTGCCGCATGTTCAGCTCCTTCTGAGTGAACACGTACTTCAAGCTCTTATGATCAGTAAAGATCTCAACCCGCTCTCCGTACAGATAGTGCTTCCACAACTTCAGGGCAAAGATGACAGCGGCTAACTCCAGATCGTGAGTCGGGTAGTTCTTCTCATGAGGACGTAACTGCCTAGATGCATAGACGATCACCTTTTCGTGCTGCTGAAGTACACAACCCAGACCCCGGCCAGAAGCATCGCTATAAATCGAGAAACCACCGGTCCCAGACGGTAATATCAAGATCGGAGCTGATGTCAACCTCTTCTTCAGCTCATCGAAGGCGGCCTGACACTCCTCAGTCCAGAGGAACTCCACGTCCTTCCAGGTGAGTCTAGTCATCGGCTCCACGATCCGCGAGAAATCTTGGACAAACTTCCGATAGTAGCCCGCCAAAGCCAGAAAGCTCTGAATCTCGATAACTGTACTGGGGTAGACCAAGACTCTACCGCGGCAATCTTCTTCTGGTCTACTGAGATCCCGTGCTCGGTCACAACATGACCCAAGAACTCGACCTGGTCCAGGAAGAACTCACACTTTGACAGCTTCCCGTACAACTGCTCCTTTCTCAAAGTCTCGAGCACAATCTTCATATGCTCCTCGTGCTCCTCCGGCGTCTTTGAGTAGACCAGGATGTTGTCTATGAATACCACCACGAACTTGTCAAGGTACTGATGGAATACCTTGTTCATCAAGTTCATGAACACAGCTGGGGCGTTGGTCAACCCAAATGGCATCACAGTGAACTCGTACTGGCCATACCGAGTTCGAAAAGCTGTCTTCGGAATGTCATCATGCTTCACCTTCAGCTGATGGTAGCCGGACCTCAGATCTATCTTCGAAAATACCTTGGCGCTGCTCAACTGATCGAACAAGTCGTCGATCCTCGGCAATGGGTACTTGTTCTTGATAGTGAGGTTGTTGAATGCCCTGTAGTCGATACACATGCACATCGTACCATCCTTCTTCAGTACGAACAGAACTGGCGCTCCCCAAGGCGATAAACTGGATCTAATGAATCCCTTGTCCTGTAGCTCGTCGACCTGCTTCTTCAGTTCTGCCAACTCGCTGTTGTTGACCCTATAGACGTGCTGTGAGATAGGCTCAGCACCTGGCACTAAGTCTATAGAGAACTCAATGTCTCTATCCGGTGGCATCCCAGGCAACTCCTCGGGGAAAACATCCATGAAGTCAGCTATCAATGGATGCGGCAATGCCTGCCCCGCCAGTAAAGCTCCGCAGAACCCATCTTCCGGCTCAGCTGCTCCTCTGGCAAACACAATCTCTGGCTCTTCCGGCGGCCTAAACAGAATCCTACCTCCACTACAATCTATAGTAGCATGGTGCAAGCTCAACCAATCCATTCTGAGTACCACATCGTACCTCAGAAGGGGCATTACGAGCAAGCACGCACCCAAAACTCGGCCTCCTACAGTAACTCTCCGCCCCTTGCAGATATTGTTGACCAGGATGATGCCTCCCCCGGTTAATATCTTGCAAGTCCTACCCAAAGGTTCAGCAATAATATTGTGTCTCAGAGCAAAGGAGACAGACACAAAGCTATGAGAGGCACTGGAATCAAATAAGGTAAATGCAGGGAATAAATCAAGAAGAACGTGACCTGCCACTACATCGCCTACTGGCACTGCCTCCTCCTCTGCTGTCAGGGTAAACACTCTGCCCGCAGGGACTCCCCTCTGGTGCTGCGCAAAATGTTGCTGCTGAGTCTGAAGTGGAGGACCTCTCTGCTGAACTGCTGGTCCTTTGGCCGGCTGCGCTCTGTCCTTGACTCCTCGGACTCCCCGAATACGGCAATCCTTCAGCTGGTGACCGAGCGCCCTACAGTATAAGCAAACGCCCGACCTCTTCCTGTAAACCTCTCTAGTGTGTCCTGGCTTCCCGTAGAAGTTACACTGTGTAGCCGGCCTCTGACCCTGACCCTGACCCTGATGCTGCTGGGTACACGTCGGTGCCTGCTGGAACTGCAACTGAGGCTGCTGCTGCTGGAATAGCCTCTGCTGGAAATGTCACGACCCGTACCCACTTTTTCGGATACGAGACGTGTCCAAGCCAGCCTACGCCGCAGAGTCGGCGGTAGAACGCTGTCAAGCCCACAAGAAATAGGTGCTCAAAATACAACATTTGTTGCTCATTCACAATTCTATATTTATTTACAACAGTTACATCATTTAAAATTAAAAGAAAATACAAGGATTACAATTTATGAAATATTACAACTGCTATCTATTTCTAGGTCGACCTCAGCATACCCAAGTCTTTCCAGTGCTAAGAGTGATCGCGGCTAAACCTAAAAAATGATGGTTTCCAGTCAAGAATGGAACAAGTACACAAACCGACGGCAATGCAAAACACAATAGAATTAACAAGACATGAAAATAGCATATGGAATATGAAAGCTAGTAAGAAAACTGATGACATAGCACGATAGAGAAGAAAATAAGAAAAAACTAATAAAAGATATCTATCTAGGTGGTGTGAAATATCTGTTTCGACATGTGAATGGCTAGAGAATAAATACGGCACCTGCACGTGTCGTTTACAGGTGCTATTGTTCACGAATAAACATCATGGGATAGTTCTGGGTAGCCCACATGTCTACTAAGATATTTCTCCTCCCAACTACTCTGTGTGACGAGCGTGTCAACAAGCAGCAAGATATATGTATAGACATGAAATGAAAACACTACTATGAATCGAAAAGCAATCAGAAAGTGCACTTGCCTGAGGTCCTTAGCTGGAGAAACCAAAATACCATACCACTCAATGAGCCACAATCAGTCAACACATACAGAAGTCTCCAGATGCTGAAATAAATAGTACTAATGTTCTCAGAATATTCAAATTAGCTAGGATTGCCTGTCCTTAAGTCCAATTCTGGACACAGAGGCAAAACGGTAATTTCGAACAAAAACGGTGTCCGCCGTTGGACCCACTTTGCACCGAAAAGCGTGCCAGAGTCAATGGTCTCTAAAGTCGTCAAACTATATGTCTATGAATCCTATTTTTTGATACGAACCCAATCGCATGTCCAGAGTTGGATTCTGGCGGGCCGTGCACAAAATCGTCCGTTGAGTGGGACCGTGGGACCCGCAAAACGACGTACGATTCAACTGTCTCAGAATTGGACCAAACTTGGCATACAGGACCAGAAAAATGATACGGTCCTGATGGCGCAAGTTTCGTCTCGATCTGACGAGCGTGCACAAAGTAATTAGAAAATTTGCAAAGTGCACGATACGGTAAATTTCGACGGATACGCATCAAATTCGTCGCGCACACGCGACCAATTTGAATTCTGCCAAAGCCCACACGACCAAGAAGCCGTTACGCAGCTTTCGATGCCTTCGGTTCGCGACCACGTCGCCCGATTTGGCGGGACGCACGTCGTGTGGAACAATTTTCAAGTTTTCAAAATAGTTTTTCGGTGAACTTTATAATCAAATTACTCATTAAATTGTGAACGAAAGATTAATCTTTCTGAAGGGTCTTGTTGTCCTACATGCTGTCTAAATAATTGTTCAATTAGAATTTCTAAAATGACACTAGATCGATCGTAATCGATCTTCAAATATGGGCATTTGGACTGTATAAGCCCTGTTATCGAACAGGTTTTTTGCCGATCTTCGGGCTCGTTTTTCGATGCTAATAACGTAAAACAAATCAAAATATTTGAAGGGATTCGGAGTGGGTTATGTTGTCGACATACCGTAGAAATCAGCACGCAAATGATCAATCGTGGCGGCGGGAAACGACTCGTGAAGTATGTGCTTCACGGCAAGGGTGGTTGTCCTTGTCCGCGCATGTGCGCGCGTACCAGCGTCCGGCCGGCCGGCGGATGGCCCCGCACGGTGGCGCGGTCTTCAGGGGGTCGCCAGGATGCGGTGGTGGCACGGCGTTGGTGTTAAGGTTGGCGCGGCTAGGGTTTGTTGCCGCTGCTCGCGCATATATAGGTTTACTGGGTTTCCACTCGGGACTCTGCTGGAAATCGAGAGGAGAAAGGGTCGGGCCTAGCTGGGCAGCCCTGGGGAAGTTGGGCCCGGCTCGTGGGCTGCCACTGCCCCCTAATTCCTTTTTTTTTTTCTTTTTTTTTCTTTTTCTTTTATCTAAGCCATTAATATATATGTATTTTTTTTTCATATACACACACATACTTGTATATAGTTCTATACATATATACGTATATATCTATATATATAAACACACACAATACGTGTATATATATTTATATATAATCATATACGCACATATACATATATATATTTATATATATATATACGCACATGCATACATATATTTATATATATATTATACACTTATATATATTTATATGCACGTATACACCTTTATAAAATATATTTCTATATACATACAAATACACATCTATATAATATTTATTATACACATACATATACACCTATATTTATATGTATCTACACCTATATATAAATGTCACGTATATTTGTATATACCTTAAGAAATTATGAATATATATTCATACGCCTATATAATTAAATATGTATATATATATATATGTAGCTCCCCTTCCCAGAAATATGAAAATATTTTATTATTATTTATTGTATTTAAATGGTGATTTTTGATTTTATAAACAATTAATTATTGGCTTATTGAATTACGTTATTATTTTATTGAGGTTATAAAATATTAATATTACTATTGTGGTTATTAAATATAAACTATTTATTATTATTAGTTATTATTAATTTATTCTTTATCAAAAGAATACTTTTTTTTTATGTGTATGTGTATGTGTTTGTATATAAATATATATGTACTAAGTGTAGGTGTATTTATGTAAATATATATATATACGTATATGTTTGTGTATATATAAGTAATATATATATGTATATGTATACGTGAATGCATATGTATATATATAAATATATATACAAGTGTATACGAGTATATATATATATATAAATATATTTACGTAGGCGTACGTGTGTATGTATATACAAAACATACATATATATATTTATATATGTGTAGGTGTATATATATTTGTATGTATTTAATATATATACATGTATTTATATGTATAGATATATATATATATATATATATATATATATATATATATATATATATATATATATATATATATATATATATATGTAAACATATATTTATAGGTATGCAAATATGTAGATGTTATAAAAAGAAAATGGATTACGAATCAGTAGCAGCCAGCCAAGGGTCTCATACGAGCTTGGGCCTCCCCAAACCCAGCAGGTTAAGCCCACACCTAAGGCCCATCCCGAGCCCACAGCAGCAAGACCCAGCCCCAACCGAGGGTCCCAGCCAGACCATTTAAGAAATAGGGAAAGGAAGAATGAAAGCAGCCAAACCAGAACCGAGCTTTCCCCAAGTGGACCCAGTGTTCACCCAACCCGTACTAATCCCCTCAGCTGCAAAATCTCCCCGAACCCAGGAGCTTGATCGGGTTGATCGGGCTCAACCCAAGGGAGAGGACTACAACTTGTGAACGAAATAACCCAGCTCTCTCGAACCGAGCTTATCCCGAACTAACTAGATACATATATATATATATATATATATATATATATATATATATATATATATATATATATATCAATAAACAGAGAGTAGGAGATCAACTCACCAAAACCCTAAAACCCCGATCCGCGCCACCACCTCGGACAACCAGGCGACCCTGCCCCGCACGCGCGCGCCGCCCTGGGCGCACCGTCGGCCGGACGGAAATGCGAAAACCGCGCGCGACACAGAGGGGTCGCGGCAGCAGTAAAATGGCGAAGCGCCAACTTCAAGGTACAATTTCTCCCTCGTTTTTGAGTTATTTTATAATCGTAAATTGTTATGGGAATCCTATATAACCCTCTTGGAGTACTAGTAACTAGATTCGAGATTCCTAGAGGATTTGACTCAGAAAATCAATGAAGAAATTAACGAAAATCCTGTCCCGAAACAGGGCCAAGAACAGTTTCAAACAACCAACTTGGCGTCGATTTTTCCGCCAAACCATCACCAGTTTCGAAATTGTGTTTAACGAGAATTAAAGACGACATATAGGAGATCACAACCTACTTTTTAGATTTGAATTTTGTTAATTATTCACAGAGATATTCGTTTCTAAAATTCAACAAAAATCTATTTTAAAAAACATTAAAATCGCTCCACACGACGTGTGTCACGCCAATCCGGACGACGTGGTCGCGTACCGAAAGGATCGAAAGCTACGTAACGGCTTTGTGGTCGTGTGGGCTTTGACTGAATTCAAATTGGTCGCGTGTGCGCGACGAATTTGATGCGTATTCGTCGAAATTCACCGTATCGTGTACTTTGCAAATTTCTCAATTATTTTGTGCACGCTCATCAGATCGAGACGAAACTTGCGCCAACAGGACCATATCATTTTTCTGGTCCTGTATGCCAAGTTTGGTCCAATTCTGAGACAGTTGAATCCGACGTCGTTTTGCGGGCCCCACGGTTCCACTCAACGGGCGATTTTGTGCACGGCCTGCCGGAATCCAACTTTGGACATACGGTTGGGTTCGTATCGTAAAACCAGATCTGTAGACATATAGTTTGACGACTTTAGAGACCGTTGACTCTGGCATGCATTTCGGTGCAAAACAGGTCCGACGGCGGACATCATTTTTGCCCGAAATTACCGTTTTGCCCCTGTGTCCAGAATTGGACTTAAGGACAGGCAATCCTAGCTAATTTGACTATTCTGAGAACGTTGGTACTGTTTATTTCAGCATCTGGAGACTTCTGCATGTGTTGATTGATTGTGGCTCATTGTGTGGTATAGTATTGGTTTCTCCAGCTAAGGACCTGAGGCAAGTGCACTTTCTGATTGCTTTCCGATTCATAGTAGTCTTTTCATTTCATGTCTATACGTATATCTTGCTGCTTGTTGACACGCTCGTCACACGGAGTAGTCGGGAGGGGATATCTTAGTAAACATGTGAACTACCCAGAACTTTCCTATGAGTCTATTCTTGAACGATAGCAGCTGCACACGACACGTGCAGTGAGCCATATTTACCTCCTAGCCGTTCACATGTTGAAAATGATATTTCACACCACCTAGATAGATGTCTTTTATTAGTTTTTTCTTGTTTACTTCCCTATCGTGCTATGTCATCAGTTATCTTCCAATTTTCATATCTCATATGCTATTTTCATGTCTTGTTAATTCTATTGTGTTTTGCATTGCCGTCGATTTGTGTACTTGTTCCATTCCTGACTGGAAACCAATATTTTTCAGGTTTAGCCGTGATCACTCTTAGCACTGGGAAGACATGGGTATGCTGAGACCGACTTAGAAATAGAAAGCAATTGTATCAATTTCATTAAATGTAAAATCTTGTATTTCCTTTAAAATGTTGTAAATATTGTAATAAATGTAGAAATGTGAATGAGCATCAAATGTTTTTCTTGAGCATTTATTTCTTGCGGGCTTAACAGCGTTCTACCGTCGACTCTGTGGCGTAGGCTGGCTTGGACACGTCTCGTATCCGAAAAGCGGGTGCGGGTCGTGACAATATACATATGATTTAATTCTTCAAAAATCATAATATATATCTTCCTAATATAGAGATATGATGACAATATATACACAGACTATAAAAATATATTTATTATCAAACTTAGGAAAAATCAATAATAATTATATATATATATATATATATATATATATATATATATATATATATATATATATATATATACACGACAATTATTCTTAACGATAATACTAACGAAATGTAGGAGAACAGAATATAGTAATTCAATACTGGATGTACCTGAATTTGTTGGTATGTCCTAGATATTGCCAACTGCACAATTGGCCTATTTTCAAAATAGAACATCGATTCAATAGCAATAAAATATATATTATATATAAATCCTTTATCTATGAAATGCCTATTTGGAATATCAAAATTAATAAATGCAATATGTACGTCTATATGGACGTCTTTGGCCTTAATACAAGATTATATAGGCTCGGTTTTGATTCGGGCCCAGTCCAGACTGGTTTGGTACAACCGGGTATTCCACAAGTCAATAAACCTTAATAATATATAATTAAATAATAAATAAAATTTTCGGTAAGGGTTAAGTCGTAACTTGGCCTGGTTTTCCTAGTTAGGATATCACTATGGCTCTGTCTTCCTTGGCATGGCTAATACACTAGTCTAGGCACGCCAATGCACTATCAGTGCCCCGATTTCTAGTCACCTTGTGCTCCAAATTTAATCATGATTAAAAATTTATCTACCGTAATAATTAACTAAAAATTATTTACAAAAAAATCTAAAATTACTATTTAAATCAAATAAATAAATAAAATATTTCAAAATTCCGGGAAGGGGAGCTACAAATATACCCACCTTAAAAATTTTGTCCTCGAAATTCTAACTCATACCATGCCTAAAATTAAAATATAAAAGTCAAGGAATAAATCCACTATTACCACAATCCCAATAAATTTTTAATTCCTCAAAAATAGTTTGTATTCTTCTCCTAGCCAATTAGCCTCCAGGACTTCTACCCACCTTTGGTCACACTACTCCTCACACTAACATCTTAAAATCTTCTAACTGGTGCTAACAATCCTACTAACAAATATCTAGGCACATGGTATCTATAATTCTCTCGTATCTATCAAATAACCCAAAATCGAACAATCAACAAATTTATACAAGTAGCAACGAATTATTAATAAATTCTAATAAGCATGACTATTCTTCGCTCTGAAATAGGAAGGACGGGATGGTAAGGAAGGATAATCGAGAGCAACTACAAAGTTTCAAGAGCAGTAGAGGGTATCCAACGATACAGCTAAAAAGAGTATTTACGTACCATTGACTTATTTGCTAGATTGGGCTACTCTAGTCCAGTCACTTGCTAACTCGAAGAACTCCTCGTTTCTTAAAGGTGGAGACTACATAATAGGTATAGGGACCTATTTTAAATAGTCGGTTTTATAGTTCCACATATGGTGATAAGCATGGATGTGTTCTACTGGATCTTAATGGGTTCCCTATTTTGGACATCAGTCGTTGGTTGGATGAACATCGGGTTTCAATCTATATGGTCTAGACAAGATCCCAATGATAAAACTACTATAACTAGATTAGGGTATCTTAGAATAGGTTTTTACCCAGAGGATTGAGCTAATTGCCCGTCGGGTTGGTTAGGTAAGTTCATAAAGCCCAAAAATGCACCTTCCAAGACTTTTGTGTTTAAGTAGCACATGAGGCCTTAATTGGGTGGCACACTGGTAACATGTGGGTAGTGGGCTTCGAGTAGATCGCTATCATATATTGGGTCGAAGGAAATAAGTCAAGGCTGAGGCTCTAGTGGAAGTCGGGAAGTATACCGGTATTATGGTAAGGGTTATAGCTAGTCATTTTTGACCTGAAAGTTGTAGCACAAAAATAGAGTACAAGGGGATGGGTTTGAGTGGGACATGATATACCTAGATGAAGGTGGACTCGTCTAGATCTTGCATATAAAGTTTGTCGGAAGGTAATAGTTGGTCTCGTGCTCCGAATATTAATAACACGGCCAGGGAAACAAAATGATCTAAATGGGAAGTGGGAGTCCATGGGGCATTAATTATTATCCTAATAAAAGTTATTCTAATCAATCGGTAATCCTGGTATATCTTAAAATTTAGAAGGCTTATGGTCTACCCACCTTAGAAGCTAGGATATGGTTTTAGGAATAATGAGGCTAGGAAATATTTCAAAAGTTCGGATATAGTACCTCGACTCTTGTTAATAAAGAATAATGTACGGCATACGGGATACGCTAGATCTTAGTCAAGTCAAGGATCGTTCCTCCAATTCAGATGGCTAGAAGGTCCCGAGAGTAGCTTAAAGGTCGAGAGGAGAACGAGTAACTCAAGGCGAGGTTCCTGTCATAGGATTGGCCGATGGTAGCTACACTTGCGTATACCACTATCATAGTCATGGAGATACTCTGTATCTATCTATCAATTATGAGCTTTCGTCTTTCCAATCAGTGAAAGACAAAAACAATAAAGAGTTCAAGAGAGATGTCATCGAATACAATTACATGATTCAAAGACGAGCGTATAATTCAAGAGGAATTGTCAAGCAGTCGCGGATAAGATCCTGGAGATATCTCAGTCCACGTAAGGTAATAAAATGATAAGCGAACCAAATGCATCATGGTTGATTAGACCGTAATACAATGATTTTGATTAGACAATATGTTAGCGGGCGTCCCCAATAACCATATATCTTGAATCAAGATCGATAAGAGAGGAAGCTTGCAAAACTAGGCTGTAATAGCAGCATTGGTCAAGATAGTCAAAATATAAATAGGCAAGATTTTTGGAAAGGGGCACAATAGTTCGAGTTTTGAGAAAATCAAATCCTTACCTGGAGTTCTTGCCTATACAGTCAACCTATTATTTCTTATCCTTAAGGCCTTGGTCGACTAATGAGTTATGGAACTCTAAATTCTATATTCTAGGTAAACCTATTAGTGTCAGTCACTTACCTCGTTAATAGGTCACAAGGATCACATAATACTAAATTGAGAGACATGCTACCAGCTCATAGAGCTTCCACTAGTATTGGCTTTGGGTCCTAGGAGACATACAGGGCATCTCCTATCCTCTTATAGTATCATATTCTTGTGATCACGTCTAAAATCATTTTACTAAGAATTATACCTCACCCATATAATCTGGCTGTGGCAAACTCTTGGTTCCGTGATTCAGAGGCGATATGTTATCAGGTACTCTATCTTATGTTGACACAAGGGTATCTAAGATCTGAAGAGGTCAACGAGAACATAGTTTTAGCAATGTTCCATAGACTATGATTCTTCGAAATGATTTCAATTCTGTGGGTTGTGCATCGCCAGTGCGCTGCTGACTGCAGTGAACCCACATTCTTTACTCTCAAATAATTGACGACAGTGCGCTGCTATCTAACCATCGCAGTCGTTAAATTACTCTAACTATATTCCTAAGGACTTCAAGGAGTTGCCAGAGTTTCAAACTAGTTGACTATGATAGAAAGTGTAACATCTGCCTATAAGTCAAAATCTTTAAGGTAAAAGGCTGGTCGTAAGGAAATATCTGAAGACAAATGAAATAAGAACATCCTAATATTTATTTCATAAATATTTCAAATGGTTGGGGGGAAAGCTTTGAACCAATCCTACATCGAGATTTGTATATGAAAAACAGAATCAGAAATTATAAACCAGTTACTTACAACAAAATAGAATTTAAAACAGACAATTCTAACTTATGATATAAGATATATGTCTAATAAAGCAACAGAAAAATTAAACAGTTTATCAAAATTAACGCCTTAATTCTAGGCAAGCCTAACATACCAAGCGAATAGTGGATCCTCATTAGATCACATGGTCATATTAAAGTAAGGGTGTACCTACATGTCCTAGCAAGTAATCTAAGTTTAATAATTCTAAATTGTATGGCCTATTTAACAACCTTAGCTACCCAACCGGTCAATTTAAACAAGGGACTCCTAGTCCTAGTCATTCTCTTAAATCATTTTAATCCTAATTGTGAATGAGCATTTCCTGGGCACAGGCTCGCAATAGTACGACTAACGTACCATCACGAGTTCGTAATATTTTATAAAAACGGACCTGCATAGGCCACCACAAAAACTTGTCACGACCCGCACTCGCTTTTCCGGATATGAGACGTGTCCAAGCCAGCCTACGCCGTAGAGTCGGCGGTAGAACGCTGTCAAGCCCGCAAGAAATAGGTGCTCAAAATACAATATTTGTTGCTCATTCACAATTCTACATTTATTTACAACAGTTACATCATTTAAAATTAAAAGAAAATACAAGAATTATAATTTATGTAATATTACAACTGCTATCTATTTCTAGGTCGACCTAAGCATACCCAAGTCTTTCCAGTGCTAAGAGTGATCGCGGTTAAACCTGAAAAATGAAAGTTTCCAGTCATGAATGGAACAAGTACACAAACCGACGGTAATGCAAAACATAATAGAATTAACAAGACATGAAAATAGCATATGGAATATGAAAGCTAGTAAGAAAACTGATGACATAGCATGTCACGCCCCAGTTCCGGAATACGGGGACGTACACGGCCAGCTACACCGTATAAGGTACGAATACGCTATACGGTGATGACGGCTGTCCAGTCTGGTTGGGTATCCTAGCATGCAATCAGTCTATGGCCTAAATCTGATCTCATAACCACAGGTAAATCACAATGAAACAATATCAAGAGAGATAGTCATATGAAAAACAGGAAATACTCATATGAAAATCAGGAATCTACAGTACATAATACTAATGTAGACAAGTATACCTTCCCACAGTTCCTAGCATGGTCTGGAACTGAAGCACACCCTCCAAGTCAAGTCTGGAAGATCCACCGGGTCGGTCTCAGACAATCTGGGAACAATCCAGGGTTGGTCAGGCCAACCGTAGCAAGTACCAGAAAGGAAGGCTCAAGGACGGGCGAAGAAAACCAGCAGGATAAAATATGACAAGAATAGCATCTAAAAATAGTAAATAAAGGTAAGGGATCGTGCGGTACCAACGCACGATAACAATCCACAAGTATAGTGAAGCTAACACAATCACAATCTCCCTAGCATCCACTAACACCTGCATTGCAAGCTGGAAATCAATATCAGCTGGCTAGCAGGCAACAAGCCAAACAACACAGAAGGACAAGCGGCCACACAACGCCTACGGCTTGCTATTATTAGCTAACTAGGGTTATCACAGGCCTAATTACTAACAAGATGCAATGAGACTTCAAAGTCCAGCTCCTGCTTGCTACTACCCGAATGGCCCCAGCAAAAGAAAAAGATAGATATAGCAGGCACACTGCAGTAAGATACATGTGCCCTAAAGAAGTGCCACACTCGACGGAGGGCTGGGAATGCGCTCATCTCGACGGATAGCAACAAATCCCTAGTATATATATAGATACATAGGGCCAGGGCCAGACAAGCAACAGGTCACTGGGAAGTCCCCATGAACTACATGATTAATCTAGTTATTAGCCTAGTTAGTTTCATTATGGATCCCTGACCGTGGTACTCAGGGATCCATGTCCTAGACATGATGCAAGACAAGACTGGACTGGTGGTTTATACAAGCACAATCAAGAGAAATCAACCACGGTGTCAAGACAAGGTCATACCTAGCAAGTCAGGACTGGCTGTCGCAACAGCGATCAAGAGTAAACATGTCATGTCAAGAGTACTAGTCAGGAGTGCGCCACCACGGGCCACTATCAGGAATCAAGATATACATGTCAGGTTTACTCGTCATGTCCAGAGTGCTAGTCAGGAGTGCACCACCACGGGCCACTACCAGGAATCAAGTCAGGTCCAGGTCATCGTGTAACACCAGGAACAAGGTCAAACCTATCAGTCACAAGAAGTCACATGCCCAAATCGTGACATGGATATCGAGTCGGGTACAAGATCACGATCTCTACTATAATAGCCTGTCAAGTACACATGGGAACCTACACCTCAAATCATCAAGTCGGTCCATCCACCAGATCAATCTAGCAAGAGTCTCACATCCATGATGGAGTGAATATCACGTCAATAAAGACAACCACCAAGTACCAAGCTCATTCCCCTAACAATGCTAGGCCCTCTGACTCACAAGAATCCTCTAAGTCAAAGATCACAAGCCACTAGAAAACAAGCCCCTCAACTACCAAGACACAGCAATCAACCAGGTTCCCCAACTACCGGAATACACAAAGGTACCCGGTTTTGGGCGTTTGGGAAGTCGAGTAAAAATCATATAATAATACCCTCGATATTCTCCCCGTTCCACGAAATAATCGAAATCACCAAAATCCAAGAATCCACATAGATCCACCAAGTCAATATCCCAAGATCGTACTCTCCATAATACTCAATCCTCAGTCATATCCACAAGTCACATCTCCCAATACATAGGACAACTGTCAGCTCTATCTGACAGACGAGGACAACCCCTAGGATGAAGGGTCAGGGGACAAGAGTCCGGTAATAAATGCCTCCGGAAGTGGCAAGGATTACATGGACCGCTCTGGAGAAAATCCACAACCCTTAAACCAAACAAGGACCAGGGTTGCAGACCGTCTCCCGAGTGAAACCGTTCTCCTTACGCTATCCGACGGACAAGACATGTCAGGAGCTAGACGACTAATCTAGTATGGAGTCTACCTAGCAGGTAACAGGATCAGGTATACTATACCAAGACATGTACGAGCCCAGTCCAGCAAACCAAAGGAAGGGTTCTGCCAAATCCTTCGAACCAAATTCCCGATCGGGAATTCTGGAAAAATCCGGCAGAGTCTCCTTTGTATTCTGGACGGGAGCTCCCAGCAAATTGGGGCTAAAGCCACTCGGCGCAACCCGCCGCAGAATCACAGTCGCAGGCTCGCAGGCTGAGAACACTAAGTCTCAGCTACCAGTAGCACTACGATGCGTACTGGAAACAAGTCGAGAGCCGAGAACACTAAGTCTCGGCCTCCAGCAGCACTACGATGCGTACTGGAAACCAATCGAACTCGAGACCACTAAGTCCCGGCTTCCAGCAGCGCTACAATGCGTACTGGGCGCCAAGCCAACATGCATAATATAAAACAACCGCCTCGCAGGGCACACTACAACACATGTCCATAAATCTAACCCACGCACAATCAATCACAGCCTCAAGTAAGGTCAGCCAAAGCCGCTACCCGACCGCGAGTCGGACACGGGGCATACAAGGACATTCCACACAAGTGAGTCGTGCTCGTGTCCTCGGAGGTGTGGATGACCCATCCGAGTTGCCCGATACGGTCTATCCCGGTATCGGACCAAGCTAGTCTAGGTTATCATGGCAGTTCTACTGCTAAGCTACACTAAACATGATTATACATTTACAATAAATTAAATGCAATAAAATACAGGAGAGATGGCAAGAGCCGCCAATGAGCAAGGGATACTTGCCTAGAGGGCTCGGCTAGGTAAGCAAGTCTTCGGCAGTCGCGATCCAAGGTGGCACGCCAATCGAGATCCTCAGAACATACAATAAACAATCATTAGCACCAAACAATAAAATAATAGGAGAAATCACAGGTGATGGCAGGAGGCTATACCGTGTGGGTCCCGCAAGCAGTGCAGGGATCTGGCACGAAAACCGAGGTACGCAGATCGATACGGGCACGCAAATCGAGATGCGCACGTATATCGAGACGCGTACGAGAATCGAGAGAATACGAATATCAAGACAAACAGGGGAGAACGTGCACGTAAATCGAGACATGCACGTAGATCGAGAAATCGCGAATATCGAAACGGCGCACGAATTATGCGACACGCAAATCGAGGCGAGCACGTAAATCGAGACGACCCAAGTCCAAGGAGCACGTAAATCGATACGGCACACAAATCGATGTGTGCACGCAAATCGATGCGGCACAGGTCACGAGGAAGACACAAAGGCAGAGGCACAAAAATCGAGGCGGTGCACAAATCGAGATGGCACGGTGCCCGAGGCAGCACGGGGCTCGAGGCGTCCCGCTGCCCAAGGCAGCACGTGGGTCGAGGTGCACGGAAAACGAGACGACACACAAATCGAGGCACACATCCCGAGAAGCACGGGGAACGAGGGATCACGCGAATCGAGATAGCACGCAACCCAAGCAGCGCGGGGCCCATAGCGTCCCGCTGCTCGAGGCGTGCACGGAGCTCGAAGCACGCAACTCAAGGAAAGGCACGGAGCACAAGGGCTCGCTGCCCGAGAAGCACGCAGGCCGAGAGGGCTCGCTGCTCGAGCGGCGCGGGGCCCAAGGGCGTCCCGCCGCTCGAGGCGGTGCTGGCCCGGGCGCGGCAACGGCACGGCGGTGGTGTTGGCCGCCGGGGAAAAGAGGAAAGGAAGGGGGCGGAGGAGAGCGGGGCTCACCGGGGCTCGGCCAGGTGGGGCTGGTCGCCGCCGGCGGAGAAGACAGGGAGGGGGAGATCGGGATCTCTCGCCGGCGGAGGGGAGTCGCGTCGGCGGAGGGAGGCAGACGACAACAGCAGCAGGGGGCAAGGAAGAGGAAGGGGCGGAGGAGCTCACCGGAGGGGGTTGCCGGCGGAGAGGGAGGCGGCCGGAGCTGGGGGCTCGGCCAGGCGAAGGTGGCCGGAGTCCATGGCGGTGGCGGCGATGATGGTGCTGGCAGCAGCGAGGGGAGGCGGAGGTGATGGCGACGATGATGGTGGTGGTCGTCGCGGATGCCACGGAGGCGGCGGTGGCCGGCCATGAAGATGGTGGTGGAGGGAAGCAGTGGTGGTGGCGGTGCTGGAGGGTGATGGCGGCGGTGGAGATGGGCGGCCGGAGTCGATCGGGAGAGGGGAGACGAGGTGGTGGCCATGGAGGGGGCAGGGAAGAGCAGGAGAGGAGAGAGAGAGGGAGCTCGGGAAGAGAGAGAGGGCTGAAGAATTTTGGGGGAGGGGGCTGGTCCAGGGAAGAGAGAGAGAGAGGGGAGATTTCGGGAGAGAGAGAGGGAAAGGTGAGGGAGGAGAGAGGGAGTGGGTGAGTGATGTGAGGGGTGATGTGAGGGAGAGTAGATATTTTGGGAGGGTAGTTTAGGAACAAGAAAATAAATAATAATAATAATAATGAGGATAAATTTGCCTCCAAGAAAATAATAAAAATTTCAAAAATACCCCAAAATTAAAATTCTCCAATTACAGCAAAATACGTATTTTAAAATAGGAATATCACATCCTACCCACCTTACAAAAATTTCGTCCTCGAAATTTCAAAATTATAAAAGTAGGGTTTTTAAAACTAGTACATATACATATCATGAAAACTCTACCCACCTTACAGAAATTAAGTAATACAATCAAGAAATGAACAAATCCTCAATATGAAAACCTCAAAAGCATAACTTCTAGCTACACAAATCAACTCGGAAGGTAAATCCAAAACACATGGAATTTCTTTAATCAAAAATCTCGCATGCATGAAATAACTCCATAAATCAAAACAAGTACAAAGCACCGAAAACAATACCAAAACCTAAAATCCCCACTACACGGAAATCAACAAAATCAACAACATCATAAAATAAAGGATACTTGTCTCAAACTGACGACCGTAGTTTCCGAATATCCGAAAAAGTGTGTCATGATCATCCCTGCCACGCCATCCGGAATGGCTGCAAAAGATGCACCAGGGCACTATAATCGAGCGGCTGCAACTTTCGTTACCTCGCCGTCAATGTATACTAGGGTCATCCAGTCACTCTTGACAAATACCCAAAATAATTCAAATCTACAACTCAAATGTCCAAGTCACCAAAACCATAAAATATCTAACCAATATATCATAATAATTCTGCAAAATAATAACTCATAATCCATGTCAAATCGTAATATCCATCCAAAAACAGCTTCACTAATAATCACAAGATAGTTTTCTAGGAAACTCCAAATCCAGAAATCTATGCTAAAACATATTATATAGAGAATATATGTATATAATCCAAAATAATATCTGAAGGAAACAATCATGATTGTGGAATTGTCCGGAATCAAGGGAGCTGAAATGATACAAGAAAATCCACTGGATACTCCACAAATGCTGAAACATCCCATCTCTGAGTCCTGGTGAAATCTTCATGCTGCAGCGATCAAGCCAACGCTCGAAGAGGGTGATAAGGATACTAAGTCAACACAAAGTCAACGCACGAAAGGGATAACAGGAAATCAAACAAGACGAAACACCGGTAGAGAGTCCAGAACCCAAGATAAATAATATAGTAACCCAAAGATAAGACCAGACATCGTCTTACCTGATAAAGTGATCGACATGACCAACTACAGGACCATGCCTCTCAAAACAAGGAATAATGGTAGATGACAACGAATAAGACAGGACAATGCAAGATAGGTCCAGGTAGAGATGGGGACCAGTTCACAAGTTCAAGGGAGCGAAGGACAAGTGTAACAAGTGGGAATACCAAGGAATAGTGGACTGAGATCAATAATCATGTGATACCCAACAAAATCTCAAAACGAGACCTGCATGGGCCACCACTAAAACCATGTCACGCCCCAGTTCCGGAATACGGGGACGTACACGGCCAGCTACACCGTATAAGGTACGAATACGCTATACGGTGATGACGGCTGTCCAGTCTGGTTGGGTATCCTAGCATGCAATCAGTCTATGGCCTAAATCCGATCTCATAACCACAGGTAAATCACAATGAAACAATATCAAGAGAGATAGTCATATGAAAAACAGGAAATACTCATATGAAAATCAGGAATCTACAGTACATAATACTAATGTAGACAAGTATACCTTCCCACAGTTCCTAGCATGGTCTGGAACTGAAGCACACCCTCCAAGTCAAGTCTGGAAGATCCACCGGGTCGGTCTCAGACAATCTGGGAACAATCCAGGGTTGGTCAGGCCAACCGTAGCAAGTACCAGAAAGGAAGGCTCAAGGACGGGCGAAGAAAACCAGCAGGATAAAATATGACAAGAATAGCATCTAAAAATAGTAAATAAAGGTAAGGGATCGTGCGGTACCAACGCACGATAACAATCCACAAGTATAGTGAAGCTAACACAATCACAATCTCCCTAGCATCCACTAACACCTGCATTGCCAGCTGGAAATCAATATCAGCTGGCTAGCAGGCAACAAGCCAAACAACACAGAAGGACAAGCGGCCACACAACGCCTACGGCTTGCTATTATTAGCTAACTAGGGTTATCACAGGCCTAATTACTAACAAGATGCAATGAGACTTCAAAGTCCAGCTCCTGCTTGCTACTACCCGAATGGCCCCAGCAAAAGAAAAAGATAGATATAGCAGGCACACTGTAGTAAGATACATGTGCCCTAAAGAAGTGCCACACTCGACGGAGGGCTGGGAATGCGCTCATCTCGACGGATAGCAACAAATCCCTAGTATATATATAGATACATAGGGCCAGGGCCAGACAAGCAACAGGTCACTGGGAAGTCCCCATGAACTACATGATTAATCTAGTTATTAGCCTAGTTAGTTTCATTATAGATCCCTGACCGTGGTACTCAGGGATCCATGTCCTAGACATGATGCAAGACAAGACTGGACTGGTGGTTTATACAAGCACAATCAAGAGAAATCAACCACGGTGTCAAGACAAGGTCATACCTAGCAAGTCAGGACTGGCTGTCGCAACAGCGATCAAGAGTAAACATGTCATGTCAAGAGTACTAGTCAGGAGTGCGCCACCACGGGCCACTATCAGGAATCAAGATATACATATCAGGTTTACTCGTCATGTCCAGAGTGCTAGTCAGGAGTGCACCACCACGGGCCACTACCAGGAATCAAGTCAGGTCCAGGTCATCGTGTAACACCAGGAACAAGGTCAAACCTATCAGTCACAAGAAGTCACATGCCCAAATCGTGACATGGATATCGAGTCGGGTACAAGATCACGATCTCTACTATAATAGCCTGTCAAGTACACATGGGAACCTACACCTCAAATCATTAAGTCGGTCCATCCACCAGATCAATCTAGCAAGAGTCTCCCATCCATGATGGAGTGAATATCACGTCAATAAAGACAACCACCAAGTACCAAGCTTATTCCCCTAACAATGCTAGGCCCTCTGACTCACAAGAATCCTCTAAGTCAAAGATCACAAGCCACTAGAAAACAAGCCCCTCAACTACCAAGACACAGCAATCAACCAGGTTCCCCAACTACCGGAATACACAAAGGTACCCGGTTTTGGGCGTTTGGGAAGTCGAGTAAAAATAATATAATAATACCCTCGATATTCTCCTCGTTCCACGAAATAATCGAAATCACCAAAATCCAAGAATCCACATAGATCCACCAAGTCAATATCCCAAGATCGTACTCTCCATAATACTCAATCCTCAGTCATATCCACAAGTCACATCTCCCAATACATAGGACAACTGTCAGCTCTATCTGACAGACGAGGACAACCCCTAGGATGAAGGGTCAGGGGACAAGAGTCCGGTAATAAATGCCGCCGGAAGTGGCAAGGATTACATGGACCGCTCTGGAGAAAATCCACAACCCTTAAACCAAACAAGGACCAGGGTTGCAGACCGTCTCCCGAGTGGAACCGTTCTCCTTACGCTATCCGACGGACAAGACATGTCAGGAGCTAGACGACTAATCTAGTATGGAGTCTACCTAGCAGGTAACAGGATCAGGTATACTATACCAAGACATGTACGAGCCCAGTCCAGCAAACCAAAGGAAGGGTTCTGCCAAATCCTTCGAACCAAATTCCCGATCGGGAATTCTGGAAAAATTTGGCAGAGTCTCCTTTGTATTCTGGACGGGAGCTCCCAGCAAATTGGGGCTAAAGCCACTCGGCGCAACCCGCCGCAGAATCACAGTCGCAGGCTCGCAGGCTGAGAACACTAAGTCTCAGCTACCAGTAGCACTACGATGCATACTGGAAACAAGTCGAGAGCCGAGAACACTAAGTCTCGGCCTCCAGCAGCACTACGATGCGTACTGGAAACCAATCGAACCCGAGACCACTAAGTCCCGGCTTCCAGCAGCGCTACAATGCGTACTGGGCGCCAAGCCAACATGCATAATATAAAACAACCGCCTCGCAGGGCGCACTACAACACATGTCCATAAATCTAACCCACGCACAATCAATCACAGCCTCAAGTAAGGTCAGCCAAAGCCGCTACCCGACCGCGAGTCGGACACGGGGCATACAAGGACAATCCACACAAGTGAGTCGTGCTCGTGTCCTCGGAGGTGTGGATGACCCATCCGAGTTGCCCGATACGGTCTATCCCGGTATCGGACCAAGCTAGTCTAGGTTATCATGGCAGTTCTACTGCTAAGCTACACTAAACATGATTATACATTTACAATAAATTAAATGCAATAAAATACAGGTGAGATGGCAAGAGCCGCCAATGAGCAAGGGATACTTGCCTAGAGGGCTCGGCTAGGTAAGCAAGTCTTCGGCAGTCGCGATCCAAGGTGGCACGCCAATCGAGATCCTCAGAACATACAATAAACAATCATTAGCACCAAACAATAAAATAATAGGAGAAATCACAGGTGATGGCAGGAGGCTATACCGTGTGGGTCCCGCAAGCAGTGCAGGGATCTGGCACGGAAACCGAGGTACGCGGATCGATACGGGCACGCAAATCGAGACGCGCACGTATATCGAGACGCATACGAGAATCGAGAGAATACGAATATCAAGACAAACAGGGGAGAACGTGCACGTAAATCGAGACATGCACGTAGATCGAGAAATCGCGAATATCGAAACGGCGCACGAATTATGCGACACGCAAATCGAGGCAAGCACGTAAATCGAGACGACCCAAGTCCAAGGAGCACGTAAATCGATACGGCACACAAATCGATGTGTGCACGCAAATCGATGCGGCACAGGTCACGAGGAAGGCACAAAGGCCGAGGCACAAAAACCGAGGCGGTGCACAAATCGAGATGGCACGGTGCCCGAGGCAGCGCGGGGCTCGAGGCGTCCCGCTGCCCAAGGCAGCACGTGGGTCGAGGTGCACGGAAAACGGGACGACATACAAATCGAGGCACACATCCCGAGAAGCACGGGGAACGAGGGATCACGCGAATCGAGATAGCACGCAACCCAAGCAGCGCGGGGCCCATAGCGTCCCGCTGCTCGAGGCGTGCACGGAGCTCGAAGCACGCAACTCAAGGAAAGGCACGGAGCACAAGGGCTCGCTGCCCGAGAAGCACGCAGGCCGAGAGGGCTCGCTGCTCGAGCGGCGCGGGGCCCAAGGGCGTCCCGTCGCTCGAGGCGGTGCTGGCCCGGGCGCGGCAACGGCACGGCGGTGGTGTTGGCCGCCGGGGAAAAGAGGAAAGGAAGGGGGCGGAGGAGAGCGGGGCTCACCGGGGCTCGGCCAGGTGGGGCTGGTCGCCGCCGGCGGAGAAGACAGGGAGGGGGAGATCGGGATCTCTCGCCGGCGGAGGGGAGTCGCGTCGGCGGAGGGAGGCAGACGACAACAGCAGCAGGGGGCAAGGAAGAGGAAGGGGCGGAGGAGCTCACCGGAGGGGGTTGCCGGCGGAGAGGGAGGCGGCCGGAGCTGGGGGCTCGGCCAGGCGAAGGTGGCCGGAGTCCATGGCGGTGGCGGCGATGATGGTGCTGGCAGCAGCGAGGGGAGGCGGAGGTGATGGCGACGATGATGGTGGTGGTCGTCGCGGATGCCACGGAGGCGGCGGTGGCCGGCCATGAAGATGGTGGTGGAGGGAAGCAGTGGTGGTGGCGGTGCTGGAGGGTGATGGCGGCGGTGGAGATGGGCGGCCGGAGTCGATCGGGAGAGGGGAGACGAGGTGGTGGCCATGGAGGGGGCAGGGAAGAGCAGGAGAGGAGAGAGAGAGGGAGCTCGGGAAGAGAGAGAGGGCTGAAGAATTTTGGGGGAGGGGGCTGGTCCAGGGAAGAGAGAGAGAGGGGAGATTTTGGGAGAGAGAGAGGGAAAGGTGAGGGAGGAGAGAGGGAGTGGGTGAGTGATGTGAGGGGTGATATGAGGGAGAGTAGATATTTTGGGAGGGTAGTTTAGGAACAAGAAAATAAATAATAATAATAATAATGAGGATAAATTTGCCTCCAAGAAAATAATAAAAATTTCAAAAATACCCCAAAATTAAAATTCTCCAATTACAGCAAAATACGTATTTTAAAATAGGAATATCACATAGCACGATAGAGAAGAAAATAAGGAAAAACTAATAAAAGACATCTATCTTGGTGGTGTGAAATATCTATTTCGACATGTGAACGGCTAGGGGGTAAATCCGGTACCTACACGTGTCGTATACAGGTGCTATTGTTCACGAATAGACATCATGGGATCATTCTGGGTAGTCTACATGTCTACTAAGATATTTTCCCTCCCGACTACTCCGTGTGACGAGCGTGTCAACAAGCAGCAAGATATATGTATAGACATGAAATGAAAACACTACTATGAATCGGAAAGCAATCAGAAAGTACACTTGCCTGAGGTCCTTAGCTGGAGAAACCAAAATACCATACCACTCAATGAGCCACAATCATTCAACACATACAGAAGTCTCCAGATGCTGAAATAAATAGTACCAACATTCTCAGAATAGTCAAATTAGCTAGAATTGCCTGTCCTTAAGTCCAATTCTGGACACAGGGGCAAAACGGTAATTTCGATCAAAAACGGTGACCGCCGTTGGACCTGCTTTGTACCGAAAAGCGTGCCAGAGTCAATGGTCTCTAAAGTCGTCAAACTACATGTCTACGGATCCGGATTTTCGATACGAGCCCAACCGTATGTCCAGAGTTGGATTCCGGCGGGTCGTGCACAAAATCGCCCATTGAGTGGGACCTAGGGCCCGCAAAACGACGTACGATTCAACTGTCTCAGAATTGGACCAAACTTGGCATACAGGACCAGAAAAATAATACGGCCCTGATGGCGTAAGTTTCGTCTTGATCTAACGAGCGTGCACAAAGTAATTAGAAAATTTGCAAAGTGTACGATATGGTGAATTTCGACGGATACGCATCAAATTCGTCGCGCACACGCGACCAATTTGAATTCCGCCAAAGCCCACACGACCACGAAGCCGTTACGCAGCTTTCGATGCCTTCGGTTCGCAACCACGTCGCCCGGTTTGGCGGGACGCACGTCGTGTGGAACAATTTTCAAGTTTTCAAAACAGTTTTTCGGTGAACTTTACAATCCAATTACTCATTAAATTGTGAACGAAAAATTAATCTATCTGAAGGGTCTTGTTGTCCTACATGTTGTCTAAATAATTGTTCAATTAGAATTTCTAAAACGACACTAAATCGATCATAATCGATCATCAAATATGGGCAGTTGGACTGTATAAGCCCTGTTTTCGAACATGTTTTTTGCCGATCTTCGGGCTCGTTTTTGGATGCTAATAACGCAAAACAAATCAAAATATTTGAAGGCATTCGGAGTGGGTTATGTTGTCGACATACCGTAGAAATCAGTACGCAAAATGATCAATCGTGGCGGCGGGAAACGACTCGTGAAGTCTGTGCTTCACGGTAAGGGTGGCTGTCCTTGTCCGCGCATGTGCGCGCGTACCAGCGTCCGGCGGCCGGCGGATGGCCCCGCGTGGCGGTGCGGTCTTCAGGGGGTCGCCGAGATATGGTGGTGGTGCGACGTTGGTGTTAAGGTTGGCGCGGCTAGGGTTTGTTGCCGCTGCTCGCGCATATATAGGTTTACTTCGTTTCCGCTCGGGACTCTGCTAGAAACCGAGAGGAGAAAGGGTCGGGCCTAGCTGGGCAGTCCTGGGGAAGTTGGGCCCGGCTCGTGAGCTGCCACTGCCCCCTAATTCCTTTTCTTTTTCTTTTTCTTTTTTTTCATTTTCTTTTTCTTTTATCTAAGCCATTAATATATATGTATATATATATTCATATTTTTTTTATATATGTATATATATATTCATATATATTATATATATATATATATATATATATATATATATATATATATATATATATATATATATATATATATATATTTAAAATATATATATTTAAAATATATATATATATATATATATATATATATATATATATATATATATATATATATATATATATATATATATTTATATATTTATATATATATATATATATTTTAAATATATATATATATATATATATATATATATATATATATATATATATATATATATATATATATATATATATACACATACTTGTATACATAGTTCTATACATATATACGTATATATCTATATATATAAACACACACAATACATGTATATATATTTATATATAATTATATTTTTTTTTATTATATATAATTATATACGCACATATACATATATATATATATATATATATATATATATTTATATATATATATATATATATATATATATATATATATAGACACACACATGCATACATATATTTATATATATTATACACTTACATATATTTATATGCACGTATACACCTTTATAAAATATATTTCTATATACATACAAATACACATCTATATAATATTTATTATACACATACATATACACCTATATAAAATATATATATATACACATACTTGTATACATAGTTCTATACATATATACGTATATATCTATATATATAAACACACACAATACATGTATATATATTTATATATAATTATATTTTTTTTTATTATATATAATTATATTTATATATAATTATATACGCACATATACATATATATTTATATATATATATATATATATATATATATATATATATATATATATATATATATATATATATATATATATATATATATATACACACATGCATACATATATTTATATATATTATACACTTACATATATTTATATGCACGTATACACCTTTATAAAATATATTTCTATATACATACAAATACACATCTATATAATATTTATTATACACATACATATACACCTATATTTATATGTATCTACACCTATATATAAATGTCACGTATATTTGTATATACCTTAAGAAATTATGAATATATATTTGTACGCCTATATAATTAAATATGTATATATATACATATGATTTAATTCTTCAAAAATCATAATATATATCTTCCTAGTATAGAGCTATGATGACAATATATACACAGACTATAAAAATATATTTATTATCAAACTTAGGAAAAAATCAATAATAATTATATACATATATCTATACACGACAATTATTCTTAACGATAATACTAATGAAATGTAGGAGAACAGAATACAGTAATTCAATACCGGATGTACCTAAATTTGTTGGTATGTCCTAGATATTGCCAACTGCACAATTAGCCTATTTTCAAAATAGAACATCGATTCAATAGCAATAAAATATATATTATATATAAATCCTTTATCTATGAAATGCCTATTTGGAATATCAAAATTAATAAATACAATATGTACGTCTACATGGACGTCTTTGGCCTTAATACAATATTACATAGGCTCGGTTTTAATTCGGGCCCAGTCCAGACTGGTTTGGTACAACCGGGTATTCCACAAGTCAATAAACCTTAATAATATATAATTAAATAATAAATAAAATCTTCGGTAAGGGTTAAGTCGCAACTTGGCCTGGTTTTTCTAGTTAGGACATCACTATGGCTCGGCCTTCCTTGGCATGGCTAATACACTAGTCTAGGCACGCCAATGCACTATCAGTGCCACGATTTCTAGTCACCTTGTACTCTAAATTTAATCATGATTAAAAATTCATCTACCGTAATAATTAACTAAAAATTATTTACAAAAAAATCTAAAATTACCATTTAAATCAAATAAATAAATAAAATATTTCAAAATTCTGGGAAGGGGAGCTACAGAAAATGTGGGCGCTTCGCTGGCCCTGCACTCGAACTAGCTCCAAGAGCGTCACTGCCCCTCTTCGGCTTGAGACCGAAGTCCTTCTCTGCGATCTGCGCCTCCATAAGGATCTGCTCGAAGGTCGCGTCACGTCTTCCAGAGGTGTGAGTGCGCACTGCATGTATAAGGCCCCTCCGAAACTTCCGAGCCTTGTACCCCTCATCCTGGACCAAACTAGGTACAAACCTGCTCAGGCGGAAGAACTCCGCTGTATACTCGTCTACCGACGAGTTCCCCTATACCAGACTGGCAAACTGCCCCTCCAAAGCTGTCAAGGCTACATCTGGGTAGAACTTCTCCTTAAAGAGTTTCCTGAAGTCCTCCCAAGCTATACCTCTCACCGACGTACGCGGATCCGTACGGTTCGAAGTCAGCGCTATATCGAAAAACTGGCTCGCTGCAGAAGTCACCCATAGACCTCTCGGGACCTCTTCGAACTCCAGACTCCGCTAGACATCCTCTAGCCAGTCGTCCGCATATAGGATACCCTCAGTACCCATGAACTCCCGCGGGTTCATCTTCTTGAAGTCGAGGTGTGTACCGGGCCTCCCCTGACCCTGCTGCTGTGCTGGTGCTCCCTGAACTGTAGCCGGTGCACCTCTCTCCACTGCTGCCATAGCTAGCTGATACGAGTTCTCCATGGTCTGTCGCAGCACCTCTGCCTGACTGTGTTGTGCCTCTGCCTGTGCTCTCTGTGTCCGCAGCATCTGCTGTAGAAGGGCCATCATCCCCTGAATGTCTGTTAGTAACTGAGGCAGCGATAGAAGAATGTCAGAAATGACCAGGGACGGTCCCGCTGCTGGAGGTGGAAGACCTCCTGGAACCGTCTCTACTGCTGCTCCCGCCGGAAGGGCAGGAACTGAGGGGACAGCTCCCTCAAGTGCAGCTTCCGTAGCCGAAGGTGGAAGACCAGCCGGATCGGGCCTCTCTGGAATAGCGCTAGAACCCGCTGCCTGAGAGCGAGTGATCGTCATCCTGAGGATAGAGTGAAACAAGGAATCAATATGGCACATGATAGGAATATCAAAGAAGGACAATTAAATTCAATGCAAAAGAATTTTTTATGGTAATCAAGAGATCAGAAATTTTCTAACATGTGATTGAGTAACTCCTATCATACCCTAGATCCTACATCCTAATTGCAGGCTCGTAATTAGTACTCTAAGTCGAGCACCATTACGAGATCGCACTAGTTGCGATACTGACCTGCATGGGCTACTACAAAATGGGTCACGACCCGCACCCTGAAGAGGGGCACGAGCACGTGGTTACGTCCAGCCTACGCCGCAGAATCGGTGGTAGAATGCTGTATATAGGGTCTGTAAATACTACGACTAAAACAGATAAATGTACATGTACAGTATATACACTCCGAATGGAGGTGACATAGTAATACAGTCTCAATCACATATATCAAAAATAAGGTAGATAGCATGGAAAGGAAATATGATAGATAAAACAGGAAATAAGTCCAAGATCCACAGTAGTCAGAGCTATACACAAACATCCAGAATCTCAGAAAATATATAAGATACTACAAACTGAAATGTACTAGCTGGCTCGCAGGCCAGGAAAACCTAACTAAACTATGCTACTCAGGGTGAGCAAAGTCTAGTGGCTCTACCAACAAGCCACGGTCTAAATCTAATCCATTAGACTCAACCCCATAGTAGGTCGGACAATCAGCCTCTGAATCATCTATAAAATTTGTCAACGGTATCCTGTCAGAAAAATGAGCAAGTACAAACACCAACAGCAGTTCCATATGAATTGAGAAATACTATAAGAGACAGCAATAATGAAATACAAGACAAAGATATAGGTGACTTGCGAACCATTTGAAAGCCGAGTTACAACCCTTGAACCAAACAAGGACCGGAGTTGTAACCCTTCTTTCAAACAGGACTTAGTCTCAAATCATGGTACAGTATAAAAGCAGGTAGAGCATGTGAGTAATAGAATTATAGCATGGTGAGAAGTACAAAAAGTAAAGCTAAACTAGAATATAAGATACGCTAATAAATATAAAAGGTGATTTGAACTATTAGAGCGATATGTGATCGGCTAGGGAAGCAAGAGATGATTATCCACTTGGCCCGGCAATCCGCGGTATCCTCATCGGAGAGTCATACCGTCCAACCTGGATAACAGGTAATGGGGTATCTGCTACACCCTACGTGAGGTGAGGGTGATGCTAGCAAAATATAGTTACATGGAGGCTTTGATCACATAACCCCCTAATAATTCCCCCATCCCCGAATAGTATCACAGATTCGGACATGGCACGTCATGACACAGGATTCAAGAGCAGGGGGGCAGCACACTCCCAAATCAATGTCTATATAAGTACAGAAACACAGAAATATCACATACTCATATACCAAGGGAGTCCAGGAATAACATCTCATGACAAGATCCGACGTATACTAGTCCGTGAACCGTCGTATCGGGAATCATGTAAAATACTACAACTGAATCGGATATAATAGATATCAAGACAATAAAAACTATCAATGAATGTACTCTCCTGTGGTCCTGAGCTGATAAGGTGAACAGACGCTCAGAGTGATCACAGACCTAAAATAAGATGCTATGAGTCAAACAGGGCTTAATACTGAAAAAAGAAAACTAATTCAAGTCATGAATGCAAATCTAAGTCAATACTAGGTCAAACTGAGTCATACTAGGTTATACTGGTTCATACTAGGCCATACTAGGTCACTGGGAGTCAATCCAAGTCAAACTAGGTCAAACGGGGTCAAAGATTGACTTACAGTTGACTTTTGGTCAAAAAGTCAACTCTAGTCAACTCTAGGTCAACCCTAGGTCAAACTAGTCTAATGTTGACCAACTGTTGACTTTCAGTCAACTGGTCAACTCTGGTTTGGTTTCGGTCAAATCTAGTCGCTTAAAGACTAAGTTTGACTCTCGGTTGACTTTTGTTGACTTTTGGTCAAAATGGTCAACCGACGTCAAAACTAGTCTATGAGCACTATATTTGATCATTACCAACCAAAGGAATCAAGTTCTAACCTTATCTTAGACTCTAGACTCCAATACCCTATTTTCTAGGCAAAACCTATATTACCCTACCAATACCTTACCATGTATCATATATCACTCCTCACATCACTCTAGCACTCACATATATCACACTCACTCACACACAACACTCTCACATAATATCATACTCTAATAGGCTTTCCTATAGGTGTCCTATTAGTTTACACATAGGCTAACCTATAGGCCACTAGCTATACACTCTAGGCTCTCACACACACACACACACACAAACTAACAAAGGGGACTGATTTAGAGTGTTATTAAGGTTGTGTTGAGGGCTGGAAATGAGTGGTGTATTGGGACTGGTTTGAAGTGGTTAGGTGGTGGTGTCAAGGGGCAAACAAGGGGACTGAAATATGAAGTATTTGGGACAGAAATGTAGGTGTTATCTGGACTGATTTGTGGACCAAGTTGGACTGTCACATGGACAGCTAACATAGGGTAATCTGGACTGTTTTATGACAGTCCAAAGGGGGGTGGTTTCATGGACTGTTTTGGAGTGAAGGGGATAGTCAACTATGGTTATTTGGGGACTATTAAGTGTGGACAGCAAGGGTGAAGAAATCTGGACTGATTTGAAGTTAAATAGGACAGCCACTTGGTGGCTTTGATGGCTGTTATGGGGCTGGAATTGATGATGGTTTCATAGGGGTTAACAAGGAGGTGTACATGGAAATAAGGGGGATTGATATTTGGACAGCCATCTAGGCTTGTTAGGGACTGAATTCAAGTGAAAGGCTGCTGTTTACCTGCTGCCATTAGGACAGCAGTTGCTGGGTTAAAATAGAGTCAAGGGACAGCCATAAGATAGTGAAAACTGGACTGCAAAGTGGGGGGTTTTGGGGACAAATCAGGACAGCCATGGGCAAAACTGGACTGCTATTTGGTGGGTTTTGGGGACTATTTGAAGAGGATTTTAAGGACAGCCACTGCTGGAATTTGGGACAGCAAAGAATGGGGTTTTCGTCCCCTCCTAACACTCCAAATCTCTCTCTCTATCTCCTCTATCTAACACTCAACCATTTCCTCAAACACAATACCTACACACCACTCTACAAACACAAACACACACACACTCACAAGCTCTTGGCCGAACCTGTGTGCCCTCCCCCCCATACCAACACAAACACATACACATTCCCACCATAACACCTCCACATATATATATAACCCAATATATATATTTTTTATATATATATATATATATATAGAGAGAGAGAGAGAGAGAGAGAGAGATTAAAAAATATATATATACATAGAGATTAATATATATATCACCACACATATATATATAGATATTAATAATATGATACATAGGCAAACTCATTTCTAAACACATAAAAATCTGGAATTAATATTAGAACAACATAAAAACAATACACAAATAATTCCACAAGTGTCCAAATATGGTTTTCCCCTATTAGGACACGATCCTACTCATAGGACACCTCTACAAGTGTCCACATGGACACGAAAAGGACTCAAATGGACACAAAAAGGACTCAAATGGACACAAAACTAAGGGGTCATTCCTATGGGTCAAAACCAATCTAATGCATGAGAGAAATGAGAGAGGGAAATGATTTATACCTCTCGGTGACTCGAATTGATCCCGACGCCACCGACACGTAGGAATCCCAAACGGACACGGACAAGCTCCGAATCCTCTCAAACTTGAGTAGCTCCCTCCTTGTCTTGAATGGAGAAGGAAGGAAGAAGATTTGGTGAAGAAATGGAAGGATTGGTGGAGGAAAAGATTAGGGATTTGTTCTCAAATAAAATTGGGGAAGAACAAGAGAGAGAATGAAAGAAGAAATAATAAAGTGATGGAGCCTTATCCACCAAAAAGGTGGCCGACCATGGGTCTCTTTTTGTCCTATTGGGAAAAGTCCAAAAGCCCCTCCTCTAGTCTATTTACTAATACATGGAAAGGAGTTTAAGTCGGGGGTAGTTTGGTCACTCCTAAAACACTATTCTCAATTAATACTAACCAAAATAATTTAGTCTAGTCACTAACTAAAATAACTAACATGTGGGCCATAGCTAACTAGTGTGTGGGCCCGCTAGAGTCAAAACTACCCCGGGTCCCCGATACAAGTCGGAATGAGTTGAAATTCGAACCCGACTCCAATAACCCCAAAATAATACAATAAATAAATAATTCCAAAATAATTTTAAAGTAGAAAATTACCAAAATACCCCTATTCATGGAAACTGGGGGTGACAATATATATATATATATATATATATATATATATATATATATATATATATATATATATATATATATATATATATATATATATATATACTAAAAAAAATTCTTAGGAAGTTTTAAGAAAGTATTTAATGTATATAATAATCTAAAATAATCTGAACGTAATCAAAATATATTTTCATATGAAAATATTCTTACTCACATATTGATCAATTTATATAAAACTATTTATATATATTTATTTTAATATTTTAAATATATATTAAGTTCATACATATAAATTATTTCTGAAAATAATATTTTTCATGCATATATATGATAACGTCTCAGTCCCAAAATACGTATGACTAGGTATGTAGACATGCTAGCCGTACAATAAATATACGTAAGCTGTAAATACAGTATAACCAAGGCTAACTAATTTTATCCACAAAATAAAGATAAAGCTTTTATAGAAGCAAGTAAGAATTTGTCATTGTATATGTAGTTGGGCGAAGACAAATCCACTACCAACTATTTTAAATGAGAAGTAATACATAGACAAAGAAATATTTTGTCAAGGAGTAGCAAAGATGATCCAAGAGCAAGTCATCTTCGAAGGAGTAGAGAAGATCATGGCCTTGGCTAGAATACTTGCAAAAAGTACATAACACACACACCTGGAGAAACCACCAGGTCATCAGAGGGACATAACAAGATACAGAAAAATATGCCATATAGCTGAATATAAACAACTCACTAATAAGTCAACTCGGATCATAACATGGTCCAATACTCCACCATTGAATTAGCGTACCATCCTCCCAACCAAACAAGGACATGAGATGTCACCCTAATCCATGATGAAGTATCTTTCCATGCTATGAATCCAATATAATATCCGGACCACAACAAGGTTCAATACCTTATCATCGAAACAGTGAACCACACCTACAACCAAACAAGGACAAAGTGTGGCAAACTAGTCCACGATAAGATACTGTTCCAAGCCGCGGTCAGATATAAATAAATAAACCAAAGGTACCTATACCTAACGGATAAGGTAGCCTAACCATTCTAAGTGAATACAGTTTAAGAACAAACCTCCAACGTATGGGATCTCTGGCTAAAATAAGATCAGCATAGTCCCCACTTGGGCACCAGGGGCCTCAAGGCATAACCATTCCTCGAACGTCAATGGCCAGCAATAAAATAAAGGGTCATCAACCTGTATCTCCGAAGGAGGATACGGTCACAAAGATAATATGCATGGTAGCCCATATGCTAAGGAAATGTCCTCCCTATCCCATGCCTATATTTTGTCTTCACAATGCATAACCTCTATTAACTACTAAGTCAAACTAATCATACAAAATACTTTTAGCGGTTAACTCTATCGTACGGCTTATACGTACTAGTGGCCAGCCAGCTACGCATGTCCGAGTTCTATATGCGACTCGCGACTTCATGGCACAAATGTGTCAAGGCTATGAATGTAACACAATAAAGGATGGTCTCTTAAATCTAGGTGTTAATGTGTATAGATATAATTAAATAGCAGAAAATAGAACTAAGCAGTAGAATTGCATCTAAGTATGACTATATAACACAATTTATCTTGCATGAAATATATAATAAATAAATACATGCAATTTATGAGCTAAAGTAAATAGACAATAGATGACAATGTATCTTGCCTAGTAGTGACGCCTGGTGTGGTGTGATGATCAAGGTAGTACAAATTATGACTTCGGTGTTACAACTATGCAAGATGGCCTCCGATGACGGCACAGACTGTTCCATTGAGTCTAGAACGGTCATATTAGCTAGGGTTGACATAATGAGGTACAGATTTGGCAAAATAATATAAATAACGGGATTAGTCACGGACATGGATTGATAATAGAAGGAATTTGCATAAAATAATACTTATACTATTTTTAGAAAAATATTTTATAATATTTGAAAGCTAGTTTTATAGTGAAAAGTAATTTTAGATAATACATACTTGAAAATAATAAATCATTTTAGGATAAACTCCAAGTTTGTCAAAATATTTTTTTAGGTAGAACTCTATATTTTACAAATGGCTAGAAATATTATAATAACATATTTAAAAGTCTAAACCAAAGTTTTTGAAATTACATGTAGGCACAAAACTCAATACCTTATTTTTGTTATAAATATATTTTTAGGAATTTTTACTATATATATTAAAAATAATAACAATAGTAATTTTAATATATCGAATGCTATTAGTATCCATAGTCATAAAAATAATACACTTAATAAATAGAATCCTAGTCAATACTTATACAAAAATAAACAGTAATAAAATAATTAAAAATAAAATAAAATAAACGAATAATGGAAATACGAAGTTTAGAGAACAATTGTTCTCTTTACTTCGGGCAGTGGGTTTTACAGAGGAAAAAGAAAAAGAAGACTTGTAAGAGGGGAGAGAAAGGAGAAGTGAACGGAGGGGGAGGAAATGTAGAGAGAGAGAGGGGACGTAAGAGCGGGAGGGAGAAGTAGAAGGGAAGTGAGCGAGCAATGAGTGGAGCGGAGAGGAAGAGGACGATTAGGGAGAGAGAAGAAGAGGGATGTAGTCGGAAGGCTCACAGTGGCAGCGGGAAAGAAGGGATCACGGTGGCACCCGACGGCGCTGCTGGAGGTGGTCAGCAGCTGGAGGCGAGGGGTTCCGGTGTTGGGGTAGCGCGCACGCGTTCGTAGTGGCGCTGGGCTCGCATAAGGAGGGAGCATGCACGGACAGAGTTCGAGAGGGCGATCCATGTGCCATAGATCTGACCGGAGGTCAGCGAAGGCTTTCCATCGGAAGGTCGGCCACGCGGTGCTCGACACACAAACGGTCGACGGTCGGGGGTGTTTTCTCCTCATCCAGACAGGGATGGTGCGCTGGATTGCTCGACGGAGGGGTCGTAGGCACGACAGGAGTTGTCGAGGTGAGTGGTAGTTATAGGTGTATTTTTATTTTGGTGTGATAGTTTTTGGTGGTGGTGGCGAGGCATTGGCGGTGGTGGCGATGTTTGGTGGTCATGTTTGTTAGCGGGGGCTTGGTGTGGTGCCGACGGTGGTGTTGGTGGTGTTGAATTTTGGTGGCAGCGGTGATAGGTGTTGTGGAGACAGGGAAGAAGGCAGAGGCTAGGGGATCGGTCAGGGATGGAGGTTCGGTGGTGGTGGTTGGGTAGGTGATCAGAGGTGGTTGGGCGTGGGTTGCTCAGGGAATGGCCGGGGTGGTGTTGGTGGTGTGCGTGAGAGTGTTGATGGTGGTGTGCGGCAGTCGGCAGAAGGGGCAGCGGCGCTCCGGTATGAAGGCGACAGTGGCGGCAAAGAGCAAGAGTACAAATAGGGTTCGGTTTAGAGTTTAGGGTAATAAGATTTGCATCGGGGTGTATTGGAAAAGGATGTCGGGTTATGTCCTACACGGGGATGGTAAGGGTTGAGATGTGTCCGGGTGTATTGGACACGATAATCATTATGTAAGTGTAATAATCAAAATATTGGAAAGACACCCGGGGTCGGATCCGAGGCCGCCACGGCTGACACGAAGAAGTTTGTACACGATGCACGACACTCTGGTGGAGAGAATTTGGGTTATGAAATTTTTGAAAAAAGGGCAAATGAGCTCTCCTTATATAGGAGGTGGAGACTCTTAGTTATATAAGGGTTAGGAAATCAAATCCCATTAGATAACTCACCATTTAATTTAAATAGATTTAAAAACCAATTCAATCCAATCCAAATCCAAATTTAAATCTAGATAAGTCTTATCTAATTTAAAACTATCTAAAAATCAAAATCAATAAATCAAACCCTAATTAAATTACCATAAATGATTTAAACATTAAATCAACAAATTCTAAATTTTATTTTCATAAATAATAATAAATAATAATAAATAATAATAAATAATTTTATAAATCATAATAAATATTTAAATATTTAAAATAGCTTTTTGTAAATAAATAAAATAATTACAATTAGTTTTCGAAGATTAAAATATACATGAATTAAATTTCATGTACTTGCATGCGATAGAATATATTATTTACAAAATATTATTTTCTAAATTATCACTTATATTTTAACAAATAAAATAGCTCCTTACAATAAATAAAATAAAATAAAGTGTTGTCAATCGCTACGCATTTTATAACTTTAAGTAAAAAAAATTTACCTTATACTATTTTGAAAAGTATACTTATTTTCTCTATGGAGAAAATCTATAAAAAAAACTTTCTATATAAAAATAAATATACCTCGCATTTACATATACGCACTCGACGTACAAATACCAAAAATAAAATCAATACCAAAATAAATAAAATTTAAAAATTATAATAAAAATTTAGGGGGTTTACATATATATATACTTAGCACAAAGTAAAATATAATTTTTCTCTCTCTCTATATATAAAATAATCATTCCGGCTAAATAATATATAGAAATCCACAAATAGTTTAAATCTTCTAATAATTACTTTTAAAATATTTATAACAATAAAATTCCATATATATAATTTTTTTAAAATATTTTTTATTATAATAATATGTAAACTCTGTATACATTATATACACATATGCTTTAATTAAATAATAATATAATAAAATTCTAAAAATAATCTCTAAGACATATATTACCGTCTGTATTAATTGCATTCATAAAATATTTAGTACATATATATATTTCTATATTTTATAAAAATTAAAAAATATTTTATAGAAATAAAACTTTATAAAAAATAAATTGGTAACTATATTTAACTCTATCTATATTTACCATAATTAATCTAATAAAATAACAAAAGTGGAAAAAAATTATGAAATTTTAGGGGTTTGTAAGAACAGTCCCGGTGCCCCGGTGATCTAGTTCGAGGAAAACAAACTCGTGCATGGATAATATGCTCAAGTCCATTTGACCATGCAATACGCGTCGGTTTGCCATTGAAAATGTAAAGACTTTTACTTTTAAACAAACGAAGAAAAGTACAACTTTGATCCTTAATAGAATCTTTTGAGTACAATTCGTTTTCTCGGGACGTGTGACGATGGAGCTCGAATACTGTTTCTGATTCCTTTACTCCAATGATGATCCGATGACGGTCGAGAGAGAATAGCAAGTGTTCATGTTTGGTTGCAAGGGGGACGACAATTCGACTATCTGAAGTGTGCTCTGACTCTTAGAATGTCTGTCTGTGTGAAATGAAGGAATGGTTATTTATAGTTGAGGAACAAAGTCAACCCATACGCGCATGTGTGACGCACGCATGGGTTTTTGGCGCACAGGATCATGGCTTTGAACTGAATCTGTTGTAACTGCATTATTGGACCACGGATAAGCCGACACATGGCAGTTATTGAGATTCATCTGTTGCTGAGATCTTGGGTGGTTGGCACCCGTTCGTGACTAGATCTGAGTCAATGACACGTGGCGCTTGTGCTTTGCTCAGAGATCTCAGACTGTCGGAGTAGAAAAGATTCCTATGCCTCGAGAAGTTTAGGTTTAGCACCGTCATTAATGTATGAGATGTTGTACAATAGGAAAAATGAATTGTTAGCATAGAGATGACCCTACGCCAAAAAGAACTTGGTGTTGTAGAACGCCTTGGCGTGGGGGAGGATGCACGTGGCATTGCACATCTATCTCTGACAAAGCTTTAACCATTATACTGATGTAACCTTTACTCTCATTAATCACAGAGCCTTCACGAATCTATTCACGAATCACTCTTTATGAGCAAGTAGTATATTCATGAATCTTAACGTAACTTGACTGGATCCTTGTGTATTGATTGGGGATGGGAGAGTAGAACTGAATATGTGAATAATTCCAAAGTAGTATAGTCATGAATCACCTCTTTAGTATAGTCATGAATCACCCTCCAGCTGTTCATATGTTCATCTTGTACTCTGAATCACTAGTCACTGATTAGTTCTCTATATATATTATAGATATTTACTTACAGACTCTCTTTTACATCATGTTGTTCTTTCAGTTTCATGTATCTTACTCTCTAGCATGTTTATATTTTCTAACCTGTTATGATTTGTATGAGATGTATTGTGCTCGCTCCTGTCCTGACTAGACTTGTTGAAAATATTACAGAGGATGAGGACGAGGAGCTCTGTACTACCTATTATGGGACTACCCTAGAGGACTGTTGTGACCTGGATCAGCAGCAGGACCCCTTAGTAGTGGATGACACACCATTAGTTTAGATTAGTGATTATCAGTTGTACTTATTTACTCTATGGATTACTGTATTTGAGATTTGGGATGTTATCTGGATTTGTGATATCATAGACACTTAGACTTCTATCTGTTGTATCTTTGTGGATTTCATTTCATATCTATCTATCTTATCATTTTATGCCTTAGATGTGATTGAGATTGTATTCTGCTATGTCACCTCCATTCAGAGTGTATATACTGTACAGGTACCTTATATTGTTAGATGATTGACCAATGACAGTGTTCTACCGCCGAAACTGAGGCGTAGGCTGGACGTATCCACTTCTTGTGCCCTTACTCTAGGGTGCGGGTCGTGACACATTTTTAGTGGTGGCCCATGCAGGTCGAGATTCCCATTTGTGCGAAGTCGTGGTAGTACGACGATTAGTTGTACTGTTGCGCACCTGCGATTAGAGATAAGGAATAGGTGTTAGAATGAGAGGATACTCAATCACTGTTAGAATTTCTTGAGAGATTCCTGGGACAACCCTTGAGAATCTTATTTTAACTTCGATTTGAAATCTCTTTTTCCCTTGATTTGATTCACCCTTACTTCCTGTTATTGAATTTGATTTTGATGGATTATTGTTGAATTTTGAATCTTGATGTTAGTTGTTGAATTTGAGTTTATATATATATATATATATATATATATATATATACATATTTTTGGAATTAAGGTATAACCTGATAACATACTTGATAAGGACAGTGAGAAAGGTAAAAGTCTACTTTATTTATGGAGTTTAGAATTTATCGCAGTAATATTTGCTAGCATGACAAGGACGTAGAGCCTGATTTAGATATACTTATTCTAGTTATGAAATCTAGATTTTCTTGCAGCCATACCGGGTGACGTGGTAAGAATTCTATATAACATGACTATAGGGTGTATACCTTCGTTATGGACTCTATTGTTTATTGCAGCTATGCTTACTGGTGTGGCAAAATTCATACAACATGATTTCAGAAAGACGTGTATGGTATCAGATTTTATCTTAAATGGGTTCATTTCTTTTTAACAGTTGATGAAGAACAGATTTTATCATTATTTTTTCTTGCCATTATTTCTTGTATTACCATTTTTTTAAAAAAAACTGTTCTGATTACATCAATCACGTGTCTCGTATCTAATTCTGTCAGCTATACTTTGAAACCCTTGAATCTCCATATCTTTTCACCTTTGAAAGGTCGAGGAAGTAACGTAAATCATCTAACTTGGAAAAGACTTGATTTGTTATCTTGTGATAATCTTGCGAGGGGTATAATATGATGGACCTTGATATAGGTTTGGGATAGAGATGCGACTGAATTTGAGGTTGAAATCAAGAGAGTTATATTATCAATTTAGGAACAATCATACTTAGAGAAATCTTTTGGGTATGAATAATTCATAGATGTATTTCATAACTGATGAGAATATTCGAGGTCAACTTAGTTTCGAGAACTTGGATAAATTTTGGTTATTGATTCTTGAGACGTTACACTTTAAGGCTATGATGTTAAATTTAGGAATTTAGTAATAGAGAAAAGATTTAAACTATATGCAATAATGATACGAAATTGAATAAGATATTGTAAGAAATGGCTAGAAACAGAAAGAACGCAAGGATTTTGAGTTATATAAATATAGAGATTTTGTAAAAATTTTAAATTTTAGGAGAATAATATTGAAGGTGTACGTTGAAGGCAATATGAAGGTTGAATTTATAATGAAGAATAAGTTTTGTAAGGCCTAGTGGGTTTAGATTTAAATAATACAAGGAGAGTAAATTGAATAAGTTCAAGGATTACATAAAACATGATTTAGAGGCTTCAGATCCAATTTAGGACAATGTGGAAGAATATAGATTTATGATGATTAAGTGGTCAGTTTTGATTCCTAGTAAGAAGGGTATGCTTCATGAATAATGTTTCGGAACTTAGAAATTTAGCCTATGGTGATCATGGCAAGGTCAAATCTTTATGACGGAAGGATATAATTTTGATGGTAGTCATATAAAGGTTGATTTTTATATTAGGACTTGTGAGATAAAAATATGATTGGTAAATGATAAACTTGATAGTATCAGAGAGAGATAATTAACTTGACTTTCCTATGAAATTTTATCTCTTGTTTTCCCTTTAAAAGGAGAAATTTGACTTATTCCATATCTTTGAATCACCCTTTATAAGTTTTCAATATCATTGAATCCTAGCTCCCCTAATCACGACCAATCGACTTTGATCATTTTTTCTTATCATATTAATATCTTGGGTCATACTCAATTGAATTAAATTTAATTGTGACCTGAATCTCCATTCTTGTATGCTCATGCTCCGACTTCGATGACCTTGTCCTCCATATTGCCCAAATCTTGATTACCCAGAATTGATCAACTTAGATCGTATCGAGACTAAATTTTCTTAATAAATATTGTGATTGGATTTCAATGCTATTGACTTTCGTTCTTTAAACTTTTGATTTTTCTTTGAATAGTACCGCTTTATAGATAATTACTAGTTATCTTTATTTATTTTTGATAATTACCAGTTTTCATATAGGATGTTAGACTGCCTTACAGCCTTGATGATTTGTTGGTTTTGTAACTTTTCTAGTTTAGCACCCCAAATTGCTTGTATGTTTTGATACCCTATGACCGTTTTGGTTTAGCATGACTAGTATACTTAGATGAGACTTTCAACTGCCACCGTATGCCATGACCCTGTATGCCATTCTTTTAAAATTGTATGATTTAGGTAAGTTCTGAGACTTTGATTGTTGGGGACGAGACTCTAGAAGAAGTACGACCATATTAATTTTGAGAACAAAATTTTCAAAGGAGGGTAGACTTGTAACACCCACTTTTCTAAAATGAGGGTAATTTTAAACTTTTGTAAAAGTTTATTATTTAATAATAGGATTTATGATTTATGGGAATTTTAAATTAATTTAATACTATTTAAAATTGGTGAATTATAATTTTGATGTGTTAGCTAGTGAACCCTAGAACTGTTGAGCCTAGAGACTAACCATGACCATGGGGACCTAACCATGTGATTAGAATGACTATTTACAACTTTTAGGCTAAGGGTATTTTGGTCATTTTGTGACTTTTGAATTATTTAGGATTTTGATTAATTGGTGAATTTTAGATTATTTTAATAATATTTAAAATGATATATTATGATTTTGGTCAATTTTTATATTTTAATATTTTAGGAAAAATTTTATATTTTTAATATTGTTTTTATTGGATTTGTTTAGTCCGGCTTGATTTTCGTCTCATTCCAACTTGTATTATGACCCGGGTAGCTTAAACTCTAGATGGGACCCAATATTAAGTTAAGCATGGCCCAGAAGACCCAACATTTAAGTTAGTTAGTTAGACTAATTTTATCATGTTAGAATGGTTAAGTTAGAGACTCAAAACTAGATCCTTTTGACCCCAAACTTGAACCTAGTCTAGACTTAACCATATGAGACTAGAGAGGGACAATTAGGACATTTTCCATTAGCCCTAATAGACTCTTTATGGCCGCCACCTTTAGGGGTGAATGATTCATTTCATTCATTACAATCTTGCCTCTTTTATTTTTCTTTTGTTCTTCCCTAATTTTAGAGAGCCTTTCCTTTGATTTGATCTCCAAATCAAATCATTCCTTCACCAAATCTTCCCTCAATCATTCTCATTCTCTAAGGGAAGGGTGCTACCAAGGATTGGAAGAGAAGTGCAAGGAGGAGTGTCCACATTGAGGGATCTTCGTATCGGAGCCGTGTCCTAAAGGATTTCATTGGGATTCTACTCCCAATAGGTAAAACCCATCCTCTAAATCGATTTTCTTTGCATATAAATTAGTTTTGAATCCGTAGGATGCATCATCATGCATGTGTTCCCTTTAGATTCAAATTTGAGGCCATTTGGAGCTCTCTTGAGGATTTTAGATATGTATCTTGTGTCCTACTTGATAGATCCCAAATTAGGACACCCCATGTGTATGTATGTATGATAATAGTTTAAATAGATATTTAAATTCAGTTTTAAAATGGTTAGAGAGTGGATTAATCTTAGTTAGGATAGTTAGAATGAGTTTCATTTGGATACCTACGTTGGTATCCAAGTATCTTGGCCTACATGTGTTTCTTTTATCCAAAATAACTCAAATTCGTTATAATATTCATCCACGTTTTTATTAACCAAAACAACTTAGAAATGTCATAACTTTAGCTTAGAACTCCGTTTAATCTTCCATTTTTTAAAAGAACCGTATCGAAGTTAGATTTCCAAATATATATTTAATAAGCCAAAATCATTCTGAAACTTTTTGTAAAACTATTTGAGTGTCAGCTGTCCGAAAGACAAACGTATTTCGGTGTTTTCGCGATTCCGGGAGCTTCCGGACACGGAAATACGATCCGTTTGAAGTTTCGGAAAGCTAACACGAAGGGCTACGATATACTTTAATCTCAGAATTTTGTGAAGGCCCAATTGGTACAGTATTGGTTTTAAGTAGAAGAGTGACTATACGACATAGGCATTTTGTGTAACCTATGAGCCTATGTAGTATGGATATTAAATGAATGTAGAGTATATAATACATAATATGTTAGATGAATGAAATGATAAATATATGATATGTATCCTCTTTACATTAATGTATATATATGGTTGAATGTAAGCATGTAGGAATGCAATCAATATAATGTATGTAAGCAATGCATAAATGTATGAATTAAAGAATGATATACAATGTATGCATGAAAGTATATAATGAATGCTAGATATGAATGCAAGGTATACATGTAATGATAGATATGAATGCATAATATATACATAATGTAATGTAATATATAATGATAGCATGTATGGTAATGTAGAATATATGACGGAAGCATGTATATGTCCATTGTTTTCCCTTTTCCTTATATTTTTCCTTTCCTTCCCTTTCCATTTCAGTTTTTCCCTTTTTTCCCCTCTTCTATTTTTACATGTTGTATATAATGTATATAATGTATAGATGCATGTAAGTATATAATATGCATGAATGACATGTATGTAATGAAAATAAGTATATGTATGCAACTTAATCATATGTGAATGGATATAATGCATGAACTGAAGTATGCATATATATGGGATATGAATGAATAATATATATATATATATATATATATATATATATATATATATATATATATATATATATATATATGTGTGTGTGTGTGTGTGTGTGTGTGTGTGTGTGTGTGTGTGTGTGTGTTAAGGTAATGTAATGTTTGTATTCACATATATTTTGAGTTAAATATATGAGTTTTATGCATGTATTATATGCATGCATGTATGCAGGAATGAATGTAATATAATGTAGAGTATGCATATATGAATATAATGTATGCAAGTATATAATGTATTCAAATATGTATGTATGCATCTATGAATGTATGTATAGGTGCATGAATGAATGCAAGTATGCATATATGATATGTATGTACGCATGTATACAATGTAAGTATGTATGTATGCATTTCTATAAACTGAGTTAACCTATAACCTTTTACACACATGCATTCATACACCCTTTGATACCATGTATCCCATGTCACATACACCTACATATCACTAAATCTGAGAATATTAACACATATCCTTTAACACACACACACACACTCACTTACTCTTTTACCTTTCCTTCTATATATATAAATATATATATATATATATATATATATATATGTGTGTGTGTGTGTGTGTGTGTGTGTGTGTGTGTGTGTGTGTGTGTGTGTGTGTGTGTGTGTGCCTATATATATAGCTTTCCTATATATATCTATGTATATGAATATGTGAATGTGAATAATATATATACATTATATGACTAAGTTTGTGTGCCTTGTTAGCTTATGGTTTAGTTTTGTGCTTGGTGTCACGACCCGCACCCGTTTTTTTTTTAAACGGATACGAGGCGTGTCCAAGCCAGCCTACGCCGCAGTGTCGGCGGTAGAACGCTGTCACGGCCATGACGATCAAATCACAAATAATGCTCATTCACAAGAATTAATTTAATTTACAATGATTACAAGTTTTACATTTGTAGAATAATATAAACTTGTACAAATAAAAGAATGGCTACAACTCAACTATCTAGCTAGTCTCTAGGCTTTTGTCTGCAAGTATCCCCGTCACTCCCCAAGCTAAGTGAATCCACGGCTAACCTAAAAATGTTAGCTTCCAGTCAGGAATGGAACGAGCACAATTCACTGAATGCAATTTCAAATAAAGAAAATGACTATAAGACAAAGGTTAGGCATTAATCATGAGTTTTGAAGATAACAGTAAAGCCGTGAGAAAATCAATAGTAAAAATAGACCAATATACTTTCCACCGTTAGAAGTACCTTTGATATGTGATCAGTCTGGGCCACTACACCGCACGGTCTACAATGTCTACTTGCATGAAAATAAGCACTGTCTACGATGTCTACTTACAGAAAATAAGCACTGTCTACGATGTCTACTACATAAAAATAAACACTGTCTACGATGTCTACTGCAGAAAATAAGCACTGTCTACGATGTCTACTTGCAGAAAATAAATACTGTCTACGATGTCTACTGTAGAAAATAAGCACTGTCTACGATGTCTACTTGCATGAAAATAAACACTGTCTATGGTCGGATCACACATCCTTGGTACTTCTCATTCCCGACTCAACAATTTATAATAGAGTATAAAAATCACATAACCAATGACTAATCAATGAAATATAGTAAAGATCAATATCGAAATGCAGACAATAAACTGTACTCGCCTGTGGTCCTCTGCTGGTGAAACCGACAGTCTGAACTACTAAATGTGCCACAATAGTCAAAACCCGTACAACAGTCCCCGAAAGCTGAAATAAACATTACCAATATTTTTAGAATAGTCAAATTAGCTAGGATTGCCTGTCCTTAAGTCCAATTCTGGACACAGGGGCAAAACGGTAATTTTGGGTCAAAACGATGTCCGCCGTTGGACTCGTTTTGCACCGAAAAGTGTGCTAGAGTCAACGGTCTCTAAAGTCGTCAAACTATATGTCTACGAATTCAGTTTTTCGATACGAACTCAACCGTATGTCCAGAGTTAGATTTCGGCGGGCCGTGCACAAAATCGTCCATTGAGTGGGACCGTGGGGCCCGCAAAACGACGTCGGATTCGACTGTCTCAGAATTGGACCAAACTTGGCATACAGGACCAGAAAAATGATACGGTCCTGTTGGCACAAGTTTCGTCTCGATCTGATGAACGTGCACAAAGTAATTGGAGAATTTGCAAAGTACACGATACGGGAAATTTTGACGGATACGCATCAAATTCGTCGCGCACACGCGACCAATTTGAATTCCGCCAAAGCCCACACGACTACGAAGCTGTTACGCACCTTTCGATACTTTCGGTTCACAACCACGTCGCCCGGAATGGCAGAACGCACGTCGTATCGTAGATTTTCGTGATTTTTAAAACAGGTTTTTCTTGGTTTTCGAGTCAACTTATCTCAGCACCTACTGATTATAAAAATAATCTAAAAACAGGGTTTGAAAGCTGGTTAGGTTTTCTAAAAACTCCTTCAAATAGATTTTCAAAATTCCTAATATTAGGTTCGGAATTCCACCTCGAACTCAGGGGTTGGGGCCGGGTTTACTGTTCCATTTTGGACAGTTTTTTTGGGGTTTTTGGGTTCGATTTCTACATCACGCTATTGTACTACAAATCAGTCTACTTGCGGGGATTTGAAGAGGTACAGGTTAGGTTTAGACCTGTTCAAGTGGTTCGTGAAACCACTGCACGACGACGGAGATATCCGAACTCGAAGTCAAGCATGCGGCTGTGCTATTGCTGTGTCCAGTCCGCCCGCACGCGGATCGGTACGGTTCCCGGCCAACTCCGACGGGGTGTGCGGTGGCGCGCGATCAGGAACGGCTGTCAATGAGTCGTGGGCGATTGGCGAGTCTCCCCGCATTGGTGAAGTTGCCGTCTCGTCTCGCATCGACGCGCACAGACGAAGTCGGCCAGAACACAGGGTCGCCGCCTTGGGGTGTCGGCGGTGTCTGGCCGCGCTCGGGGGGTCTGCGTGCGCACGTGGGGTGCGCCCAGGTTGGAGTCGACGTCGGGTGGGATGCTGGTTAGGGTTTGCGTGTTCTCGATTTACCTGTCAATATATATACGTGTGTTTTTTCGCGCATAGGCTCGGCTGAAAATACAGGGTGCCTGGATCGGGTTTTTAGACTTTGGGGTCGGCTGTGCCCTCTGCTACAGTACGGGGGGGGAAAAGGCTGGCTACTGTTGATTGTTTAAGTTTTGGTTTGCTGCTGCTTTCCTATAGCTCGGGCTAATGAGTTGGGCCAGCCCAAGTGGGCTGGTCTTTATGGGCTGCTTTGCTTCTTATTCTCCTTCTTATTACTTATTTCTCATATATTCTAGTTTACAATAACATGTATTATAATACATATGCACTTATATTAATATATATACACGTACACACATACGTATGCACATATATATTTATCTATACACGTATACTTTTATATATTTATATATATTAACACATATGTATTTAAAATTTATATATATATATATATATATATATATATATATATATATATATATATATATATATATATATATATATATATATATATATATATATATTCACACAAACACCTATGTATACACATATACATTTGTAAATAATATATACATTTATATATGAATACACAAATACACTTATATATATATATATATATATATATATATATATATATATATATATATATATATATATATATATATATATATATATATATATATATATATATATATATGCACATACACTAATATATATATATTTATATATACTTACAATTACACACATATTTAATATACCTATTTTACCTATATCAAGATATCAATATTAATATATATAACATACCAATATTTAATATACATATTTTACCTACAACAAATATTTAGCAAATAATTGCCAATTCTTAAAAATGTATACGAAAATAAATGCCTTTACCAAACATGTCTACAAGGCTGTATTTGGTTCCACTACATACCTACAAAGGCTTAGGTTCGGTTCGGGCCCAGTTCGGGCTATGTTGGTACAATCGGGTCATCGAAAATCAATATATTTAATTAATAAATAAATAGTTCATCGGTAGGAATTAAGTCGCAACTTAATCTGGTTTTCCTAGTTATGACACTCATATGGCTTTGCATTCCACTACCATGGATAAACACTAGACGAAGCACGCTATTGCACTATCCATACCATAATTTCTAGCCGTCTTGTACTTCAAAACTCAACCATGATTAAAATCATCTACCGTAATAATTAAGTAAATAATTATTTATAATATTCTAAAATCACTATTTAAGTCAAAATAAATAAATAAATAAAAATATTCAAAATTTCGGAAAGGGAGGCTACAAATCTACCCACCTTAAAAATAATTTTGTCCTCGAAATTCTAATATCCAACTATTCCTAAAATTCAAAAAGGAGATCTACTATTACCTTAATCTCCTTAAATTTAATTTCTCAAAATAGTTTATAACCTTCTCCTTGGCCATTTTGGCAACTAAAAAAATCTCGAGGATTTCTACCCACCTTTGGTCACACTACTCCCGTAAAGCTATGTCACTAAAACTTTATAATCCTCCAACTAATTGCTAAAAATTACTACCAATATATGTATATCTACTGTATGTGGCATCTATAGTCCTCTCTATCTACCAAACAACCCAAATCTAACAAACAACAAATTTACACAAGTAGCTAAAAATGGTAAATTCTAATCAGTATGACCATCGTCGCTCCGAAATAGGAAGGACATAAAGATAAGGAAGAACAATCGAGCGTTAAAAAATAAAGTTTCAAGAGCAGTAGCGGTATCCAATGATATAGCTAGAAAGAAAATTTATGAACCATTGACTTATTTGCTAGAGGGCTACTCTAGTCCAGTCACTTGCTAAGTCAAAGAACTCTTCACTTTTCAGAAGGTCTTGCAATCCATGCAATACAGAAGTTCTGTTCTCGAACTTCTGAACAGGTCCTTTAATAGAACGGAATTTGAAAATCAAGATTGTGATCTTTTCGTGGTTATTTAAACACACGAGCAAGGGATATAAATGCATTTACAAAATCGTATCGCGACTTCCAGGTGGATGGGATAATGATCACGGATGACCCCGTATTCTAAGAGGTGGAGACTACATAATAGGTATAGGGACCTATTTCAAGTAGTCCGGTTTTAAAGTCCAAATATGGTGGTATATATAGAGGAGTTTTACTGGGTCCTAAAGGGTTCCCTAATTTGGACATCAATCGCTGGTTGGAGAAACCTTGGGTTTCAATCTATATTGACTGGACAAGATCCCAATGATAAAAAAATTTCTACTAGGCTAGGGTAACCTAGAATAGTTTTTCACCCAAGTGGTTGAGCTAGTTGTCAGTCAGGTTGGTTAGCTAGGTCCTTAAAGTCCAAAATACGTCTTTCGTGACTTCTGTGTTCAAGTGGCACGAGAAGACACAATTGAGTGGCACACTAGTGACATGTGCACAGTAGGCTCGAGTCGTACACAACCATATATGTCGGGTTGAAAGCTTCGAGTCGAAGTTGAGTCCCTAATTGTAGTCGAGAAGTTTACCGGTACCATGATAAGGATTATAGCTAGTCCTTTCTACCTGAAGGTCGTACCATAAAAATAGAGTACAATGGGACGGGTTTGAGTGGGACATGATATACCTAGATGAAGGTGGACTCGTCTAAATCTTACATATGAAATTTGTTGGACGGTAACAGCTGGTCTTGTGCTCCGAATATTAATGACACGGCCGGGGACACAAAATGATCTAAATGGAAAGTGGGAGTCCACGGGGCACTAATTATTCTAATCAATCGGTAATCTTCGTATATCATAAGAAGGCTTACAATCTACCCGTCCACGGTATACAAGAGTTATCGACGGGGTAACCAACTCTAAGGCACCTCATTCTAAAAAGATTTCTAACAACTGAGTCATGAAACTCAAGTTGTGTCAAACCTGTCAGACTATGGTCATAAAGGTTCTAGTAGTATGGGCTGCAGTGATCATACATTGCTGTTGACAACTGGCAGATCATAATATGACAGGGTATTTAAGCTATGGTATTGGTTAGGCTAGTGACTGCGGTGTTCCAACACTAGTTAGGTCTTAATAATAAAACTTACATAACTAGAGCAATATTTGTTGGAAACCAATCTTGGGATGAGTGTCACGGTAAATGATTACCCTATTGTCCACTCATCTCATGTCTTACTGTGGCTTCGGTCGAGAAAGGGTTGATTCAAGGCTTAAGGGTTGCTAGTTAAGGCAAGCTTCCAGCAATAATTAGAGACTCGCAACCTTTGGTCTCTAAATAATAGGTAGTCTCCTAGGTAGGCATTTTGACTAAGGGTAAAACCCTAATCATTCTCAAATTCGAATGGCTTGAAAGTCCCGATAACAGTTTGTGGGTCGATGGGAGAACGAGTAACTCAATCACCTGACTGGCCGATGGTAGCTACACTTGTGCCTACCATTATCATAGCCATGGAAATACTCTGTATCTCTCCATCATCATGAGTTTTCGTCTTTCCAAATCGGTGAAAGACAAAAACAATAAAGGATTCAAGGGAGATGTTATTGAATACAATTTCGTGATTCAAGGACGAACATATAATTCAAGAGGAATTGTCAAAGCAGTCGCGGATGAGATCCTAGATACCTATATATCTCCATCCACGTAGTGTAATTAAACGAAAAGCGAACCAAATGCATCATGGTTGATCAGACCATAATACACTGATTCTGATTTTGACAATAAGTTAGCAGGCGTCCCCACTAAACATATGCCTTGAATAAAGCTCGATAAAAGAGCAAGCTTTCAAAAACTAGGCTATAATAGCAGCATTGGTCAACGTAGTCAAGATACAAGTACGCAAGATTTTTGAAAAAATCACAAGTAGTTCGAGTTTAGAGAGAATCAAAACTTTCCTGGTGTTCTTGCTTATACAATCAATCCTACTATCTTCTATTCACAAGGACCACATAATGCTAGTTTGGGAAACATGCTACTCAACTTACAGATCTTCCACTAATATCGGCTTTGGATCTTATGGGACATGCATGGCATTGTCCTATCCTCTATGGTATCCCAAACTTGTAATCATGTTTGAAGTCAATTCACCGCGGATTACGTCTCGCCCGCATATTCTGGCTGTGGTAACCCTTGGTTTCATAACTCAACATGATACCAAATCGAACACTTCTTAACTCTATCCAATATTGGCTCAAGGGTATCTACGATTATCACGCCCCAGAACCAGAATACTGGAGAGCGGGGACAGACATTGCCAGCTACGTATATTGAAATGGAAGACCATCTCGATATACGGTCACGGCTGTCTAGAAACATGAGGGTTTACTACAAGCCAACAGTCTTTTATGGTCATGAACAAGCCTAATGTCTCAATCAAGCAAGTAAGTAAGGTCACAAGATGTATGATCATTAAATATACAATAATAAGGCGTCCCAAATATTACATATTCAGCTGATCATGAAGCTAGTCATTACAAAATGTTAGGACTAGCAAGAGTTAAGTCATACATGATCAACCCTAGGATTTGTTAATCATGTTTACAGCCCGTAGGCAGACAGTAAGTAAAAGTGCATCGAGCTAACAGGTGCTCGTCGGCTAAACGCCTCAAAAGAATAACTTTACAATAGAGTGAGCGAAACAAAATAGAAAACCCACTCGTAGTCCGGGTTCCTTCTAGTCGCCACCATTGGGCTAGAAGCTTGGTAGATCCTCGGGAGCTACTCCAAAATTTGGCCACACAAAACCAGCTGGGTCAACCCCAGAAAGAGCAAGTGCCACAAGGGGGCCACGAAATAAGAACAAAAGCCAGCAAATAGCACAAGAAAATCTAATATTTAAAACTAGAATTTACGAAAACATGTCAGGATAATATACGACGAGATAACTATGGAACTATTCCGACAGCCAGGTTACAACCCGTAAACCAAACAAGGACCGGGGTTGTAACCCTTCATCTGAACAGAACTTGGTTTCCCACCATTTATCGGCAAGACAATAATGCAATAAATCAAGACAGGGAGCGATCTTGTACTGGATCAAGACATGGCTAGACTGGTTATACCTCATCCAATCAATCACGGCCAAACAGATACTACGGCTTACTACTTTAACTAACTAGGGTTATCACAGGCCTAATTACTAACAAGATGCAGTAAGATTATTCCACAGCCACAAGTCCTGCAGACCATCCAGGTTATCCAGGACGAAAGATTAGGGTTGAATTCAGGTGGGTACATCGTCCAGGAGACACATGTACCCTTAGGTGACTTAGAGGGTGCAACACGCGACGGTGTGCTGGAAATGTGCCCTACTCGACGGCAGGCTACAGATCCCAAGAGCACCCAGGTAACGGGATTGCTTGTAGCTGTGTCATCTCTTCATGACTACTATGTTATTCTAGTTATTAACCTTAATCCATTTTAGTAGGTACTCCTGACCGTGGTACTCAGGAGTCCCCTCCTAGACATGATGCAAGACAGGATAAGTGGATTAATCAAGCAAGCAGAAGAACTACCTACGGTGTCAAGGCAAGTCAAGTTAATTTAGCCGTCGCAATAACATTAAGTTATCAAGTCATGCTACAAGTCAGGAGTGCGCCGCCACGGGCTACTATCAAGTCAGGTTGGTCATGTCAGGAGTGCACCACTATGGGTCACTGTCGTGTTATGCTAGTTCCTTGTCATACCAAGCCATGTACAATAGTCATTCCAAACATGTTAAGTAAATCAAGTTCATGACAAAAGGCGTAAGGATATAAAATGGGCATAAAATATCTAATAAAATATCAAAATACAGGGCTATAGAAGAGCCAAGCTTAAGGAAATAAAATCAGAACTCCAAGAGCTAATCGATTAAGCAAGGGGGGTCAGGGGCAGCATACGTGCAAAAGTACGCACGCAGGGAAGCTGCGTACGCACGCAAGGCTCGCTCAAGTCTGCGTACCAAGGCACACTCAAGGGGAGCAGCGTACGTGAAAAGTCACGCACGCTCAAGGGAGCTGCGTACGTGAAAAGTCATGCACGCTCAAGGGAGCTGCGTACGTGAAAAGTCACGCACACTCAAGGAGTCACGCTTCCAACAGGAAGCGTACTCAAGTCTGCGTACGCAGCGCTAAAGAGCGCGCGTAGCTCAGGGTGCGTAAGCTAAACAGCTCTGCACACACTGCTCACTGTCTTCTCCAGACAGTAAGAACACCATGGCTGAACCTAAAGCTTCAAAAGCTCACAACTTGGCCATCCGAACTCTAAATCCGGATTTTTAAAGCTCCAACTTGGGTGAAACTGAATGCTCTTCCACATGGAAGCATCAAAAACCCATAAAATCCAACTAAAGTAGATCAAACCATACAAAATCCGAAAATAGCTAAACCTAGATCTAGAACAAGGAAGCTCCAAATCACAAAATAGAAAGTCATAATGTTGATCACCATGTCCTAATCTAGCAAATGAACCAAGAAAATAGGGCTCTTATGAAGTGGCAAGGTGCACTTGCCTAGGGTTGGGAGCGTTGTGTAGAGGAAGGAGAAGAAGAAGAAGAAGAAAATAAATGGTGGTTATGAGGAGAGAAAAAATGTTGGTCGAGTTATAAAGAGGGTGGGAAGTGGTGTGTTGAGGGTGGAGAATAGGTTAAGGTGATCCAATGCTCATTAAACCAAACCAAACCAACCCAAACCAATTAAAACCGAACCATGTCATAAACCCAAAATACGAGAAATACCGAAATTCCACAAGTTGAGAAAAATAAAAATACATGCAAAATCCAGATACGAGTATAAATACGAAATACGGGAAATGAGGGTGACAACGATCAAGAGAGGACCACTAGCCATAGTTTTGGCAATATCCCATCACTTATATTTTCTTAAAATAATTTCACCTCTAGGGGTTGTGTCTCGCCAGTGCGCTGCTGGCTGTAGTGTTTCCATAGTCTCCCAAAATTCAATTAAAAGGCGACAGTGCGCTGTTGTCCAGCCAGTATGAGTTAACTAACATTCCCGTAACTATATCTGTAAATAAATTCCCGAGCTTCTAGAGATTCAAACAAGTTGACTGTGAAATAAGGCATAAATATTTGCCCTATCAACCCTAAAATAAAAGATTGAGCGGGGAGGAAATAATCGAAGACAAAGATATATAAACATTTTAATGTCTATTCCTTGTGTATTCAAATATTGAGGAAAAATTTGAACCGAAACTAACTCGAGGTCCCTATGGGAATAACAATAATCAGAATTTATATAAAATATTAATTCCTAGGGCAAATAGAAACTAAATAGGCAGTTCAACTAAGATATGAGGATGACATCTAAGAGGCAAGAGAATAAATTAAATAATCTATCAAGGCTAGATCATTAATTCTACGAAGCCCTGCCTTACCAAGGGAATAATCTATCCAAATTAGATTACATCGTCATATCAAGAGATAATAATGTAACTATGGGGATCTGACAAGGTATCAAAATTAATAACCCTCATCCTAATTTGCATGGCCTAGACTACCCATCGGTAAATTTGTATAAGGGACTCCTAGTCCTAGTCATTCACTTAAATTAAATTAATCTTAATTCGTGAATGAGCATTTCCTTGCCGCAGGCTCGCAATAGTACAACTAACATAAGTACTATCACGAGTTCGCATGATTTGCGAAGACAGACCTGCATGGGCCACCACAAAAACTTGTCACGACCCGTACCCATTTTTTTAAACGAATACGAGGCGTGTCCAAGCCAGCCTACGCCGCAGTGTCGGCGGTAGAACGCTGTCACGGCCATGACGATCAAATCACAAATAATGCTCATTCACAAGAATTAATTTAATTTACAATGATTACAAGTTTTACATTTGTATAATAATATAAACTTGTACAAATAAAAGAATGGCTACAACTCAACTATCTAGCTAGTCTCTAGGCTTTTGTCTGCAAGTATCCCCATCACTCCCCATGCTAAGTGAATCCACGGCTAACCTGAAAATGTTGGCTTCCAGTCAGGAATGGAACGAGCACAATTTACTGAATGCAATTTCAAATAAAGAAAATGACTATAAGACAAAGGTTAGGCATTAATCATGAGTTTTGAAGATAACAGTAAAGCCGTAAGAAAATCAATAGTAAAAATAGACCAATATACTTTCTACCGTTAGAAGTACCTTTGATATGTGATCAGTCTGGGCCACTACACCGCACGGTCTACAGTGTCTACTTGCATGAAAATAAGCACTGTCTACGATGTCTACTTGCAGAAAATAAGCACTGTCTACGATGTCTACTGCATAAAATAAACACTGTCTACGATGTCTACTGCAGAAAATAAGCACTGTCTACGATGTCTACTTGCAGAAAATAAATACTGTCTACGATGTCTACTGCAGAAAATAAGCACTGTCTACGATGTCTACTTGCATGAAATAAACACTGTCTATGGTCGGATCATACATCCTTGGTACTTCTCATTCCCGACTCAACAATTTATAATAGAGTATAAAAATCACATAACCAATGACTAATCAATGAAATATAGTAAAGATCAATATCGAAATGCAGACAATAAACTGTACTCGCCTGTGGTCCTCTGTTGGTGAAACCGACAGTCTGAACTACTAAATGTGCCACAATAGTCAAAACCCGTACAACAGTCCCCGAAAGCTGAAATAAACATTACCAATATTTTTAGAATAGTCAAATTAGCGAGGATTGCCGTCCTTAAGTCCAATACTGGACACGGGCAAAACGGTAATTTTGGGTCAAAACGATGTCCGCCGTTGGACCCGCTTTGTACCGAAAAGTGTGCCAGAGTCAATGGTCTCTAAAGTCGTCAAACTACATGTCTACGAATCCAATTTTTTGATACAAACCCAACCGTATGTCCAGAGTTGGATTCCGGCAGGCCGTACACAAAATCGTCCGCTGAGTGGGACCGTGGGGCCCGCAAAACGACGTCTGATTCGACTGTCTCAGAATTGGACCAAACTTGGCATACAGGACCAGAAAAATGATACGGTCCTGTTGGCGCAAGTTTCGTCTCGATCTGATGAACGTGCACAAAGTAATTAGAGAATTTATAAAGTGTACGATACGGGAAATTTTGACGGATACGCATCAAATTCGTCGCACACACGCGACCAATTTGAATTCCGCCAAAGCCCACATGACTACGAAGCTGTTACGCACCTTTCGATACTTTCGGTTCGCGACCACGTCGCCCGGAATGGCGGGACGTACGTCGTATCGTAGATTTTCGTGATTTTTAAAACAGGTTTTTCTTGGTTTTCGAGTCAACTTATCTCAGCACCTAGTGATTATAAAAATAATCTAAAAACAGGGTTTGAAAGCTGGTTAGGTTTTCTAAAAACTCCTTCAAATAGATTTTCAAAATTCCTAATATTAGGTTCAGAATTCTACCTCGAACTCAGGGGTTGGGGCCGGGTTTATTGTTCTATTTTGGACAGTTTTTTCGAGGTTTTTGGGTTCGATTTCTACATCACGCTATTTTACTACAAATCTGTCTACTTACAGGGATTTAAAGAGGTACATGTTAGGTTTTGACCTGTTCAAGTGGTTCGTGAAACCACTGCACGACGACGGAGATATCCGAACTCGAAGTCAAGCGCGCGGCTGTGCTATTGATGTGTCCAGTCCGCCCGCGCGCGGATCATCGCAGTTCCCGGCCAACTCCGACGGGGTGCACGGTGGCGTGCGATCAGGAACAACTGTCAACGAGTCGTGGGCGATTGGCGAGTCTCCCCGCATTGGTGAAGTTGCCGTCTCGTCTCGCGTCGACGCACACAGACGAAATCGGCCAGAACACAGGGTCGCCGCCTTGGGGTGTCGGCGGTGTCTGGCCGCGCTCGGCGGGGTCTGCGTGCGCACATGGGGTGCGCCCAGGTTGGAGTCGGCGTTGCGTGGGATGCTGGTTAGGGTTTGTGTGTTCTCGATTTACCTGTCAATATATATACGTGTGTTTTCTCGCGCAGAGGCTCGGCTGAAAATACAGGGTGCCTGGGTCGGGTTTTTAGACTTTGCGGTCGGCTGTGCCCTCTGCTACAGAGCGGGAGAGGGAAAGGCTGGCTACTGTTGATTATTTAAGTTTTGGTTTGCTGCTGCTTTCCTATAGCTCGGGCTAATGAGTTGGGCCAGCCCAAGTGGGCTGGTCTTTATGGGCTGCTTTGCTTCTTATTCTCCTTCTTATTACTTATTTCCCATATATTCTAGTTTACAATAACATGTATATGAAATACATATGCACTTATATTAATATATATACACGTACACACATACGTATGCACATATATATTTATCTATACACGTATACTTTTATATATTTATATATATTAACACATACGTATTTAATATATATATATATATATATATATATATATATATATATATATATATATATATATATATATATATATATATATATATATTCACACAAACACCTATGTATACACATATACATTTGTAAATAATATGTACATTTATATATGAATACACAAATACACTTATATATATATATATATATATATATATATTATATATATATATATATATATATATATATAATATATATATATATTATATATATATATATATATATATATATATATATATATATATACGCACATACACTAGTATATATATATATTTATATATACTTACAATTACACACATATTTAATATACCTATTTTACCTATATCAAGATATCAATATTAATATATATAACATACCAATATTTAATATACATATTTTACCTACAACAAATATTTAGCAAATAATTGCCAATTCCTAAAAATGTATACGAAAATAAATGCCTTTACCAAACATGTCTACAAGTCCGTATTTGGTTCCACTACATACCTACAAAGGCTTAGGTTCGGTTCGGGCCCAGTTCGGGCTATGTTGGTACAATCGGGTCATCGAAAATCAATATATTTAATTAATAAATAAATAGTTCATCGGTAGGAATTAAGTCGCAACTTAATCTGGTTTTCCTAGTTAGGACACTCATATGGCTTTGCATTCCACTACCATGGATAAACACTAGATGAAGCACGCTACTGAACTATCCGTACCATGATTTCTAGCCGTCTTGTACTTTAAAACTCAACCATGATTAAAATCATCTACCGTAATAATTAAGTAAATAATTATTTATAATATTCTAAAATCACTATTTAAGTCAAAATAAATAAATAAAATAAAAATATTCAAAATTTCGGGAAGGGAGGCTACACTTGGTTTAGCAAGTGACTTAGGCTATGAGTTAGCAGCTATCTTGGATACTTGATTTGCATAGACTTAGTTTGTTTAGACCTAGAATTGACTAACCTAGACTAGTTGACCATTGTTGACCCAACCCTAGTTAGTTTGACCAAAGGTTGACTTTAGCCTAGATTGACCCAAACATCATGTAGAATGTATTGTAGCAGTCTATTTTACCATTTTGGATATGTTGTGACTTGTACTGTTCTATTAGGAGCCAGACATCACTCCTCAGACAGTATTTCATTTCAGATACTCAGGATATCAGGCGAGTACATTCTCTGATCATTTCATATCTTGTTTAGGATTATATTCCTGCTTTAGATTACCTTACTTGAATGCTGACACGTTGGTAACACGGATTAGTACTATATGGATCCCTTTATGAGATGTTATCCCCCTCGAGAGCATCAGATACTCATGTCTCGTGTATTTTACTTACATCAGGTATCTCATGCTTCTATTATCATGAATCTTTCATGTATCAGCTTGTGATTCATGTACTCTCATGAATCATAAAGCCTTCACGAATCTATTCATGAATCACTCTTTATGAGCCAGTAGTATAGTCATGAATCTTAACGTAACTTAATTGGATCCTTGTGTATTGATTGGGGATGGGGGAGTAGAACTGAACATATGAATAATTCTAAAGTAGTATAGTCATGAATCACCCTCCAACTGTTCACATGTTCATCTTGTACTCTGAATCACTAGTCACTGATTAGTTCTCTATATATATTGTAGATATTTACTTACAGTCTCTCTTTTACATCATGTTATTCTTTCAGTTTTATGTATCTTACTCTCTAGCATGTTTATATTTTCTAACCTGTTATGATTTGTATGAGATGTATTGTGCTCGCTCCTGTCCTGACTGGACTTGTTGAAAATATTACAGAGGATGAGGACGAGGCGCTCTGTACTACATATTACAGGACTACCCTAGAGGACTGTTGAGACCTGGATCAGCAGCAGGACCCCTTATTAGTGGATGACACACCACTATTTTAGATTAGTGATTATCAGTTGTACTTATTTACTCTATGGATTACTGTATTTGAGATTTGGGATGTTATCTGGATTTTTGATATCTTAGACACTTAGACTTCTATCTGTTGTATCTTTGTGGATTTCATTTCATATCTATCTATCTTATCATTTTATGCCTTAGATGTGATTGAGACTGTATTCTGCTATGTCACCTCCATTCAGAGTGTATATACTATACAGGTACCTTATACTGTTAGATGATTGGCCTAGGACAGCGTTCTACCGCCGACACTGCGGCGTAGGCTAGACATACCCACTTCTTGTGCCCTTACTCTAGGGTGCGGGTCATGACACATTTTTAGTGGTAGCCCATGCAGGTCGAGATTCGCATTTGTGCGAAGTCGTGGTAGTACGACGATTAGTTGTACTGCTGCGTACCTGCGATTAGAGATAAGGAATAGGTGTTAGAATGAGAGGATACTCAATCACTGTTAGAATTTCTTGAGAGATTCTTGGGACGACCCTTGTGAATCTTATTTTAACTTCGATTTGAAATCTCTTTTTCCCTTGATTTGATTCATCCTTACTTCCTGTTATTGAATTTGATTTTGATGGATTATTGTTGAAGTTTGAATCTTGATGTTAGTTGTTAAATTTGAGTTTCTATTTATATCTATATCTATATCTATCTATATTATATATATATATTTTTTTCTATCTATATTATATATATATATATATATATACATCTTTTTGGAATTAAGGTATAACCTGATAACATACTTGATGAAGACAGTGAGAAAGGTAAAAGTCTACTTTATTTATGGAGTTTAGAATTTATCGCAGTCATATTTGCTAGCATGACAAGGACGTAGAGCCTGATTTAGATATACTCATCTTAGTTATGAAATCTAGATTTTCTTGCAGCCATACCGGGTGGCGTGGTAAGAATTATAGAAAACATGACTATCGGGTGTATACCTTCATTATGGACTCTATTGTTTATTGCAGCTATGTTTACTGGCGTGGCAAAATTCTAACAACATGATTTCAGAAAGACGTGTATGGTATCCGATTTTATCTTAAATGTGTTCATTTCTTTTTAACATTTGTTGAAGAACAGATTTTATCATTATTTCTTTTCTGCCATTATTTCTTGTATTACCATTTTTCTAAAAAAAACTGTCCTGATTACATCAATCACCTGTCTCGTATCTAATTATGTCAGCTATACTTTGAAACTCTTGAATCTCCATATCTTTTCACCTTTGAAAGGTCGAGGAAGTAAAGTAAATCATCTAACTTGGAAAAGACTTGATTTGTTATCTTGTGATAATCTTGCTAGGGGTATAATATGATGGACCTTGATATAGGTTTGGGATAGAGATGCGACTGAATTTGAGGATGAAATCAAGAGAGTTATATTATCAATTTAGGAACAATCATACTTAGGAAAATCTTTTGGGTTTGAATAATTCATAGATGTATTTCATAACTGATGAGGATATTCGAGGTCAACTTAGTTTCAAGAACTTGGATAAATTTTGGTAATTGATTCTTGAGACGTTACACTTAAGCCTATGATGTTAAATTTAGGAATTTAGTAATAGAGAAGAGATTTTAACTATATGCAATGATGATATGAAATTGAATAAGATATTGTAAGAACTGGCTAGAAACAGAAAGAACGCAAGGATTTTGAGTTATATAAAATATAGAGATTTTATGAAAATTTTAAATTTAGGAGAATAATATTGAAGGTGTACGTTGAAGGAAATATGAAGGTTGAATTTATAATAAAGAATAAGTTTTGTAAGGCCTAGTGGGTTTAGATTTAAATAATACAAGGAGAGTAAATTGAATAAGTTCAAGGATTACATAAAACTTGATTTAGAGGCTTCATATCCAATTTTAGAAAAGGTGGAAGAATCTAGATTTATGATGATTAAGTGGTCAGTTTTGATTCCTAGTAAGAAGGGTATGCTTCATGAATAATGTTTCGAAACTTAGAAATTTAGCCTATGGTGATCATGGCAAGGTCAAATCTTTATGACGGAAGGATATAATTTTGATGGTAGTCATATAAAGGTTGATTTTTATATTGGGACTTGTGAGATAAAGATATGATTGGCAAATGATAAACTTGATAGTATCAGAGTGAGATGATTAACTTGACTTTCCTACGAAATCTTTTCTCTTATTTTTCCTTTAAAAGGAGAAATTTGACTTATTCCATATCTTTGAATCACCCTTTATAAGTTTTCAATATCATTGAATCCTAGCTCCCTTAATCACGACCAATCGACTTTGATCATCTTTTCTTATCATATTAATATCTTAGGTCATACTCAATTGAATTAAATTAATTGTGAACTGAATCTCCATCCTTGTATGCTCGTGCTCAGACTTCGATGACCTTGTCCTCCATATTGCCCAAATCTTGATTACCCAGAATTGATCAACTTAGATCGTATCGAGACTAAATTTTCTTAATATATATTGTGATTGGATTTTAATGCTATTGACTTTCGTTCTTTAAACTTTTGATTTTGATTTTTCTTTGAATAGTACCCCTTTATAGATAATTACTAGTTATCTTTATTTATTTTTGATAATTACCAGTTTTCATATAGGATGGTAGACTGCCTTACAGCCTTGATAATTTGTTATTTTGTAACTTTTCTAGTTTAGCACCCAGATTGCTTGTATGTTTTGATACCCTATGACCGGTTTGGTTTAGCATGACTAGTATACCTAGATGAGACTTTCAACTGCCACCGTATGCCATAACCCGGTATGCCATTCTTTTAAATTATATGATTTAGGTAAGTTCTGAGACTTTGATTGTTGGGGACGAGACTCTAGAAGAAGTACGACCATCTTAATTTCGAGGACGAAATTTTCTAAGGAGGGTAGACTTGTAACATCTATTTTTCTAAAATGAGAGTAATTTTGAACTTTTGTAAAAATTTATTATTTAATAATAGAATTTATGATTTATGGAAATTTTAAATTAATTTAACCCTATTTAAAATTGGTGAATTATAATTTTGATGTGTTAGCTAGTGAACCCTAGAACTGTTGAGCCTAGAGACTAACCATGACCATGGGGACCTAACCATGTGATTAGAATGACTATTTACAACTTTTAGGCTAAGGATATTTTGGTCATTTTGTGACTTTTGAATTATTTAGAATTTGATTAATTGGTAAATTTTAGATTATTTTAATAATATTTAAAATGATGTATTATGATTTTGGTCAATTTTCATATTTTAATATTTTGGAAAAATTTATATTTTTAATATTGTTTTTATAGGATTTGTTTAGTCGGGTTTGATTTTCGTCTCGTTCCGACTTGTATTATGACCCGGGTAGCTTAAACTCTAGATGGGACCCAATATTAAGTTAAGCATGGCCCAGAAGACCCAACATTTAAGTTAGTTAGTTAGACTAATTTTTATCATGTTAGAATGGTTAAGTTAGAGACTCAAAACTAGATCCTTTTGACCCCAAACTTGAACCTAGTCTAGACTTAACCATATGAGAGAGAGGGGCAATTAGGACATTTCCCATTAGCCCTAATGGACTCTTTATGGCAGCCACCTTTAGGGGAGAATTATTCATTTCATTCATTACAATCTTGTCTCTTTATTTTCCTTTTGTTCTTCTCTAATTTTAGAGAGCCTTTCCTTTGATTTGATCTCCAAATCAAATCATTCCTTCACCAAATCTTCCCTCAATCATTCCCATTCTCCAAGGGAAGGGTACTACCAAGGATTGGAAGAGAAGTGCAAGAAGGAGTGTCCACATTGAGGGATCTTCGTATCGGAGCCGTGTCCTAAAGGATTTCATTGGAATTCTACTCCCAATAGGTAAAATCCATCCTCTAAATCGATTTTCTTTGCATATAAATTAGTTTTGAATCCGTAGGATGCATCATCATGCATGTGTCCCCTTTAGATTCAAATTTGAGGCCATTTGGAGCTCTCTTGAGGATTTTAGATATGTATCTTGTGTCCTACTTGATAGATCCCAAATTAGGACACCCCATGTGTATGTATGTATGATAATAGTTTAAATAGATATTTAAATTCAGTTTTAGAATGGTTAGAGAGTAGATTGATCTTAGTTAGGATAGTTAGAATGAGTTTCATTTGGATACCTACGTTGGTATCCAAGTATCTTGGCCTACATGTGTTTCTTTTATCTAAAACAACTCAAATTCGTCATAATATTCATCCACGTTTTTATTAACCAAACAACTTAGAAATGTCATAACTTTTAGCTTAGAATTCCGTTTAATCTTCCATTTTTTTTAAAAGAACCGTATCGAAGTTAGATTTCCAAATATATTTTTAATAAGCCAAATCATTCTGGAACTTTTTAAAACTATTTGAGTGTCAGCTGTCCGAAAGACAAACGTATTTCGGTGTTTTCCGCGATTCCGGGCTTCCAGACACGAAATACGATCCGTTTAAAGTTTCGGAAAGCTAACACGAAGGGCTACGACATACTTTAATCCTAGAATTTTGTGAATGCCCAATTGGTATAGTATTGGTTTTAAGTAGAAGAGTGACTATATGACATAGATATTTTGTGTACCTATGAGCCTATGTAGTATGGAATTAAATGAATCTAGAGTATGTAATACATAATATGTTAGATGAATAAAATAATAATATATGATATGTATCCTCTTTACATTAATGTATATATGGTTGAATGCAAGCATGTAGGAATACAATCAATGTAATGTATGTAAGCAATGCATAAGATGAATTAAAGAATGATATACAATGTATGCATGAAAGTTATAATGAATGCTAGATATAATGCAAGGTATACATGTAATGATAGATATGAATGCATAATATATACATAATGTAATGCAATATATAATGATAGCATGTATGGTAATGTAGAATATGACACAAGCATGTATATGTCCATTGTTTTTCCTTTTTCCTTACATTTTTCCTTCCCTTCCCTTTCCATTTCAGTTTTTCCCTTTTTTTTCCTCTTCTATTTTTACATGTTGTATACAATGTATATAATGTATAGATGCATGTAAGTATGTAATATGCATGAATAACATGTATGTAATAAAAATAAGTATATGTATGCAACTTAATCATATGTGAATGGATATAATGCCTGAACTGAAGTATGCATGTATATGGGATATGAATGAATGATATATATATATATATATATATATATATATATATATATATATATATATATTATATATAATATAATATATATATATATTAAATATATATATATATATATATATATACATATATAATATATAAATATGTGTGTGTGTGTGTGTGTGTGTGTGGTGTGTGTGTGTTGTGTGTGTGTGTTAAGGTAATGTAATGTATGTATTCACATATATTTTGAGTTAAATATGAGTTTCTATGCATATTATATGCATGCATGTATGCAGGAATGAATGTAATATAATGTAGAGTATGCATATATGAATAAATGTATGCAAGTATATAATTTATTCAAATATGTATGTATGCATCTGTGATGTATGTATAGGTGCATGAATGAATGCAAGTATGCATATATGATATGTATGTATGCATGTATACAATGTAAGTATGTATGCATTTCTATAACTGAGTTAACCTATAACCTTTTACACACATGCATTCATACACCCTTTGACACCATGTATCCCATGTCATATACCTACATATCACTAAATCTGAGAATATTAACACATATCTTTTAACACACACACTCACTTACTCTTTAACCTTTCCTTCTATATATATATATATATATATATATATATATATATATATATATATATATTATATATTATATATATATATATATATCTAGATAATATATATATATATATATATATATATATAATATAGATATATTATATATGTGTGTTGTGTGTGTGTGTGTGTGTGTGTGTGTGTGTGTGTGTGTTTGTGTGTGGGTGTGTGTGTGCGCGCCTATATATATAGCTTTCCTATATATCTATGTATATGAATTATGAATGTGAATAATATATATACATTATATGACTAAGTTTGTGTGCCTTGTTAGCTTATGGTTTAGTTTTGTGCTTGGTTTAGCAAGTGACTTAGGCTATGAGTTAGTAGCTATCTTGGATACTTGATTTGCATAGACTTTGTTTGTTTAGACCTAGAATTGACTAACCTAGACTAGTTGACCATTGTTGACCAACCCTAGCTAGTTTGACCAAAGGTTGACTTTAGCCTAGATTGACCCAAACATCATTAGAATGCATGTAGCAGTCTATTTTACCATTTGGATATACTGTGACTTGTACTGTTCTATTAGGAGCCAGACACCACTCCTCAGGCAGTATTTTATTTCAGATACTCAGGATATCAGGCGAGTACATTCTGATCATTTCATATCTTGTTTAGGATTATATTCCTGCTTTAGATTACCTTACTTGAATGCTGACACGTTGGTAACACGAATTAGTACTATATGGATCCCTTTATGAGATGTTATCCCCCTCGAGATCATCAGATACTCATGTCTCGTGTGTTTTACTTACATCAGGTATCTCATACTTCTATTATCATAATCTTTCATGTATCAGCTTGTGATTCCTGTACTCTCATGAATCATAGAGCCTTCATGAATCTATTCATGAATCATCTTTATGAGCCAGTAGTATAGTCATGATCTTAACGTAACTTAATTGGATCCTCGTGTATTGATTGGGGATGGGGAGTAGAACTGAACATGTGAATAATTCTAAAGTAGTATAGTCATGAATTACCTCTTTAGTATAGTCATGAATCACCCTCCAGCTGTTCACATGTTCATCTTGTACTCTGAATCACTAGTCACTGATTAATTCTCTATATATATTTAGATATTTACTTACAGTCTCTCTTTTACATCATGTTGTTCTTCCAGTTTCATGTATCTTACCTCTAGCATGTTTATATTTCCTAACCTGTTATGATTTTGTATGAGATGTATTGTGCGCTCTCCTGTCCTGACTGGACCTGTTGAAAATATTACAGAGGATGAGGATGAGGCGCTATGTACTACATATTACGGGACTACCCTAGAGGACTGTTTGTGACCTAGATCAGCAGCAGGACCCCTTATTAGTGGATGACACACCACTAGTTTAGATTAGTGATTATCAGTTGTACTTATTTACTCTATGATTACTGTATTTGAGATTTGGGATGTTGTCTGGATTTTGATATCTTAGACACTTAGACTTCTATCTGTTGTATCTTTGCGGATTCATTTCATATGTATCTATCTTATCATTTTCTGCCTTAGATGTGATTGAGACTGTATTCTGCTATGTCACCTCCATTCAGAGTGTATATACTGTACAGTACCTTATATTTTAGATGATTGGCCTAGGACAGCGTTCTACCGCCGCACTGCGGCGTAGGCTGGACATACCCACTCTTGTGCCCTTACTTAGGTGCGGTCGTGACACGTTTTTAGTGGGGCCCATGCAGGTCGAGATTCGCATTTGGCGAAGTCGTGGTAGTACGACGATTAGTTGTACTGCTGCGTACCTGCGATTAGAGATAAGGAATATGTGTTAGAATGAGAGAATACTCAATTACTGTTAGAATTTCTTGAGATTCTTGGGACGATGTAACACCCCAGTCCCAAAATACGTAGGACTAGGAACGTAGACATGCCAGCTGTATACATACAAAGTACACTTCAATATATGAAACCTCGTATGAATACATAAGCTGTAAAATGCAGTAGAACCATAACTAATCTAATCTCATCCACAAAATAAGGAAATAAAGAATTCATATAATCATCTATGGAAATGTATTTGTACAATATGTTGGCGGAGACAATCCACTACCAACGAGCAAGGGACGAAATACATTGAAAATGAAATAAGTTTAGCGAACGAAGCGAAGACGATCCAATTGCAATCATCCTCGAAGATATAGCGATGATCACTGCTAGAGCTAGAACACCTGCGTATGATAGAGCACACACCTGGCGAGATAACCATGTCCTCAGAGGAACGTAACAGACACATAATATCATGCCAATAACTGAATAATAGAAGCTCAACATAAAAGTATATATATGCTAAACAAAGAAAGGTCCTTAACCATTCTATGTGAAATGCATTTGAAGACACGTTCCACACAAGGGTTCTCGAGACTAGAAACACGGCGCATTAGCGTTTCAACCAAGGCACTAGTGACGTCTAGAGAAATAAATGCACGGCCCATTAGCACTCAAGTGAGAGCTAAGGGACTCTAAGAAAAATAAATGCACGGCCACTATCTCTTGGGTGAGTCACTAACGGCAGCTAGAGGAAAGTAAATGCACGGCACATTTGTGTTTCAACCGAGGCACTAGTGGCATCTAGAGAAAAGTAAATAAGTGCACGGCACACTAGCTCTCGGCTGAGTCACAAATGGCAGCTAGAGAAAAGTAAATGTGTAAAAGCCCCTGTGCATATAACTGTCTTCACCCTCCCCATGCACTACTCGTGCTGAATCCACACTACGATATTCTAATAACCGCTAAGTCTTCTAGACAACTATATTAGCAGTTATATCCTAACGCTCGTCCTGTACGCATCGATGTACGGTCGGTACACAAGTCCGAATCTATATGAGACACGTGACATCGTGGCACACAATATCGAGTCAATAATGCGGCACAAACAAAGGTGGTCCCTTAACTCTAGGCCAATGCATAAAGAAAACTAAAGTATAATAATTTGCAACTACATATGGTTTTGAAAGAACAAGAAAAAAACATGCATGAGATTGAGCAAGAAATTAAACGTAAGCAAGGTGTCTTGTTTGATTTTCGAGTGAGGTAAGATGATGTCCTGGCGACGAATCAACAACAATGCACAAGAGGAAGGTGTAGGAACAACTTCAGATGTTAAAATAGTCTATTATCTAATTATAATTACTGCACCTATTACATTTATTTAATACATTCTAAAGTTAGAATATGGTATAGGTTTTCGTATTAGCTTTCCGAAAAACTAAACGGATCGCATTTTCGTTTCCGGAATCTCCCGAAATCGCAAAAATACTGAACACGTTTATTTTTGGAACACTAGATACTCAAACAGTTTTGTAGAAATCTACAGAACAAATTTGTCTATTAAATATGTTTTTGGAAACCTTACCTCGATACGCTTCTTTTAAAAAAAACTGGAGGCGAAACGGAGTTCGGATCTAGAGATATCGTCGTTCCAAGTTGTTCTTGCTACTAAAAAGTGGGGCTGAATTCTAATGACGAATTTTAGAGCTTCTATTGGACTAAAAATAATTTCGAATTATGGCTGATAGAAGGGGATGTATTAGGTTTATATAGGTATTTATTTCAGATTTATCTCCTAAATTAGATAGGATTTGATTTAAATAAAAAAACAATCTAATTAATGCTAGATATGATTCCAATAGGATAAGAATTTCTAATGGATAAATCTTCACATAAATTTAAATCAAGTAAATTATTTAAAAAAAATTAATTTGATTGAAATCCTTTAAATGATCACCATAATAACTTTAAGTATTTCTATATTATCAAATAATTTAAATCGTATGAATCCAAATCCAATCAAACTCAACATAATAACTTTAAAATATCTAATATTTATCAATAATTTAAATTAAATAAAATAATTATTTAATCAATAACATTTCAAATCTAGATTAGACAAATCGTAATGCTCCAATTCAGTCATAATTATTTTAAACAATACAAATTATCAACATAATTTAAAGTATAGTTGATAACCATCAAGATAATTTAAATAAATTCAAATATAATCAAATAACTGATTAACATATCAAAATATACTCGATGTCATTAAATATTATAAAACTTACTTTGATAATCCAAATCGTTATTTAAAAAAATAGACAAAAAAACCTTTTATCGCTCATTTTTTTAAAACCAATTTTTAGAAGACCAAAAATAATAAAAATATTTTATATTTCAAATAAAAATTCGAGAACATTTTTTTAGAAACATTATTTCAAACCATTAATTTAAAACTAGTTTTTGGTAACAAAAGTAATCACAAATATCTTTTACAAAATTTCTACAAAATATTTTTAAATACGAAAAAAATATATATAATTTAAAAAAAATAATTTTGGGAAGATGAGTTACAAATCTACCACCTTTGAAAATTTTTGTACTCAAATTTAAGACTACTAGGATAGACTGATCGGTAAAAGGATAGTAAGATTTGTAATAAGAGAAAATAGATGGAAGGGAAAAGAAAATTTCTTTAATGAGAACATTAATAAATTTGGATAAAAATAGAAGAAGTGAATGGATGGCTTGATGTGCACGGACACGATACACAAACACATTTGTAGGTGGAAAAATTAATGGAATAGAGAATAATGAGCCTCTCCTTATATAGGAGGTGGAAGCTACTATTTAGATAAGGATTATGATAGTTTCAAATCCCTTTAGATAATTCATCTATTTATTTTAAATCAAATTCAGTAAATTTCATTCCAAATCTAAATCAATTTAAATCTAATTAAATTCCATCCTTTAGTTTAAAATCATCAAATTTCAAATATATATATTAATTAACTATTTAATAAATCCATAAAATCAAATCAAGATTTAAATTGCCACAATAATTTCAAAATATATTTTCCAAAATGCTAATAGTAATAATTTTAAAATTACATTATTATTTAAAAATAAACTAATAAATAATTACGAATATATATGTATGTTCAAATAATATTTACATAAATATACTTTTCTAATATACAATTTTATAAAAAATTATTTATTATTATATCTATAATGAAAAGGTTTTCATAATTAAATCATAACTTGAAAATTTAGGCACGATAGCTAAAAATATTATTATCTATATTATTTCGAAACTATAAAATAAAAAAAATATTTTTTAAAAATATGTACGCTCGCACATAGTCGTACTAGTCCAGCATTACGAAAAATAAAATTTTGCGCGTGACATAAAATACAACTACGCGATGTACAATATACAAAAATAAAAAATCAGTATCAAATTTATTTAAAAAATAGTAGAATTTAGGGGTTTTACAGACGACCCTTGTGAATCTTATTTTAACTTCGATTTGAAATCTCTTTTTTCCTTGATTTGATTCACCCTTACTTCTTGTTATTGAATTTGATTTTGATGGATTATTGTTGAAGTTTGAATCTTGATGTTAGTTGTTGAATTTGAGTTTGTATTTATCTATACTATCTCTATCTATATATATATATATATATAACATCTTTTTGGAATTAAGGTATAACCTGATAACATACTTGATGAAGACAGTGAGAAAGGTAAAGTCTACTTTATTTATGGAGTTTAGAATTTATCGCAGTCATATTTGCTAGCATGACAAGACATAGAGCCTGATTTAGATATACTTATCTTAGTTATGAATCTAGATTTTTTTGCAGCCATACCGGGTGGCGTAGTAAGATTCTAGAAAATATTACTATCGGGTGTATACCTTCGTTATGGACTCTATTGTTTATTGCAGCTATGCTTACTGGCGTGGCAAAATTCTGACAACATAATTTCAGGAAGACATGTATGGTATCCAATTTTATCTTAAATGTGTTCATTTCTTTTTAACATTTGTTGAAGACAGATTTTATCATTATTTCTTTCCTGCCATTATTTCTTGTATTACCATTTTTCTAAAAAAACTGTCCTGATTATATCAATCACCTGTCTCGTATCTAATTCTGTCAGCTATACTTTGAAACTCTTGAATCTCCATATCTTTTTACCTTTGAAAGGTCGAGGAAGTAACGTAAATCATCTAACATGGAAAGACTTGATTCGTTATCTTGTGATAATCTTGCTAGGGGTATAATAGATGGACCTTGATATAGGTTGGGATAGAGATGCGACTGAATTTGAGAAATCAAGGAGTTATATCAATTTAGGAACAATCATACTTATGAAAATCTTTTGGATATGAATAATTCATAGATGTATTTCATAACTGATGAGGATATTCGAGGTCAACTTAGTTTCAAGAACTTGGATAATTTTGGTTATTGATTCTTGAGATGTTACACTTAAGCCTATGATGTTAAATTTAGGAATTTATAGAGAAGAGATTTAACTATATGTAATAATGATACGAAATTGAATAGATATGTAAGAACTGGCTAGAACAGAAGAACGCAAGGATTTTGAGTTATATAAATATAGAGATTTTGTGAAAATTTTAAATTTCAGGAGAATAATATTGAAGGTACATTGAAGGAATATGAAGGTTGAATTTATAATAAAGATAAGTTTTTAAGGCCTAGTGGGTTTAGATTTAAAATAACAAGGAGAGTAAATTGAATAAGTTCAAGGATTACATAAAACTGATTTAGAGGCTTCAGATCAAATTTTGGAAAAGGTGGAAAAATCTAGATTTATGATGATTAAGTGGTCAGTTTTGATTCCTAGTAAAAGGTATGCTTCATGAATATGTTCCGGAACTTAGAAATTTAGCCTATGGTGATCATGGCAAGGTCAAATCTTTATGACGGAAGGATATAATTTTGATGGTAGTCATATAAAGGTTTAATTTTATATTGGGACTTGTGAGATAAAGATATGTTGGCAAATGATACTTATAGTATCAGAGTGAAATGATTAACTTGACTTTCCTACGAAATCTTTTCTCTTGTTTTTCCTTTAAAAGAAGAATTTGACTTATTCCATATCTTTGAATCACCCTTTATAAGTTTCAATATCATTGAATCCTAGCTCCCTAATCACGACCAATCGACTTTGATCATCTTTTCTTATCATATTAATATCTTAGGTCATACTCATTGAATTAAATTTAATTGTGAACTGAATCTCCATCCTTGTATGCTCGTGCTCAGACTTCGATGACCTTGTCCTCCATATTGCCCAAATCTTGATTACCCAGAATTGATCACTTAGATCGTATCGAGACTAAATTTTCTTAATATATATTGTGATTGGATTTTAATGCTATTGACTTTCGTTCTTTAAACTTTTGATTTTGATTTTTCTTTGAATAGTACCCCTTTATAGATAATTACTAGTTATCTTTCTTTATTTTGATAATTACCAGTTTCATATAGGATGGTAAACTGCCTTACAGCCTGATATTTGTTATTTTTGTAACCTTTCTAGTTTAGCACCCAGATTGCTTGTATGTTTGATACCCTATGACCGGTTTGGTTTAGCATGACTAGTATACCTAGATGAGACTTTCAACTGCCACCGTATGCCATAATCCGTATGCCATTCTTTTAAATTGTATAATTTAGGTAAGTTCTGAGACTTGATTGTTGGGGACGAGACTCTAGAAGAAGTACGACCATCTTAATTTCGAGGACGAAATTTTGTAAGGAGGGTAGACTTGTAACACCCACTTTTCTAAAATGAGAGTAATTTTGAACTTTTGTAAAAGTTTATTATTTAATAATAGAATTTATGATTTATGGAAATTTTAAATTAATTTATCCTATTTAAATTGGTGAATTATAATTTTGATGTTTAGCTAGTGAACCCTAGAACTGTTGAGCCTAGAGACTAACCATGACCATAGCCTAACCATGTGATTAGAATGACTATTTACAACTTTTAGGCTAAGGGTATTTTGGTCATTTTGTGACTTTTGAATTATTTAGGATTTTGATTAGTTGGTGAATTTTAGATTATTTAATAATATTCAAATTAGTATTATGATTTGAAATTTTTTATATTTTAATATTTTAGAAAATTTTATATTTTTAATATTATTTTATTGGATTTGTTTAGTCGGTTGATTTTCGTTTCGTTCCGACTTGTATTATGACCCGGGTAGCTTAAACTCTAGATGGGACCCATATTAAGTTAAGCATGGCCCATAAAACCCAACATTTAAGTTAGTTAGTTAGACTAATTTTTATCATGTTAGAATGGTTTAGTTAGAGACTCAAAACAGATCCTTTTGACCCCAAACTGAACCTAGTATAGACTTAACCATATGAGACTAGAGAGGGGCAATTAGGATATTTTCCATTAGCCCTAATGGACTCTTTTTGGCAGCCACCTTTAGGGGAGAATGATTCATTTCATTCATTACAATCTTGCCTCTTTTATTTTCCTTTTGTTCTTCCCTAATTTTAGAGAGCCTTCCATTTGATTTGATCTCCAAATCAAATCATTCCTTCACCAAATCTTTTCTCAATCATTCCCATTCTCCAAGAAAGGGTGCTACCAAGGATTGGAAGAGAAGTGCAAGGAGTGTCCACTTGAGGGATCTTCGTATCGGAACCGTGTCCTAAAGGATTTAATTGGGATTCCACTACCATAGGTAAAAACCCCCTAAATCGATTTTCTTGCTATAAATTAGTTTTGAATCCGTAGGATCCATCATCATGCACTGTCCCCTTTAGATTCAAATTTGAGCCATTTAGAGCTCTCTTGAGGATTTTAGATATGTGTCTTTTGTCCTACTTGATAGATCCAAAATTAGGACACCCCATATGTAGTATGTATGATAATAGTTTAAATAGATATTTAAATTCAGTTTTATATGGTTAGAGAGTGGATTGATCTTAGTTAGGATGGTTAGAATGAGTTTCATTTGGATACCTATATTGGTATCCAAGTATCTTGGCCTACATGTGTTTTCTTTGTCCAAAACACTCAAATTCGTCATAATATGCATCCACGTTTTTATTAACCAAAGCAACTTAGAAATGTCATAACTTTTAGCTTAGAACTCTCGTTTAATCTTTCGTTTTTTTAAAAGAACCGTATCAACTAAGATTTCCAAATATCTTTTAATAGTCAAAATCGTTCTGGAACTTTTTGTAAAACTATTTGAGTGTCAGCTGTCCGAAAGACAAACGCATTTCGATGTTTCGCTATTTCGGGAGCTTCTGGCACGAAAATGCGATCCATTTGAATTTTCAGAAAGCTAACACGAAGGACTACGACATCTTTAATCCTAGAATTTAGTGAAGGCCCAATTAGTACATATTGGTTTTAAGTAGAAGAGTGACTATACGATTAGGCATTTTGTGTAAACCTATGAGCCTATGTAGTATGAATATTAAATGAATATAGAGTATGTAATTCATAATATTTAGATGAATGAATGATATGTATATGATATGTATCTTCTTTACATTAATATATATATGGCTGAATGCAAGCATGTAGGAATGCATCAATGTAAAGTATATAAGCAATGCATAATGCTGAATGAACGAATGATATACAATGTAGTACGAAAGTATATAATGAATACTAGATATGAATGCAAGGTATACATGTATGATAGATATGAATGCATAATGTATACATAATGTAAGCAATATATAATGATAGTATGTATGGTAATGTAGAATAGATGATGCAAGCATGTATATGTCCATGTTTTCTCTTTTTCTTACATTTTTCCTTCCCTTCCCTTTCCATTTCAGTTTTTCTCTTTTTTTTTTCCTCTCTATTTTTATGTGTTGTATACAATATGTATAATGTATAGGTGCATGTAAGTATGTACTATGCATGAATGACATGTATGTTAGGAAAATAAGTTATGTATGTAACTTAATGATATGTGAATGGTATTAATGCCTGAACTGAAGTATGCAAGTATATGGAATATGAAAGAATGATATAGATATATATAATATATATATATAATTATATATATATATATATATATATATATATATGTGTTGTGTGTGTGTGTGTGTGTGTTAAGGTATGTAGTGTAGTATTCACATATATTTTGAGTAAATATGAGTTTGTATGCATATTATATGTATGCATGTATGCAGGAATGAATGTAATAATGTAGAATATGCATATGAATATATGTATGTAAGTATATAATGTATTCAAATATGTATGTATGCATCTATGTATGATGTATAGGTGCATGAATGAATGCAAGTATGCCTATGATATGTATGTATGCATGTATGCAATGTAAGTATGTATGTATGTATGTATGCATTTCTATAAAATGAGTTAACCTATAACCTTTTACACACATGCATTCATACACCCTTTGACACCATGTATCCCATGTCACATATACCTACCTATCACTAAATCTGAGAACATTAACACATATCCTTTAACACACACACACACACTTACTCTTTTACCTTTCCTTGTCTCTCTCTCTCTCTCTCTCTCTCTCTCTCTCTATATATATATATATATATATATATATATATTATAATATAGATATATTTATATATATATATATATATATTTATATATATATATATATATATATATATATGTATATATATATGCCTATAAATATATTATAATATATATCTATATATTATATATAATATATATCTATATAGATTATATATAATATATATATGCCTATAATATTAGCTTTCCTATATCTATCTATGTATATGAATATGTGAATGTGAGTAAAATATATACATTATATGACTACGTTTGTGTGTCTTGTTAGCTTATGATTTAGTTTGTGCTTGGTTTAGCAAGTGACTTAGGCTATGAGTTAGTAGCTATCTTGGATACTTGATTTGCATAGACTTAGTTTGTTTAGACCAGAATTGACTAACCTAGACTAGTTGACCATTATTGACCCAACCCTAGCTAGTTTGACCAAGGTGACTTAGCCTAGATTGACCCAAACATCATGTAGAATATATTATAGCAGTCTTTTTACCATTTTGGATATGTTGTGACTTGTACTGTTCTATAGGAACCAGACACCACTCCTCAGGTAGTATTTTATTTCATACTCAGGATATCAGGCGAGTACATTCTCTGATCATTTCATATCTTGTTTAGGATTATATTTTGTTTTAGACTACTTTACTTGATGCTGACACGTTGGAACACGGATTAGTACTATATGGATCCCTTCATGAGATGTTATCCCCCTCGGAGCATCATATACTCATGTCTCGTGTGTTTCACTTACTCATGTATCTCTGCTTCTATTATCATAAATCTTTCATGTATCAACTTGTGATTCCTGTACTCTCATGAATCACAGAGCCTTCATGAATCTATTCATGAATCACTCTTTATGAGCCAGTAGTATAGTCATGAATCTTAACGTAACTTGACTGGATCCTTGGGTATTGATTGGGGATGGGAGAGTAGAACTGAACATGTGAATAATTCCAAAGTAGTATAGTCATGAATCACCTCTTTAGTATAGTCATGAATCACCCTCCAGTTGTTCACATGTTTTCATCTTGTACTCTGAATCACTAGTCACTGATTAGTTCTCTATATATATTAGATATTTACTTACAGTCTCTCGTTTACATCATGTTGTTCTTTCAGTTTCATGTATTTACTCTCTAGCATGTTTATATTCCTAACCTGTTATGATTTGTATGAGATGTATTGTGCTCTCGCTCCTGTCCTGACTGGACCTGTTAAAAATATTACAGAGGATGAGGACAACGCTCTGTACTACCTATTACGGGACTACCCTAAAGGACTGCTGTGACCTGGAACAGCAGCAGGACCCCTTAGCAGTGGATGACACACCACTAGTTTAGATTAGTGATTATCAGATGTACTTATTTACTATATGGATTACTGTATTTGAGATTGAAAAGTTATCTGGATTTGTGATATCTTAGACACTTAGACTTCTATATGTTGTATCTCTGTGGATTTATTCATATCTATCTATCTTATCGTTTTCTGCCCTTAGATATGATTGAGACTGTATTCTGCTATGTCACCTCCATTCGGAGTGTACAATACTTTACAGGTACCTTATATTGTTAGAGATTGACTAGGACAAGCGTTCGACTGCCGATACTGCGGTAGGCTGGACGTACCCACTTCTTTGCCCTTACTCTAGGGTGCGGGTCGTGACAACCATATGGGGATGCGCTTATTTTGCATTTTTTTCTTAAGGGCACATGAATTCCATGCTTCTAACAAGACCCCTTTAAAGTTTTCAAAAAATTTTAAACAAGTTTGAAATACTTTGAGCAAGAAGCTGGAGTATAACTTCAGCTAGGGCTTTTTGGCATAGCCCCCATTTTGAAAAACCTGTCAAATCAATCTTGATTAGGGCACCTTGATTCGACTTAAACTCCAGTGGACGACTGTTCATTTCGTATTCTATCAGGACACGCACTGTTGTAACCTATAAATAGGCACCAAATTGAGAGATAGAGCTTTACTTCCTCTCTTATTTTTTGACAAATAAAATTTTCAGTCTTCTTTTTCTTCTCCGACTTTTTCATCGCCATGTCCCCCAAGTCCATCGTCGCTTCCAAGAGAAGGGCAAGGCTAAGGCCAACCCAGTACGGCTACAACGGAGCCGCTCATCATCGATTGACCCACCCCGATGTTCGGAAGGATTGAAAGGTGAGCAGCCACCGATGGCCTTTGAACACATCGACACTTTGTGTACTGGTGATTGCGTAGATGGTGTATCCATCGAGTTTATCACACCATCCTTTACCGCTGTAGCACATGGACTAGCTGTAAAGTTTAGGTCTAGTGAATGTGCCAAAGCTTCGACCACGTAGACTTTAGCCGAGAGGCTATGTCCGTTAAATACGCTGTCGTCATAATTGTAGTCGACGCACATGACTTAGCTATGAGGCTTTGTCAGATGATGTGCTCCTGCTCTAACTAGCTGATGCACATGAGCGTTGACATAATACTAGCAGACACGAATGACTAGCCATAGGGTTTTTAATCGAGATGATGCGCTGACGCTCCAACCTAGCTGATGCTCATGACTTAACCGTAAGGCTCTGTCAAGATGAT